>VXBJ01003851.1:940680-966874 GCA_013400055.1 Nycticryphes semicollaris
TTTTTTTTTTTTTTTAATTTTTCACCTCTCAAACTTGGAAATGTGCTATTTTCATGCTTGGGAACCAATACCTGCATTTCCATCTGGTGTCTTTGGATGAGAAGCTTCTCTAAAGACTGGTGGAACTGTGCAAACCACCCCCAGCTCCAAAACAAAACCTTTCGCTGTGATTTTCAGCTTGTTTGGGCTTCTTGTTTTTAAAATAGTTATGTTGCTACAGGAAAACAAGAAAATTGCAACAGTATCAAGTTGTCCCCACAGTAAACTTTTATTGTGATGCAATGGTTTTCATTAACAGATTTTAAAAAATCAAAAGGGTGAGGGAAGAAAATCAGGGTCATCAAAACCCAAGCATAGCCACAGTCCCCTGTCAAGAGATTAATTTAAAAAAAAAAAAAAAGAGAGAGAGAGAAAACAGACAAAATAATGCCTGCCCTATTAAGCCCTATTAAAAAAATAGCTGGTTAAGGGAGCTGTTCTTTATATTAATACAGATAGAAGTAGGGGCTTCAGGAATAACCTGTGTAGCTACTACCATGTATTTAGACGAGCAAAGGACTCAAAGCATAGACTTCTTAAAAATGAAATCCTTTAACTCTTAAATGTGCAGAATATATTTCTCTGTGCCAAAAAAAAATAAAAAATAAGAAATATTTTGAAGGAATAAAATTAAAAGAGGGAAGGCTGAAGTGCAGGACACTAATTAATGCGTATAGATTTTTCTCCTCCTTCACTCTGTATTGTGGAGAAATGTGTTGCAGATCTCCAAACCAAAGTATTACTTATTTGGAATCCTGTATAGAAGAACAACTACATTTTCGTGTCAGTGAAGAAAAGCTGATAAAACAAAAGGTCTTCAAACCATTTTGTGCCACTTAACATAAGAGTGTTCAGCTAAGGTTTCACTTGGGTTAGCAGCTCGGTTGCTCCACACTGAGACTGGACTCTGATTCAGTTCATCCCATCTAAAATAAATGCATCCCAGCTTGGAAGTATTAGTTAAGAGATAAAAATTTACTGAAATTGACCTGTTTAAGGTGCTTAAGCTAGGAGCCAGGTCTTCCTATGCAGTTGTTCTAAAAGAATAGGCTTCCTCAGAAGAATTGAGTCCAGATAGAGTTGAGCCCATCTCTCTACCAAGACAAGGAGAAAAGGCTGTCAGGCACTTGTAGTGAATGGATTGACTATATAATGATAGTTTACTCTTTGTTTGACTTCCTCTCTGGAATGAATAATTTTCAGAATTAAATATATCTATCAAATTTTTCAAAAATATTATGTTGTGCTACAGGAACAAATATCTCTGGAGGAGTCTCTGTGGGATCAGAAGACTTGAAATAATGAAATCCAGGTCTGATTAAGGGAGATAATGTGTTCTTCACTTCCATATGCAAGAGACTTTTACTTATCATTGCTTTATGATTACATATGTCCTATCCTTACAAAATAAGGTACCAAGCTCTCTCGCAGCATCAGAAGAAGATGAATCACGTCTGCAGAGAGGATTTACTCTTTATCCCAGTTCTATCAAAGGATGCAAAATGACAGAATCATACTACATTGAAAGGTCAGTTCTTTCTTCTTCAGGAATGATGTGTGAGAGCTGATTAACAGGTTAAAGTCACACATGACAAAGCAAAAGAAATATACTACTGGGCTTGTGTATCCACTCAAAATAATGTGAAAGGTTAAACAAAGTGTTTCTCAGCAGTTGATAGAGTAATGTTTTTACATTTAAGTTATCATAAATAAAGCAATACAATAGTGGTTGTGACCAGTCAGGAGTAGAAATATTAGCAAAATACACTGACTGGCATTTAAAAAAATTTTTTTATCCATCCGTACTCCTAATGTGAGTTAGATACATGTGAAACTTTATTCAGTTTTCCAAAGGACTGACCATAAAGAAGACAGAGAGGATAACAGACATGTCAAATATTAATTCTGTTAATTAAAAAAATTGTTTCATCCCTGCTAGCTCCAGCAGTCATAATTCTTTATTTAACATTGGTCCAAATCACTAATGTAAAGCTCTGGCATTTGCCAGCTGAAATAAGACCTAAGGATGCTTCACTAATAATGTCCACTTTACAGTCCCTCAACATACCTGATAAGTGCCTGTAAGAATTCCATTACTGCCACAGAGAATCACATTGGGTTTGTGGTTGTTTGATGTGCAAACAGGGTGAAGCGTGAGGTAGCAGGCTCATGTAAGAGCAACACATGGGATGAGGCTTGATGGGGGCAGACCTTTTTCACACTGCTGGAGCAGTAGAAGGATGGGTTAAAACATAGGTCTTACAAGAAGGGCCAGACCCTGATTTTGCTCTCAGTGTTTGTTCTGTGGAAAGCTATAGGATATCAATGTTTGAAAACTTCCTCTAGGATTAGAAACACAGTGCATTTAATTGCAATAAAATTAATGACTCCTACCAAGTGCAAATTAGTCTTCCCTTGACTTCGGTAGAAGAGAAATTCTGATTTAGACCACCTATGGTCCCAGTGCAAAGAATCTCAGTTATGTGCGTGCTACAGACTGCCTGTGCACTCTCTCTGGACAGAAAAGCTGTCTCTAGCTGAAGGGTTTAGAACACACTTTAGTTCAAAAGTTCAAAGCCCAAGTATTATTAGATTACTCATGCATTTAGGATGATTTGAGGGAAAAATGAAGAGCAAGCAGTATGGAAAAAAAGAGCAAAAACGGCACAAAGGTGAAAGGCAAGGTAAATGGATACAAGGAGACTGAAAAGAGAACGGGAAAAGAGTGAAATAAACATTCTGATGAATTCTACCCAGCAATAATGATAGACGAGATGCTGACAGGGTTTAGGAGGAGGTAGAGCTTCATTTGATGGCATGTGAAGGAATAGCCCTAGATAAGTATAAAACAGTTCTTAATGTAGAAAAATATATATACCATCACTGAGATCCTCATCCTAAATTATTTTACCTCTACAATAGTCAATCTATTCACTAACCAAACACAGAAATACCAGTACTGAAGGTACAGTATGTCACTTTCTCATTTAAAAATGGCCAGTACTTGGTAACTGCTTAAGCTGCTAAAGCTCCATCTCACTGGAAAAATCCCACGTGCAAGTAAAACCCTATGGAAAGTGTAATTGCAATTAGAGGACACTTTTTAATCACAATTTATCATGCACGCTGATCACATACAGCGGTGGAGAGGAAAATCTCCATAAAAAATTCTCTTTCTTCCACAAGATTAAGAAACACAAATCACACCATTTGTTGTTGTAGCCTTTAGAATGTAAAAGACAGAAGAAGTATTTTTCCACAGGTACAGAAAAGACATTATACTTTGCCTCATGGATTTTTCAGTTACAAATACATGGATCAGCTTTCTCTATAGAAATCTGGTGTCCTCTATTCTTTCCTAGGTATCTGTTATGTTCAGATGTAGGACATCAGGTTACCTGAATCTTTTTAGGCTATTCCAGTGTTGACAGTTTTATATTCTAATACCTTAGAAAGGCAAAGGGGGTATCAATTCTAATATAGTACAGGAGAGGAAAACAGTGTTAGCACTCATATTCTTAACATTCACGGGTTCTCACAGATGCCAGAATTAGGCAAGAAGATGATGGGTCAGTAGGTTTGCAACAAAGGAGAAGAAATATATTTTCATAGGATGTATTTAATGCATCCACCATTTAAATGCTCAAGTGATCCAAGTATTTCAGGGAAGTTAAAAGCTTCCATTCATATTCATTTCCCAATGCTTTCTCATGCCAATCAAGAAAACAGTGATTTGACACACAGCTTTTTGCAAAAGCTTGCAGGAGAAGAGACTCTATTTGATATTCTGCTATTATTCAAGGGAAAGGTCCATTCTTGGCATACAATCCATTCCATATTCCTTCCCCCTTGGTGCACAGTCAAGCAAATAGGAAACTGACAGACACAAAGTTAAAATAGGTAATTATTCTAGAAAGAGTGTCTTAGAAAAATGGAGTCCTTGTGACAGCTCATTATGAGACATACTACTACTTAGATACTGTAAAAAGTTTTACAATTTCATTCAAAATGGGAATATAATTTATAAGCACAATTAGAATCCAGAAAAAGAATGCACATTGAATTGCAACATCTTTAGAACTAGGTTTTATGCCAGAAAATAACACACTTTCCATTGAACTGTAATTTCAAATGCAAATACCAGGGTCCTTAGAATGAAGCAGATGTTGGGCTTTTTTTCAGTGGAATGAGCAGTTGTTCATCTCTGAATCCTTGTCTTCTGGGGAAATATTTCAATGCCTTAATGAAGAAAGGACAGACGTAGCTGTGTTTTGCATCGCATTCCCAGGAAAGCTAATTTTAGCTCTGTGTTTGGAGCAATTATTGAAAAGTTGTAGACTGTTACAGGGATAATTCCAGATTAGGGTCAAATTGATTGGGAGGTATGGAGGGGGTAGATATTGTTCTGGGAGATGATTTTGCTACACTTAACTGTAAATTGTTTTGACAGATAATAGAGGACAGACAGATGCTTTCATACATAAGTTGGAAGTTGCTTTGGCAACTAGCTGGAAAGTAAAATCCTCTGGGGTGAAAAACCTATTTTATTAATCCAACTGTAAAGGCCACTACAACTGGTTAGGTTTCATGTATCACTGGAGAAAACAATGCACAGTCAACTGAATATCTTACTCTCCTCTAGATTTAGGCTTTATTTTCCATCCTACCTCACCTTACAGTATGTGTATATATATATATAGTATGGCCCCTCCCAACAGGGCAAACTTCCCACAGTTCCCAAGTGGGGCCAGAGTGGTGACAAAAACAGGGTTCATGCTAACAATAACTAAAATTACCCAAGAGTTTGCATAATACAAATGGACTGTACATCCGGTTTGTGTACATACATTGCATTGTAATGCTACCTTATTTGCTGTAGTGTATTTCATGGTGTGGCACATTCTGTGCATCTTTTTACTGTGGCAGCTGGAATTTCAGGGTGCACACTGATGGTTTTCACCAGTAGCATCCCATGACCGGAGCAGCAGCCAGGGAAGGTGAGCACCATGGCCATGGCCGTGGCTGGCCTCGAGCAGCTAGAGTGGGTTTCAATGCCTGGAATGGAAAAGACACAGAGAGAGCAAAGAATGAAACAACTAGACCACAAGCGAAGAGAGAGGAGAGTGTTTTATTAAGCACACCCAAGTGGCTATTACTAAGGACTGTTCTTAGGGACTGAACATGAAGACAGACTGTGTGGTCTGTGTTGTAGAAACATAGGAGGTTCAAAGATCATTTGGGCTGTGCACAGGTGGAGAAAGACCTCTTGCCAAAGAAACACACTCAGCTCACAGCAGTGCAGGCACAGAGTTTCATTCAGGGGCTAATTCTGCTTTATTGAAGAGCAATGATTTTGTTGTCTCAATTAGAACTAAGAAACAGTCTTTAATGTTTGATTAATAAAACTGCCCCCTCCCCCTTATTTTGATCATTTAGAAAAACAACACAGAAAAAAAATTGGCTTAATTTTCTCACGACCAGGTTCTCTTCTGTAATAAATTGACACAACTTCACACAAACCAGTGATTCTTTGTCTGAATCATCTCAGAAATTGCATCAGTAGGTTTAATGATCTTTCAAAGGAAAGATAAAAGTATTTATGATGATCAAGACACACATAATAAAAATTCCAAACACCAGATTTATGCATAAAGGAAAACTATACTGTAAAATTATGTTTAGAAACATAAAATGCCATGCAAAATCCTGTTAGATGAAAAGAAAGGACACTTTATTGAACTGTCTTTTACAAATACTGAAAGCTGGCCAAATGTACATTTTATGACTTTTTTAATACAGCACATAAACTATATTTGGATTATATGTGGTAATCTAAAGATAAGTGAACATAAAAGGAAAATAAATAAAACTAAGTAGCTTGTACTTTTTCACTTAGTTTTTAAGATTGAGTATTTACTCCTGTATATTCAACATAAGCATTCAGATCCTCAGCAGACATTTGGAAGTATCCCTTCCACTTCTGTAAAGTGTAAAAAAAATTAGCTTGGAGCAGGGGACACAGGTTGAACCTCAGGTTTGGAATACATTCAGTTCCAGGTTACTGGGCTGAAGCACATTTAGATTTCAAGCATTCAAAGAAATAAATTTCCTTTGCAGGTTTACACACTGAACAATGTGCTGTTGTATCTTTTTGTAAGACGTGACTTGGAGCTGTACAGAGACGATGAACCTACACCTATCAGGGCTAGATCCCTGGATAAACTACTGACTCATCTGCTTGCCTTGCCCAGTCTATAAATCAGAATTTTGATAATACACCAGTAGCAGAAAAAGTTTGATATGACAAACTTTAATGTTATGCAGTAAAAAACCAACAAAACATAACTGAGGGAAAAGCCTGGCTTCTGTACAAGAAAACTGTTTTAAGGCACTGGTGGACAAAAGACTTGAATTGAAAAACTACTTTTAAACCCATATTCACAGGAGTTGTTTCAGCTGATTTTGATATACTAAAAGAGGGACTTTTTTGTATTTTGTTTGATTATTTAAGTATAATATCCTCTTCTTCTACATGGTGTTTTGTAGCTGATGCTTTTATGAGGAATCCTTGAAAATAACAGTACTCTTCCTTCACATATTCTTAATGTATGATTGACAGTCCCCTTGGAAATATAGGACTTCATGAGAGATAAAAGAAATAAAATAGAAATAAAATACGTAACTCAAGAATGCATTTTCATTTTATTATAGCTAGGATAAGCTTGGATGTGCAGAGCAAGAACATTACATTCTTTATTTATGCAACAGTCCAAGCTGAGACTGGCTAGTCATGAGGCCTGAGAAGAAAAGTGAAACTCCAGACCAAAACTCAATTTTACTCCTCTGTGCCCTTGGTGCCCATCAAGGGGAAAAATGTTGGATACAATGCTGAGATACTTGCTGGGAAAAGAAATTGTTGTTTCTTAACCTGAAGGAAAAAACATTCAGGCCTTTTCTCTACATCTTGGAAGTGTCACTCACCATTTCCAAAGGGAATGACTTTGCTGCTTGGATTGAGTATGTGAATGCACACATGTGCATGTGTCTGCATATGTGGCAGGCATCAGATCAAGGTTGCACTCTCAGAAGTAACCTAATTTTTGTGATTGTATCAGAAAGTGTACCAGAGGTCTCTGAAGACAGGAAATGTTAGTGGGCTTAATGCTGGACCTGCACAATGAGACAGTTCCCATGTTCCTTCCTCCCCCCCCCCTCTATTTTTACACTTTTGTCACAATACTGACTGGCACAATGCATGGACAGAGTTTTAAAAAATAAAACTCTCCAAAAAAAATCTCAAAACAACCCTCAAAACTGGAGTGGAAAATGTAACAGGGGAAAATTGCCATGTTCACATAGTTTAACCAAATAATTTTTAACATTGTTTATGTACCCTTCAACTTTCTATTCCTATACACTTCCTTATTTCTTAAACTAATTATATCAACTTGTATAACAGACAATGCACAGTCATGGCCTTAAGAGCAATATGGGCCAAATAATTTCACTATGCTGTAGTAAGAGTGGTTTTAACTGACATTGTTGGAGACTAACTGCCTTTTTCCTGCACATCTTATTTTCCAGACCCATCTTGCAGCTGACACCTGCCTTGTTTCATAACTTTAGATAAGGCGGGTGATTCACCTTTCCCTGGAGGTCAGTCCAGTCCCTCCTGCCCCTGCACAGTCTCTACATGAGACATAAATACCTGCCTTTCCACGCTGAGTCATTGATGTATTATGTAGTGTGGTAAGGTCTTTAAGGAATCATGTATTGTTCCTTCCAAATCAAACAATGCTGTAGCAATGGCATCTAACAATTTTTGTTCAGATCCAAATTCTGATTTTATGGCTCGCACACCTCCTAGGAAGATAACTTCACTTGATGCTTTTTGCCTGTGAATTTTATTAAGTTTTGAAGCTGTGCCTGAAAATTTCCCATCTCGGTTTCTGCACTGAGGCCTTCTGAACCACTGAGAGGACTCTAGAGTTCTCTTCCTCTTCATAAAATCCCCTAGCTCTTCATTATTCCTCAAAATTATATCTTTTTGTGATATTGGTACAACATAATGGTACAACAGCATTCCTTATTGTGGTGGTATTCAGTTTTATTTGAATAATATATTAACTCTGAACACCCGTGTATAATTCACCTCTTTCTCTTCCCCACAATGATGGTGATGGCCAGGTTTTTGTTTGGTTGGGTTTTGNTCTTGTTAATCACTGTTTCAGGATCACAATATGTCTTGAATTAGACCAAGGCTCTGTCACATTTTGCAAATCAACCTACTTCCTAAATCTAACCAAACCCTTCTCTTATATTGCCGAATTATTCCTAATTTATTCTTGGTGTTTAATTCCATGGTGTTGATAGCTCATGTTCTTACCTCTGTTGTATGATTCCCTCACCAAACCTGTATCTTGTGGTAAGTAATCTCATTTTAAAAGTTTCAGCTTTGCTACTGGAGACTGTGGTAATGGTGCTGGTTTCTTTGACTTCAAACTCGGTCATCCAAAGATGGTTGCATTGTTCCATTCAGTTGTGATGTAGGGCTATTCAGCCATATGTATCACCCAGGGGAAGAGGAAGGTGATGGTCTTGGCTTCTCCCTCATATTGGTAAAAATGCAAACAGAAACATGCCTTCATCTTCTCTCCTTGCAAGGTTCACTGTAAGATCTATTAACGTGGCAGGCTTTATGAAGCCATTCAGACACCCCTTGATTACAGGTCTTACATTTCCTGACGTACCATTTGTGTCTGGATGGGTGCCATACTGCACTATTCATTGTCATTCTTGCTTGACTTCTAGATATGTCCACCCCACATCCTCAGCAGGAACTGCCACTCAAGTTTCCCAGACCTGTTCCTGTGTGTCTGTTTCCTCTTTTTTCTCCTGCACTGCCTTCTCAGCCTGCCAGGCTTTCCCAGCCTCAGCACTCGGCAGCCACCTGTAAAGAAGTCCAGCTTTATTTATAACCAGCCACATGTCCCTTCAGCTGCCAAATCTCACCCTTCCCTTTTATAATTGCCTCACTCCCCTCTGAGAGTGCAGTCACTAATTGCCACACAAATAGCTACACCGAGCACAAACAGCAAGTTTTCTGATACTTTTCTTCATTTTCACAGCTTCAGAATACAGTTTCTTCCCATCATACCTTACCAGTTCTGTCTGATCCTTGTCCCAGGGATTGGCATTAGGATTTTTACAGCTACTTTAGCCAATTTGTCCCATGGTTCAGACCAGCAGGAAGTCAGGGCCAACCCTTTATTCCCTCCTGCCTTGCCATTCTACTCTGTGCTATTCTACTAACACACCAGAAGCACCAGTAATACAGCTATGCACATAATTTTTTTTTCCAAATTACTGACCCAGAACACAGTTCACTACCCATACCTTTATTGATTCTAGTCAGCTTAACAGATTGCCTACATTTTTCACCAAAATGTTGCACAGGGAGAAATCTCTTCAGTTCACATAGTTTAACCAAATTGGGATTGAGGTGGTTTATTGGTTTATTAACTGCACATAATTAACTGATAATCAGTGAAGTACAATTTATGAAATGCTAATAAGCACCTACAAATTTTGAAACACCTATCTAGGACCAATTGCAAAAAGCTCTACTCCCACAGGCATCCACATGCCCACGCTACCCTGGACACACACACCCATCCTCACACACCTGCACCCGTGGCAGCTGTGGGTGGCAGGACCTCATCCTCTCTTTGAGGAGGGTGGTTTGCCCCATTTCTCCCCTCTCTCCTGTTGCTGACATGGGCTCTTGTGCTCCCTGTGTGCCCCTACTGCTCTTCACAGTCCCTGTGGCCCCAGGCACCCTGGACTAGAGAGTCCCATGTCCCCAGTTGGACACGATGCCCATGGGGAGGCTCCTCCTTCATCGGACTGCTACCACTCCAGGGTTTCTTCCACTCCACTACTACTATTCATGCCTCTTTTATACTCCTTTTCAGGCTAACACCACCTTTGTTTCAAAAGTCTCTCTAAAGCTCTGCAGCCACCTCTGTGAAGATATTAGGCCTAAAGAGTTGCAAACATGTATGTACATTGCAATGATCCTGTCTGTTTTACCATGCATCTGACTTGTATCTCTCACACGCGTAAAACTGAATTTGCTCCTCTGATACCAAGCAGAATTAATTATTGCTGTCCATCAAATTCCTCAGGAAAAGAGTTTCTATTCTGTCTTTCAAAAGAATTTTCTATACCGTTACAGAGAATTTGGTCTTGACATTTAGCAGGTATAGTTCCTAATAGTCCCTGCAAGAGCCACTGGCTAAAAAATTTCTTTTTTTTTTTTTTCTTTTATTTTGGTGTCAAGGGATCCACTGTCTTAGCAATCTATAAAAATTGGGCCAAATATTGAATATCCTCCTTGGCTGCAGTTCCTAATAAAATATAAACCTCATGATGATAGACAATTTGGCTGGAGAAAAAACCAGAAGCAACCAAAGTTGCCAGCTGTCATTCTGACAAGCGACAATTCCTCTGTGCCTGGACACTGGCTTATTTCTCTTGGTCACAGCAATCAGTTTTGTTTTCTCTGATTACTCATGTCTGTTTATGCTGCTGTAGCATCTGTTTTATTATTGCATTTAGGAATCTAGCTTGAAATATTAGCTCTGGCAGACTCCATACTTATACATTTTGTTGGCTAAACCTGCAAAGCCAGAATTAATGCACTTTGAAAGATACAGACATAGAACGGTATTTTCCTAATTTCTTCATTTTTAAGAAAATTGCTTTCTTGTTCTTTTGCTCGGAAACTGAGGTACCTGGGTATAAAACATGAACTCTCTCTCAGATTTCGATTTGGTATGATATTATTATTGTAAGTAGGGAGAAATATAGGATAGAGACTTTCTTGTTTGGATAGTTTCATTAAATTCTTGTGCAAAAGTTTTGAAAAAACCTTACTTCCCCTTTTGGAGGTGACAAAGGTTCTGATGCCCATTAAAAGGTGCTGCCACTTGGACTCTAATACTCATATGTAAGTTATTTCATGACTTTTACTCCTTAAAAGACATGCAAATCCAGAATGTTATGAGGCATTGCCTCTTAATAGATGTTTTATGCCCTGCCTTTTTTCAGTCTCTCTTTGTAAGGCAGCTGCTCAATATTTTTGATCATTTGGTTGTCCATTCTTCACTTTCTTGTACTATTTTATGTCCTTCTTAGGCTGCAATATTTGTGAGAGGTTGTCTTGAGGTTTTTATATAATGGCAAAATGATTACCCCTGTTTTTGACCAAAAGATGTCCAGAATTCTTCTGTCCTGTTTTTCTGCCATTGCAAAATATCCTGGGGCAGGCCTAACAGCCTGAGCTGTAACCATCAGAGTTCAGGCCCATGTAAACAGAGTTTAGACTATTTTCCCTTTGCCTTACATTTGACTACACTGAGGCTCATCTGACACTTTTTTAGTGATGGAATCATGTTTTACTGAGGAGGGATTTTCTGCAGTCCTTTTGATGGAATTTGATTGCTCGAGAGGTCTCAGCACCATCTCAGATTATGAGATTTCATTGATGGTTTATTTTCCAAATCATTTATGGTATCATTCAATCAAGCTGCTTCCAGCACTGACCCTGAGGAGACCCCACTGCTGTTCCTTCACCATTGAGAAAGACAATCTTTAACCTATCTTTTCTTTCTACCTGCTAATAAACTTCAGTCAACAAAACACTTTTTTCTTCCAGTCCCATGGTATTTTTTTTTCCGTTAATAACCCTTAATAACAAATGTGTTCAAATGCTTTTTTTGAGAAGATTAATATATTAACTCTACCAGATTCCTTTTTATCTCTGTGTTCATGGACACCTATCAAGATGGTGACTGTGTGAGAACCTGGCTAAACTGCTGAAGAGGAGGATGGAAGAATCCAGGGCCATGACAGCATCCTTTTAGTAACTCCCGTGGGTTAGCAAGGCAGCATTTCTCTCTACAGAAGCCTTATGGACTCTTTTCTGACATATCATGCTTATCCATTATCTCAGCTCTTGGAGGCAAACTCCATTTTACTTCCAGGGATGGAAATCGGGCTCACATGTAATGCCCAGCTTCTGGATATCGTGTTTAATGCTAGAGTTTCAAAATGCTCACAAAATAAACTGTCATTTTGAATTTAGCCTGCTCTAGCATGCCTTTATCTATATGATAAGCTAGACAAATTTTCCCTAAATATAGGAAAAAGGCAGTCCCCTTGAGCACTTTCCAGAGGTGGTGCAACAAGTTCAGAAGGCAGTTTCTCAAGCTGTGCTTGAAATCTGCCCTTTCTTCACACCCCACCTCCCCACCCCCCATCCCATCTCTTTGCTAACGCCACCCCTTTTGATTTGAGGTTCCCAGAAGTGCATCTCTCATTTTAGGTTTATCTTTCTCAAACCTCTATATAGTTTAGATATTGTGGCCAGAAATGTTTTTGAGCACACTAAGGGTGAAGCAACTCCTTCCTGGGTTTTATCATTGGCCTCAATTTATAGTGACGGTCTACAATTCATGACAATGTGAAATAACTTGCTGAAGGGTCTGCTAGAGATGAGCTGAAAAAAAAGGCCAGAATCCCAAATGCTAGGAAAATAATCCAGATTTCATTTTTTTTTTCTCATGCTGATGCTTTGAAAAAAGAGATGTAAGTCTAGAAATTCTGAACATGGACACTCCCGGTGTTTGACTTGCTACCTCCACCTCTGAAAAGTCTGTTGTGCATCTTGCCTGCCAGGTGCTCCCAGCACCGTGAAAGCTTTGTCGTACTGCATTTCTGCATGTTTTAAAAACTCTAAATTAAGGTTGACTCCCCTGAACCTAGAAGGTAGTTTTCCATCCTTCCCAAACTATATTTCCAGCTGTGTAACCAAGTGAAGCTGGATGCTCAGACATAAAGCAAAGAAGAAATTTGAGAGAATCAGCTGAAAGCAAGGAAAATTAATGGCAGTTTAGTGACTAAGCAGGCCATGCTTGCTGACATGGATTCCCAAGTTTCTAGCTGTTGAATGGTTCCTGTGACTCTCTGAGCTTTATCTCACAGCCTGCTTTGCTGCATCTCCTTAACGCAGCGGGGCATGTGGATTTCTTTAATAGCCTCATATCAAAGCATATATTGGGGCAGAAAAATCCCATTTGCCTCTCCCTTTCCTGTATTGGTATCTGTATCTTTCTAAAGGCTCGAGAGGCAGATGCATGAAAGGTAACTACCATTTATATCCTTGAAAACCTTCTGTCATGGTTTCAATTGTAAGGTTCAGTGTGTCCTGTCAGTGTCTGGTTTATCATAGCGCATCCTTGCACACTGAACACCAGGTTCTTTACCTGCAACTGTTCCATCAGGTCACAGTCTATTCTATGTGTTTGCATTAACTTTTTTTTTTCCTTTTGCCACATTGCAGGATTTAGCTTCTGGTATATTTAGAACATCCCAGGGTGTGTTTTCTTGCCTGAAAGAAAGGGCTGATTTTTTAATCAATAATTTTACTGTCTTGCCACTTTCTTCCTATTTTTATTTCCAACTCTCCTGACACAGAATCATTCGCTTGTATGTAGTTCATTTGCAGCTCCTAAATTCTGTTGCAAGCTTCTATACATCATAAAGAAGACCTCATTTTAAAATTACCTGAGGCAACTAAAGGAACTGTAGTGATATATTTTAGTAATCCACACATTCATTCTTCTTCTGCAATAAAGCTGATGGGCAGGAGTTCAATTGCTCTACTGGATCCCAGGAATAGAGCATAAGAAGATGCAAAACTCCAAAGAGAATGGAGCAAAGTCTGTGTCTCAGGAAAAAAACCAACCAGTTTCAGTTAACATCAATTATCGCAGAGTGCCACAGGCACAAATGTGCATGTCATAAAAATGCATAGCTATTTTGTTCCTTATTCTTCCTAGACTGAAAAGAAAATACTATTGTCTATCCCTATTTCAGTGACTGTTTTATTGATTGTATTGTTCTGGGCAGGCATTTTATAGATTTTACATAACAAAGGCAAAGTATTACCCTTAGGAAAGTCTTCTCCGGAACCAAAAAAATCTATTATTCTGACTTTTGGGCACACTGAATGAGCCAAAATAAGCAATGACAAAAAAATGCAGTGACAGATAATCTCATGAAAAATCGGAAAAAAACTTTTTTTTTTTTTTTTAATAGAATTATATCATGGCTTGCCTAGTGATGATTTAACCAGAAACAGAGTAATTATGATTGAAACATACACAAAGATCGTACAGTAGAGGAATGATTAACTTGTGACTTGTAACTTGCTAACTTGTACCTGAAGTGGGTTATTCTGTGACCCTGAGCATTTTCACATATTTCCCAGGCTAAATTATATTTCCATATAATTGAAACAAAAATCTATGTAGTGAATCCATTTAATTTAACTGCTATTCTCCTATCACTTAGAATTTGATGTATGATTTTGCCACTGGAAATCTGGCAGCCAATGTACAAGAGTCTCTAAAATGTCCAGATTAAAAAAGAAGAATGAAAGGACCTACTCAAATAAGCATTTGCCTCATAAGAATGCTTTTGGAGTCTTGAGTGGAAAACACCCCACCCTGCTCTCATATATTAAAACAACTCACAGGCCATATGCAATTACCAGTATATATCCAATACTGGAATATATGCAATTTTCTAACATTAGCTCTGTTTACAAGATCGTGTTTTCAAGTGGATGAAATACATCTTAATAATTGTGCCAGCAGAGAAGATAAAAAAAAAAAAAAAAAAGAAATGAGAAAAAAGAGAAAGAAAAAAAAAAAAAAAAAAGACTTTTCGGCAAATACAAACACAGCTTCTTGTTGCCTTGCCAAGAGATGCTACGACACATTTTGTGGAAATTTTTCTCAGTAGTCATATGGTGGACATGCAGGTGATTCGCAGTAAGTTTTTTCTTGAAGGTGTATGAGGAATAATTTATGAAGGGGACAAGGGGCAGGGTAGGCATCAAAACCAGCCATGAAAGGTAATTTTGCTCAGCAGCTATGAGCAAACCCTGAAATTCTGATGCATTGTTAGACTCACCTGCAGCTCATGGAAATCAATGTGGATCTTTCCATCAAAGAAGAGCAAGCTAGATCATGTCCCATGTGCTTTTTCCATTCCATACATTTGCTGAGACTAAATCCATTAAGGAGCTGAGGCTTTGCATGCGTGTCATCTAACATATTTTTACATACAGGTATATAGTTGCACATGGTTTGTTTAACAGCTGTAGGCTGATTAGTTTTTACAGTGATAACTGACGAGGCCATACCGTTTATGGCTTCAGTGGAATAGAAGCCGAAAGCCCTTACCTACAAGCCCTAGAACCAGTCACACAGGGTGTTTGGCTAACATTGGTTAGAAATGGGACCAAAGTTGTACTCTGCAACTCCTCACTTCTTTCTTGGAAGGCTTCTGCTTCTGACTTCCTGCTCCTGTCAGTCAGCGAGAGCTGAAGTGTAGGGAAATTTCTCAGAGCTAGAATTCATATGGGGTGAAAAAAAGATGTTTCTCAATACCTCTGGAATATGAAGCGTGACAAAAGCAATAAAATACTAGCTAAATTTTTTTATTGATAATTTTGCTATAAGGAAACAAGAATTTGGAGTTAAGTTTCTGTTTTTCTTCAGGAGCTAGTAAGTTGACTTGTTCCCTAAGGAAAAATACTCACCTCAGCATAGGCTCTAACCAGTAACTGCATCATGAAGCTATCCATCTGTTAGAAATATGATTATCCAGAAAATTCCCAATAATTTGGTCTGGTTCTTTCTGAGTGTTTTAAAGAAAGATTTAAAATGCAGTCTCTATGCATCACCTGTGTATGGGATACATTTCTGACTATAGACTAGCCTGTTTCTAGAAGCAGAAATACCTAGGAGCTTTGATCACTTTTATAAGCACTGAAGGTAGTTTATCTCAAGTTGCACAAACGTGCATAATCTCCCTGGCTTTAAATATGTTCCAGCTCAGATCCTTCTTATGGATGTCAGTAAGTCTTTAATAGGTGATGACTCAGTCCCCAAGAAACACATAAAAAAGATCAAGCAGCTCTTGGTGCTGCTGAAATTGTATAGCATGGTGGAAATAACCTTAAGCCATGATCCCCAGTTAGGAAACAGAGCTGCCAGCAGCTCTGCCATGCTGCCTTGCATTTATAGATGCAGGAGGAGAAAAGAAGCAAACATTTCCTAGGGTATGAAAATTTCTGAGCACCTATCATGCTCTCTTCTGTCTTCAAGACTACTGCCTTTACAGCCTTTTTCAGCCCCTTTCAAACTGTTTCTTCTGAATGGACTCACAAATGGCAAGTTACTCCACACAGTCCCCTGTTGCAGTAAGACTACTTGCAGAGAGAAGTGCCACTTATCCTGAATAAGGCTAGCAGAAATTGGCCAGTGAGGTGAGTTACACCTTACATGTAAACCCTTGCAGGGTCCTCTGTGAACATTTTGGCCCATGCTACTTCAGTAGTCTGCTCCATAAATTCATTGTCACATGAGATTGTTGCTTCCAGTATGAGTCTATATAATACTGACTTTGGAGAAGAATAAGAAATTAACCTGGTAGAAACCTAATACATTATTTACTATATTTGTGTCTTTTTTGCTCACCACTGTTGTATATAAACACTTTAATGCATCTGTCCTCATGGGCCCTCTGTATTATTTATGGTTCACTTTTAATGTACCACTATGAAAATTAATGTAGTACAAAATTAAAGGGCCACATCCTTCCAAATCCTAATGGAAAACATGCTGTAGGAGAAAAGGCCACAGAGAACCTGCAATCACTTTCCTTCAGAAGCCTACATAAGGCCAGATGGGATTTCAGTCCCTAAACGTGATGACAATTTTCCTGTCACTCTTCTCAGCTAGCAAAATTTCAAAGGAGCAGGGCCAGCAGCAGGCACTGGCTCTGCCTTTCCTCTCTCACTGGGACTTGCCAGGCAGCAAGGCATGAATAGGACATGTAAGTCTCTCCAGATCAAGATAACTGTGTGGGCCAAAACTGAGGCGGGGGTGGGGAGAAGAAAAAAACATTTGAAGAGTCCAAAAGGCACTCAAGAGCTGCATGGCAATGGAACTCAACTTTTCAGGCCAGAGTATCGGGCATTCAACGTGCCAGAGCTAGGAGTAAGCAAACATAAATGATAAAAGAAAGGAAATGAGGGCCCTTGGAGATCAGTGGACTGAAGCCCCTTGCAAAGAAGCCTAATCTTGACTGACCAGGAATATAGATATGTAATGCATAATTTTGTGAAGTTTGAAATGAAGATGCTCTAATCTGCATCAAAACAAGTTATGTTTGTAAGCAAGGCACCACAGAACCAGCACTGCTCTGTTTATTTGTGCTCTCATCTCCATGTCCGATGCAGGGTCAGGGGCGCAGCATTGCAATTTACAGGTTGGTGTCTTTGAGCAACTCCAGGACTGGAAACAGCAATTTTCTGTTCTGGAAAGCAAATACTCCTCTCCATGACAACAAAAATGAAACAACTTTGCATGTCCAACAAACCTGGCAGAGAACTCCGTAGGATATTGTACAATAAAAATAAATTTCCTGTATGACTTCTGCTTTTTGTAACTGCTCATCTGTTTGCATGGCATTTCCTACTGCTTCCAAATGCACTGAAGGAGCAGTCTTCCTACCTTCCTTCACAACTCTTTCCACTAGCTCAAATAAACTAGTTTGTAACAACCTCTCATTGTAAATTTCAATGCCAAAGAACTTGTCTTGGAAAAATCATTGCAGTTTATGTGAATTAAAAAAATGACTGAGCGAGACCTCACTATCTAGTCCAGTAAAGAATCTCATTATCACAAATTACTCTCTCTGATGACCAAAAAGAAGAAAAACTCATAAACAATCAAAGCTACCCTCTGCTTTTGCTGTGAGACTCCTGTTAGCTTTTTAGTGAAACAGCAGCTGAAGCATCTGGATTTGTTCTTTATTTCTTCCTTTTCCCTGATCTTATCTGGTTTCATCTTGATATATTCTCCTGAAAATGTTTTTCTACATCATGATTCCTATAATTTCTCCGCCCAAATGCCTAGATAGGTGTGCTTCCCTTTCTCTAAACCTTTGGAAAGGAAAATGTACAATGTCCTGAGGCAGACTCTTACTCCTTCTTAAAGAATCTCTGCCTTCCCCTTCACATACTCAATATAAATCACTCTAGACAAAAATTAAAATTATTTCTCTTTAAATTTTTCCTAGCTCTCTTTAGAGACATCTGATACTAGTTCCTTATTAAATTTTCCATATGGCTACTGATTTATTAATTCTCTGACTTTTAATTATTTTTTGGTTCTGAGAATCTTATGAATGACACACAAAAAGTTACGTAGATGTGAATTAATCAACAGAAAGCATGATCAGATTTTGGGGAAGTCCCACACTGGTATTATGTAGTAATTACAAGTGACTGAACACTACTTGAAAATAATACAAGATTGTTATTGTAACATCTGACAAGTTATATTTGAGTAGCTGACTGAATAACAAAGGAAATGTTAACTAGCACATCTGAGGAAAAAAAGAATTTGTTCTCCAAATGCATTATTCAAGAGGTAATTTTTTTTCAGTGTTAGAGGTGATATTTGGCAATGTACAAGACAAAATGTTGTTCATTGTTAAGGCATACTTTGGTATTTTTGCTGTTTTGCAAATTTGTCATTCTGCTGCATATTTGAAAAGTTCTGTGAACATGGCCTCAGGCTGTCAAACTTTGTTCTTTTAGACCTGCTCATTTTTCATCCAGTCTGAAGATGGTTTTGTAATTTAAAAAAATGCCAAGTTCCAAAAAGGTTATTTGCACACCAGATGCAGAAATACTGTGGATTTTGTTTGTTTCTGAAAACACTTTCAATGTCAGGTAAGAAAAAAATCTCTGAACATTTTGTGTTCAACCTAGTGTAAAATGTCAGAGCAAAAGTCAAGAAGTGCAATGTACTCCCCTAACACATTCTGACATTAACAATTTTTGATTTTATGAATATGTGCCCTATAGCTTATAGATTTTTTTTCCATTTCTTTTTTTCTTATTATTTTTCTCTTTTATTTAACAATCATGCATGTGAGGAGGATTGCATTTCTAGCCAATTTTATGAGCTGTTTTCATTAGAGAACTTGATTCTTGGAATTTAAAAACTGGCATTCTGGTGGTTGCTGGAAGAGCAGGTCCCCTGCTCTGTGTCAGGCTCCCTGAAGATCTGAAATTGAACATCTGCTCTCAATGCTGATAACTAGCATGTTCTTCATTTAATTGCTGGCAGAGCCAGCTCCAAGCTTCTCATCAGAGAGTGACGTTTTGCTGCTCAAGGACCTGGCAACCATAGGCATAGGATGTTCTGGCTGTAAGAAAGGGTAGGACTGTGGGAAGAGTCTTGTCACTCTGGCCACAAGAGGCACAGGAAAATTGAGGGACAGGGGACACTAGATAGGATGGCCCTCCTCTAGCAGTTACACCACTGGCCTAAACACCTCTTCTATACCCTTTTGGAAGCAATAGCTATAATCACCCTGAACATTCTAGGCTTTGATGAATTTAGATAGTGAGATAACAGATTATTTTCGTCTCATAGTTATGTGTTCCCCATATCAAGAAGTAGTGCTGTTCGGTGCTGAGACTGAAATACCTGAGTTGGAAGAAATGCTTTACTTTTGTCATCCTTCTCTGCCTTTGATACTTACTAACCATCATGGATAGTTTTGATCTTCTTCCCTGAATCTGTAAGTATCTTTTACATACTGTCTTATTTCTGGCAGCCTCTGTTCCTTCATGTATCATCAGCTTTCTTGAGTATCATTGCTGTACCAAGTCTCAGCTTGTACCAGGAAAGCTAAAAGAATGCCCTTTGAAAATATAATCAAAGTGATTAGTTGTATACAGGTGACTGAAGAAGACACGAACATTGAAAAGAAGTCTCAGCAGATTACACACTTTGTCTTCTTTCTGACAAATTATTTAACATGGTTGCCTGAGTATTCACCAGCTTGACTTAACTCTGCCATTTCCCTCTTCCAAGATTCATCTCCAGTATCTGATACTGGACAGAGGATTTCCCTGCAAGGTCTGAGGCTTTTCACAAGCCAGAGGTATCACTTGGGAGTATCAGGTTGCTACAGGAAGCAAGCTTTAGGTGACAGGGGATATTGAGGGATTTCTCTGTGCATCACTCGTTCTCAGAAGGGGTAGATCCTGAAACAACAATCCTGATCTACCCCTTCTTTATTTTGTTGCATTACCTCTTTGCTAAATGCAAATTGACAGGATTTAAGACATCTAGCTTATTTTTTCTGGTCAGGTCAATATATTTTATTTTAAACTAGCCTTTTTCTTTTAATGTTCGGTGAAATCTTAAGCCTGAAATACAATACGGGCAAACAAAAACCATCCTGTGCTTTTAATACACAAAGCTATTTCTTAGACAGAATAAAATCAATAGCAACGTACCACTTCTGCAGAATTTCCACAGATTATTAATAACGAGGATACTTCTATATTATAGTCTGTATTATGTGTAATAATTTTGTCAGCAACTACCAGAATTGTAACTGTTTGATTTGATGACATGATAAACTGCAGATGATATATAATATATATTTAGATTTTATGCAAGCAAATATAAAACTATTGGTTTGATAAGTTTGTTATACCTTACATCACAGCTGGCTTTCCGTCATGTGACCAGGCTTTTTCTTTTGAACAGAACTTTTCCTTGTGGTTCTAATAAACTACAAGTTATAAAAATGCCAGGTTAAATTTATAGCGAAGTGGCAGTACCATTTTGATTTTGCTGATGAAAAATNCTCAAATGGAGATATCTAATGTGAATTTATATGGTCATCACATCTCTTGCACAGAAGTATAGACATTGTTACAACCATCAATATACATGAAGAATTTTGTATTCATCATTGTTTCAAAAATCCAGCCCATCACTTAGGTCTGAAAATTAATTATTTAACACAATTTTTGATTCTTTGACCTTAGAGTGTTATCATCAACACTACTTGTAACTATAAACCAAGTCCAGATTCTTCCACCCTATTATGGGATTAAAGTTTTCACATTGAACAGATACATCTGGTTTCAAAGAAGAAAAGGAAGAGGAAAATTAAATAAGTATATGAGTTTTTTTATGTGACTCATACCTTTTTTTAACACTCACTTATGAGATTTGGATGCTATGTTTAAGGTAACACACAGGTTTTCCTAGTAATGGCATGTTCTCTTTAAATCTGAATACATTTATCAGAGTTTCGTGAATACCATTTATTTCACACAAGAACTTATTATTTTTTCAATAGAAAATATTTTGTTTCATTATTCCAGTATGTTTTGTCTTTAAAAATAATCAAATTAAATTTCATTACAATGTCTGAATCATCATCACATATGCTTTCCTTTCCCTTCACTTGATCTGCTGGTCAAAAATTATTTGAAGAGATTTTTAAAGAGGATGATGTGGTGGGTTGACCCTGGCTGGACACCAGGTGTCCACCAAAGCTGCTCTGTCACAGCCCTCCCTCAGCTGGACAGGGGAAAAAATATAATGAAAACCCATGGGTTGAGATAAGGACAGGGAGAGATCAATCAGCAATTACTGTCACAGGCAAAACAGACTTGGCTTGGGGAAATTAATTTAATGTATTAGCAATCAAATCAGAAGAGGATAATGAGAAATAAAACACTAAATCTTAAGACACCGTCCCCCCACCCTTTGCTTCTTCCAGGACTCAGCTTCACTCCCAAATTCTCTATCTGCTCCCCCCAAGTGGAGCAGGGGGATGAGGAAGGGGGGTTGTGGCCATTTCATCACATGTTATCTCTGCTGCTCCTTCCTCGTCAGAGGGAGGACTCCTCACATTCTTCCTTTGCTCCAGTGTGGGGTCCCTTTCAGAGGAAAGAGTCCTCCGTTAACTTCTTCAACATGAGTCCCTCCCATGGGCTGCAGTTCTTCATTAAATGCTCCAGTCTGGGTGCCTTTCACAGGGTGCAGCCCTTCAGGAACAAACTGTTTCAGCATGGGTTCCCCATGGGATCACAAGTCCTGCCAGCAAACCTGCTCCAGCGTGAGCTCCTCTCTCCATGGGGTTACAGGCCCTGCCAGGAGTCTGCTCCAGCACAGGCTTCCCACAGAGTCACAGCCTCCCTCGGTCATCCATCTGCTCCTACATGAGATACTCCATGGGCTGCAGGTGGATATCTGTTCAACTGTGGACCTCCATGAGCTGCAGGGGAAAAAGCTTCCTCACTATGGTCTTCACCACAGGCTGCAGGGGAATCTCTGCAGGTGCCTGGAGCACCTCCTTCCCCTCCTTCTTCACTGACCTTGGGAGTGAAGGTACAACAACCTGCAGAGTTGTTGCACTCACTCCTCTCTCATGGTTGCTGTTGTGCAGGGCTTTCTTAACTTCTTCTTGAATATGTTATCACAGAGTCACTACCACTGTCACTGATGGGCCCAGTCTTGGACAGCAGTGGGTCTGTCTTGGAGCTGGCTGCCATTGGCTCTGTTGGACATAGGGGAATCTTCTAGCAGCTTCTCACAGAAGCCATGCTGGTAGCCCCCTCACCAAAACTTTGCCACACAAACCCAATAGAAATGAATAAGACTAGACACTTACCTTGAAAATGGACTCCAGCTGCTTTCCTGGGGTGATAAGTTTTGTTATTTATTTAGGGTTTCTTGTGAAGAATTTTCTTGTTCAGGCACCAAAAAAGAAGTCACTCAAATTTTTTCATTAGCACTTCCACTGCCACAGGCTTGGGCAAAATATATTTTATGCCTTCAATGGTAAATTTTTATTTCAGCAATCTATGGTTTTTATACACAGATATGAAAGTTCAACAATGTGAAAATGTTCAGAGAATTTAAGATACATTCAACAAGAATGAGGTTACTGCTTTTCTGACTACTTTTACTGTATGCTGGCGTTACAGCTGCTGGAAAGAAGGCAGCTTCATCTGAAGTGAAATGCAGGACCAACAACCATGAGTCTTTGCTGTAAATGTTCTGATATTTGAAGATGTGTGATATTTCATTCCTGTGTCCCTACAAAGTGAAAACAAAGCATAGACAAAGGGCAAGACTGTAGCCGATAGCCAGAAAATATAGTAGAATCATAGAATTGTCTAGGTTGGGAGGGACCTTTGAGATCATCTAGTCCAACCATCAACCTAAATCTGATAAAAAACAATTACCCATCACTAAACCACATCACTAAGTGGTATGTCAACCCGTCTTCTAAATACCTCCAGGGATGGTCAATCAACCACTTCCCTGGGCAGAACATTCCAATGATTAATAACCCCTTCAGTGTAAATATCGTTCCTGAAATCCAATCTGAACATCCCCTGGTACAACTTGAAGTGACTTCCTCTTCTCCTATCACCTGTCATTTGGGAGAAGAGACCAACCCCCACCTCTTTATAACCTCCTTTCAGGTAGTTGGTCTCCCCTCCGCCTCCTCTTCTCCAGGCTGAACAACCCCAGCTGCCTCAGCTTCTCCTCATAAGGCTTACTCTCCGGACCCCTCACCAGCTTTGTTGTCCTTCTCTGGACCTGCTCCAGCACCTTAATGTGACCAAAATGGGACACAGTACTTGATATGGGGCCTCACCAGTGCTGAGTAGAGGGGCACGATCACCTCCCAAGTCCTATGTGCCATGCTGTTCCTGATACAGGCCAGGACGATGATGGCCTACTTGACCACCTGGGCACAGTGCTGGCTCATGTTCAACGGGCTGTCCATCAACACCCCAGGTCCTTCTCTGCCAGGCAGCTCTCCAGCCACTCTTCCCCAAGCCTATAGCACTGCATGGGGCTGTTGTGACCCAAGTGCAGGACCTGACACTTGGCTTTGCTGAACCTCATCTCATTGGCCTCGGCCCATCTATTCAGCCTGTCCAGATCCCTCTGCAAAGCCTTTCTATCCTCAAGCAGGTCAACACTCCCAACCAGTTCAGTGTCATCTGCAAACTTAACTGAAAATGCAACAAAAAAAAACCCTAAGGAATTCTGTCCTAACAAACAAATTCTAAGGAATAATTATTTGCTTATGGATATTCCATCCTTAGAAAACAATTCTAATCTCAGTAATTATTCTCTTATGTATATTATTTTCCCCTCTATGCTGCAAATAACATTGAAATGTCTGTATAAGCAAGTAAGATGGCGTTTGAAAGCTGTGTAGTGCTTCTGTGTTCAAATGGGTTGTAAGCAGGCTCCATCTACTTTAAATTGCTACTGTTCTCTCTTTAAAGATGTTTGTTTTTCATGATTAATGTTTTTAGGATGTTAGTCTTGATGTGATCATGTCCTATGGATATAGACTTAAAAGTCCATGCCCTGTCAGTAAACTCTTCTAATGGATCACCTCTGTGTAAGAACCTTTAGAATTATCAAGCATCAGTGCCAATTGCAAGGTTGCTAATGAAGCAGAATTTTAAGAAAGAAAAAGAAATCCATTGGAACTTTATTTTCAGAAATGTAACTATAACTGACATGATGCAGTTTGAGGTTCTGAAATCTATTTCATCTTCAAAGGGCTCCCCATAAAATGATAAGGGCTACTGAATATCACATTGAGTGTGGGTAGAAAAAAAATACTGATGAAACCAAAGTGAGTGTCATGCCATTTAGCAGCTGCAACACGAGGCTGATCCTGTTTTGTATAGTCATGTAAATGGCCTATTTCTTTCCGCAACATCTTCATACCGTCATGACTACCAGTGTTCACAGCATTAAATAAATTCATGCACTGGAATAATTTCACTGGGCCTATGTTACAGCAGATCCTGGGTGGAGGGAGAAATGTTAGGCTATAACATCTCTCCCTCAAACCCATGCACACACAAGGGCACTGCTGCTCATGCATTGGTCAACGCTTCTACTTTCTTTACGCTTTCTTGTCCGTGCCTTGGGGATGCCTGCAGAAAACAGAGTATGGCAGGCAGGGAGGTAATAGTGGCTGGTGTGGGGGAGAAAAAATATATTGCCTGTTATGTATGGTTGTAGGAGAAGAGAACTAGGAGCTTCCAAGAAAATGAAACAGCTAGGTCTTTCCATTCATAGTTCCATAGGTCTTTGCATTTCATAGTTTCTAGTTTCATAGACAAAAATATAGCCTAGGCTATATCCCATTATGAAGAATTTCTCAAGAGAACTGTTCTTTTTTGGTTGGTTGGTTCATTGTTTTTTTCCCATCCCTTGGTTAAACAAAAGTAGCCAATTTAAAAGAATGCACCTGGTCTGGAAAGCTGTAATGCCACTAAGCACCTTATGTCTCAACACAGCGTATGACAAATTGGCATAACTTTTTTTTTGTCCCATATTTGGGTGTATTTCATTCCCATCTGCTTATTTTCTTTGATGTTTCCAGTAATAACTGACAGTCACTTGGGTCTCTTAGCTATCATCTACACAAATAAAACCTGACATTGCTTTCATAAAATAATGTCAATAGTATATCAAATTCTCCAACATATTCCCTGCACAGCTGCACCAAGTGACAGAAACAAAAACTGCCTTCAAACATAATTTATAAAATCATAAAAGGAGTGAAATGTTCTCCCTTTTAAAAGCAAAGCTTAGCTAACTTGTAAACAAGATGACAAATCACAAGCAGGTTGGTTTAGGGTTTTATTCCAAGACAGAAAAGGTCATTGAAAATATTTTTTTTATCTGGTACCTCCTTACCAGAGGCAGCAGTATAAAAAGCAAGAATAATCAGTGAAAAGACTCATCATTAAAAAGAAAAATAGCTTCTTATACCTTGCACAATTTAGAAACAAACAAACAAACAAAGAAAAAGATGAAGAGGGGGAGGGATCCAGGTGCTTTACAAATATTAAAGGTTTTATTCTACTTTCCATCTGAAATTTGCTGATTCCAGTTTAGTATAGACAGGGCTTATGCATCAGTCACAATTGCATTTGCGAACTTCTCATGCTTAACACCGATGTGTATTCCCATATCACAGAATCACAGGGACCTCTGGAGGGCCTCTGTTCCAGTGCTCTGCCACCCTCAAAGTGAAGAAGCTCATCGTTATGTTTAGCTGGAACTTCTTATGTTCAAGTTTGTGCTCATTTCCTCCTGGGCACCACTGAAAAAACTGGACCCTTCCTTTTGACACCCACCCT
>VXBJ01003852.1:0-174477 GCA_013400055.1 Nycticryphes semicollaris
AAACAGCAAACTAAGAGCAGATGAAGACAATGATTCTGGAGAAACAGAAGAGGAAAGCAGGTTTTCTAGAATCCACCCTTCCATGGCTTTGGCTAAAGCTGCTTACCCTTCATGTAGAGATAGCTGTGAAAATAGGGTGGTCCTGAGCCATTGAAGATAGTAACTCGTCCATTACAAAACTCCTCATCTGTATCAATGTAAACATCCACTTCTTCCTCACTGTCCAGAAACTAAAAAGAAAAGAAGGTATACAGGCTACTTGGGCTCTCCTGGTCGCAGGAGGAGTGGAGCCACGTAACAAGGCTGGAGAAGTCACATGAGCAGAAGGTGCAAAATTACACATACTCCCTTTACAAAAAAAAAAAAAAAAGCAATACAGTAAAACTAGAGGCTTGTCAGCTTACCCATTAACGCCTACAGCAAGAGTCTCCAGAGCATGGCATTTTCACAGCAGAAAGGAGAGTGACATTCAGTGGTGGACATGGTTAGAAAACTGCAGCTACCTGCAGTAACCTCCCTGTTTCAAAACAGAGGCCACAGTCCAAAATCTGATTTAGTGGGATTAAGCAAGAATTTTTCATTCTGGAGGACTTTTCTGATTTTTTTTTTGGCAGACATGCCAAGATGCTGGACAAGGCGGAGCACTAATCTAGTCCCAGCAAGGAAATGTCTTGCATTGGGTTGATTAAAAAAACCCAGCACATTCCAAGATAAATGAACCCTAAAAAGAAAGATCTAAATTACTGAAATAATAGTGCAGTACTTACTCATTCCTGTTCTCCTACTAGATATTGGCCCTCAGCCCTAAGAAAATACCTCACACATGAAATCCCAAACTACCCTATCATTTCCTTTACTTTAAATACAACTCCCTTTAATCAGCTTTTTTCATTTAATACTAATGAATTCAGCTTCTTAGGCCTTTTCCTTCCTCAGATGCACATTGCTTCTTTTCATTTTCCCTTCTGTCCTCTCCCTGTGACCCCTCTGCCTTCCTCTCCTGTCTCACTCCTGTTCCACTCGTTAATTCTCCCTCTCTTGCCATGAAGTTTCAAAAAGCAGGTGCTTTTTATCAGCAGCTACTGATGGGTTCTTGACCCAGCTGCAGTTACGTCTTCCTGTGGCTCATGCCATGACACAGTATCAACCAGATTTTTCATGAGTCTTACTCACTGAGGAGCTCAGTAAAATCCTCTGCTTCTATTTACCTTTTAAGAAGAATTATAGAAACTGGCCTAGGCTGTGACAGAATGATTCACAACTTGAAGACTACCTGACAGTGATCTGCGAGTACCTGCCCACAGAGAAGGTAACTTTACTCAAGCAGATCGCGTCATAAAATAATTCTGATGGCTGGCAGCTGACACTAGGGAAATACAAACAGGAAAAAACATGCAACTTTTTAAAAAGGGTCACAATCTGCCTATTGGAAAAAACAGTAAAGGAAGTAAATTGAATTCCTTAAAAAAAAAAAAAATCCATAGTTTTTCTAAAAGACGTTTTATAGCCCAAGTCTCTGTTCTCAGGGACATCATTTATTAGAAGTATTTTTATGGCTGTCATTGGCTTCACACCTGAACTCCTCACAATCTTACGTGGGCTTATCTGACATCCTGTTCTGTAAGGGGATTTATTGCTTCATTTTTAAGCAATGAGCCTGGGGGCTCCAGAGCCTAGTGTGGGATCTAAGCTGAGATGCCTCAAATGCGAGGCTGGCAGCCCAGCTTTACTACTCTGTCATTGTCCCTGCACCCCAGGACCCAGCCTAGATCAGCACAGAAATTTCTTCAAGCCTCTGAACAGCTTAACTGGTACATAGTGGCTGAAAATAAACCCTTGACTCTGAACCGGAACCGCACTAGAACAAGAGAAGTTTTAGTGTTGGGAACAAATCAAACCCCAGCCTTTCCCATTTCCTCTTGTGATTGTCCACTAGAAACTCAGGCTACTACTGTGAAATGTGTCTGAGGTAGAGCATGTACCTACAAGGTAGTAGTTGCCTGTTTTCAGTCTTCCTAAAGGGTGTTACATTAATATATAGTGACGGAAAAAATCTAAGATAGCCTAGGTAGATATGTGCTAACTTGTGTACCGGTAACACTGGACGGTCACAAGCCCTCTGGTGTCCAGCCTGTCCCTGGCTCTTCCTTTATAATAATAATATATAATAATAATCCTAGCTCATCATTGATGTGAGAATTATACATTAGTAGCACTGTCCAGAGCAAGCAGGCATACATTAAAAAGGCAAGGATGTTATACATATAAACAGAGACACACTAATGTCTGCGAGGTGAAGAGGGGGATCCTTACCGAGTCCAGGCTGCCACGGTTTGAGTCCAGGCTGGTACCATGGGAGTGCCTCAGACCTTCCTCACCATTGAGGGGCTCAGCTGAGGCACTACCTCCATCTCCACAGCCATCAAACTCCTCATGGTCGTAGTCAGACTCCACATCGGGGGGGGAAGTGTAGATTGGCTCTCCCACCTCTCCGCTGTTACTCCGTGTATCTGAGACAGTGCTGTGCATACTTTCTGCTGGGTCAGAGAAGGCTCTGTCCTCTTTGGGGCTAGCAGTTCTTTCCACAGGTTGTCCTGGAGCAGGGACAACCCCTCCCACTTCCCTCTGGAGCGTTGGAAAGCTTGTGTTTGCACCTTCCTCTGAGTAGTTTTCGCTGTTTCTTGCGCTATGCTGATTCAAGACCACCAAACTGGAAGTTGGCCTTCCTTCGTCATCAGCATGAAAACCCTCATCCACTTCTTCCTCAGCCAGTGGTGCCACCAGGCTGCACTCAATGTTGAGTGTTCCCTCACTCGAAAGCGAGTGCTCTAAGTTCTGCACACTTTCATCCAGATTGCCAAAATCCAGCAGCTCTAAGAACTCCTGGGCCACCCTAGATGCTTCCTTTTCCAGCCTCTGAATCTCCTCTTCCCGCTGCCGATTGATTTCATTCCTCGTATTGTCACAGATGATAGACATGTGATCCTCTTTCTGTTGCTGCAACTTCTCAATCTCCTTCTCCAGTCTTAAGATCTCCTCCATCTGACGTCTCTCTTCTTCTTGCAGTGGAATATCTACCTCTTCAGTCTTTACTGCTTCCACCTAAAAGAATTTATAAGATTGTTAAAGCAGCTTCTTCAACTTATTTGCGTTCCTTGTCTGGACCTTTCATTCTTCCTATCTCTTGTGCTTGCCTTGTACCTCCCATGTGGAAAAAGATGACTAATCATCCTCTCCTTTTCTGATCAGCATCTGCCATCATTCATGGTGAAAACGCTAAAGAACTACTAGATCTTCAGGTACCTCCTTTTTTTCAGCAGCCTACCTCCTTTCTGAATCAGACAAGGTATTTCATTGGCATTAATGAGTATTTGTAAGAGCCTCTCTCTGCTGTTCATATTACAGCCCTTTGTACACTACAATTTATATAAAAGCATTCTGGAAGTCCATCCTCTTTTTGAACTATGTCACACACACAGAGGAGAAAGGAACTATATACGAATACACACATGCCCAGCCTGATTAAGAGCTCAAGATTTCCCAGAATCTAGGTCTGGAAAGGATATTTGCAATGAAGCAGGACTGTATCCATCCCAACCTCCCACCAAAGTTCTATGTGGAACTTCTTGGCGTTCTTTAGCATCACTGGATGAATGATAGCTGGCTGGCTGCTGAAGACTCCGTCTTCCTCTATTCTTCACACTGAAGTAACAGGAAATTTCTAGCAAGTACACAATAATTAGAAGATGGAAGATACCGGTAACTTTCACTGGCATTTAGCTATAAGATAAAGCCACCCTCCCCTCCATGAAGGATGTTGAAAACATACACACACAAGAAAAAAACCAAAAATTAATTCCAAAAGGATTTCATGTACTTCCTGATAGGAGTATGACAATACAGCCAATGAATTGGCCCACTTAAGCTAAAATCATTGGTTTATTTACAGTTACCCTATTGTTTGCTCTCTACCTCATTCTCACTTGTGGACAAGTGCGTTTTTTTACTCTAGTGTGACATCTCTCCTGAACAGAGCTGGCCTGAAATTGGGGAACAAGTGGTTTGGGAAAAGAAATAAGATACACTGCTGTTTTCACACACCTCAGGGTAGGTGCTCTGCTCTTTGATGAAATCAAGTACCAACAAACAATTAGATCAGTTACAAGGAGTTTATTTTAGCTATGGTAGCAGCCATCTGCACTCTTACTTTGGCTGTTACAGGCAACAACCCAGCAAACCAGACTGTATCACAGTGCAGCACATCACAAGGTCATGTAATAAGCTCAAGCAGTAGAGATAAAAAAGGATGCTGCACAATCAATACAAAAATTTTCAAATCAGAACTATGCAAGTTGGTACATGAGCCTTGAGAAAAAAAAAAAAAAAAACCAAAAAAACCACCTTATTAACTCCATGTACCTTTGCCAAAGCCAAACACCTGCAGTCTTTGAGTGAACAAACCCCATTTTTTAAGTAGCATTGCCACAATAACAATAGTAGCTCCAGGCAAAGTGTAGGCAATGAAGGACCCTTCACAGATACTCAAAGATATATGAAAAGAATAATTTACCTGAGGGACCTGGGGTAGCGCATTCAGTTGCTCCTTTTCTCTGTTAAAAAAGAAGACGTGATAGTCAGAGACAGACCCAGTTCTCCTACATGAGGCTTTTCGAATTACATGGACACATCATCCCGCCACGGATAAGGTTAAAACAAGGTACCTGTTCTAAGATTGATTTAAAAGCTTTCGTAATTTAGTAAAAATCCAATTCTCTGTGGTTAGCATGACCTTTGTAGATACAACAGATTTTCCCCATGCACTTAACTCTCAGATCAATCAGGAAATTGGATTAGTTGGAACACACTAGGAAGGACATTGGGAACAGTGACAGAAAGACACATCAGTTAGACTCATAATAAATGTAAATAGAATCTTCTGAAGTACTATACATCCGTGGCTATTACATGAGGTTGTACAAGCCTAATTGACAGATATCAGGAAACTGTGTTTGTTTTTTATAAAACAGAATGGAATTATTGTAATACCAGCATCGAATTTGTGTTTTGTTTTGCTTTTACTATATTAAAGTCCCCCAAAAGTTATAAAATTTTTGTACTTTGGGAAATGACTAAGCTGAGGACTTTCTACACTGAAGCCTTGGGTGCTCCAGCTTGCGTAACTTCTCATTGACATGCAAAACAGAGTTTACTAGTAAAGGCTGCAAGAGTCAGAGTTTGCTAGTAAACACGAGTAGAGGAAAAAACTAACACACGGTCCTGTGTCTCAACCCAGACCACAAAGGTTGTACTCCAAGGAAAAGCTGTCACTATGGCCAGTTTCCCCATAGCAAGCACGCTACAAGCAACTGAACTAGTAGAAAGCCAAATGCCAGAGCCATTCACAGGGAGAAAGGATAGGATGTGGCTGGACAGAAGGGTCTGCCTGCAGCAACCACCGTACAGCTAAATTCAGACTGGCGATGGTAACTTTCAAATCTATAACCCAATCCCTAGCAGAACAGGAGGGCAACAATATTTATTTCCCAGGCCCTGCAGCTATTCCCAGCCAAATTCTAAACTGCAGCTGCAAGTCACAAAGTCCTGGAAGCTCTCACTCTTACAAGCTCACTCTCTCTCAAAAAAAAAAAAAAAATCAAGGAAATGTTTATAAATGAAAGCTGTCATAAGTGAGATCCAGATGGTTCCAACTCTACTGAAAGATGCCTAACAGTAGTCATGAGTTAAACAACTGCCTTAGTATAAGGGTTCAAGAAGCAGAGCCGTTTTAAAACGAATCAGGAATACCATCTACAATCTACACACTAAATCTGCAACTGTTCCTCGCATGTTTTTAGACCTCTGGTAGCTCTTGCTGGTTTCCATCCATCTCCAACTGATCCACACTCTTCTTGCAACGTGATACCCCAAACTAAGGACAGTACTCCAACTGAAGCCCTACCAGTGCCAAGCGGAACAGAAGAATCCCCCACATCTTACAGAAACAATTCTGTTTACAGATGGCATTTGCTTTCTCCTCTCACACAGCATGACACTGGTGACTAATACTCAGCTTAGCCTCCAGACCTTCTTCCTGCTGTTGAAGCAGGCATTCCTTCTTCTCTCTCTGTGCATTTGATTATTCTTAACTGGATCTGCAGATGTCTCTACTGAATGCTATCCTCTGCTTTTCAGACCATTTCTTTTATTTGCCAAAATTATTGGAATTGTAATCCTGCCTGGCTATATCCTTACAGCCACTCACCACACGGTTTTATCTGAAAATTTAGTAAGAATACTCATATTTCCTCATTCAACTTATTATGAAAACATTGCACTAGTACCATATCTAGCACAGACCATGGAAGAATCTCATCCAAGAGTTCTTTCCTATTTAGCAAAAAACTTCTATTGTTTACTAATTAAAATACAATAACACAAGGCAGTAAAACCATAAATCCTAGTCTTGCTTCATTTACTTTTTTCCAAACCACATTCCTCACAGTGCCTTAGAGTATTGTCATGTGTCAAAGCCCTTACCTACTCTCTGCCTACCCAAAGTCAAGTCACCTGCGCTCTATGGCTTCTCCCTATCCGTAAAGCACATCATAACCTATCACAGAAGGAAACAGATGACTTTAATGCTGTTTGTTCTTCAGAAATCCACATTGGCTCTTAATTCCTTTATCAAGCATTTACAACTGCTTGATCATTTGTTTCAGTATTTTCCTGAAACTGAGGTTAGGCTGACTGGTCCACAATTCCTTCCTTCTTCCTTTTCCCATTTTAGATTATGTTTGGAATTTTCCAGTTTTATGGAAACTCCATTGATATCAACAAAGGAGAAGAAAGAGAATAGCTATTGATTCAAACTGCTTCAGCTGGTTCTTGAAGTACCCAAACATTAATTTCATCAAGTCTGGATGGCTTCTTTGTAATCTGATTCATCTGAGCATTCTCTAACATTTTATTTCCCTGGTAGGTCCTGAATTCTTTCACATCTGTGCTAACTGTATTTAGTGTCCAACAACTAAACCTTCGGGGGAAGACACACACACAAAAAAGAAAGAAATACCTCAGTTTTCTCAACAACAGACTTTTTTCTTCCTGTTGAACAGCAGACCAAAGTTCTCCATGTCTCCCTTTTACTACCAGTGCATGCTCAATAACTGCATCCCAGCTTTGAGCTTGTTATAGCTTGGTTTGCAACTTGGTCCTTCTAATTTTGTCTCTGCATGTGTGTTGGGTTTTTTTTTTTTTTTTTAAGCTTGTTCTCAGTAGATTAGCTGATTTGCAACTTGTGTGGACTTCCACCTCATTTTTGAGGTGGAACGGAAGTTCAGGATTTAGCCAAGTACCTTTTTGGCTACTTGCTTTGAATGAAGCCATTTGACATCAAGTAGAAGATGAAAGCAAAATGAGCAAATTCACCTCATTCCTAGAAGCACTGACACTTCTTCACAATGATGCTGAGTTCAACTCATCTTTCATGGGCTGGAAACTACAGCGCAGGGGCAGAAACACTCTAGAACGAATAACTAAATAGATCCTTTTATCAAACTCTACTTAGCACAATGAGGAACTAAGACCTGAGAGAGTGTCTGTGGCATTCAGTATCTGCAAACTAGTTACTGACATTCAGAACTTGTACAGCTTTGTGTTGCTGATGAGGCTGTTGTTGAGAATTGACACATTGATAAAACAGAACCTTCAGCGTTGTTCAACAAATTCCTTGACCAAACCGTTCATCACTGGTGTCACTGACTCCATGTCTTGTCCCAGCAGACACATCACCCGACAGTCTCCAATGAAATCACAGGCAATCTCTTTTCTTTGTGACAGGCTTCTAACCTTAGAATTTTCTGATGCTTGTCACACACGTTAGCCTGGCAAGATCCAACTTCAGGACAAGTATGTAACAAAAGCCTATAAGAAATGTAACCAACTATTTATGAAAAACTTGAAACGTCACTAGATTATTTGTTCAAACTTATATAATAATCTCATAGTTGCAGCTTTACGCTTCTTAAAACAAAATATTATAGAGACACCCAGTTCGGATAGGATGCAGGTAACGATGGCGTGAACAGTAAATGATGCATGAGGTGCAGGATTCTCAACAGGCGTACTGTCCCTGGTCACAGATCACCTCTTTTTGTCACATTAGCTTTTCCTTTCCCCTCCTGATCTCTTGACTCATCCATATCCCTGATGAGGGATAAACAGCAGCAGGAACAGAGAGAGCACATGCATTCTCCTGAGTGTAAGAAGTGCAGCAGCAGCAGAGGTGTGCTGCCCACCTTGCTCTCTCACCCAGCTTACTGGACACACCAAGGTACTCATGAACCCTGGTACCTTCTCACACTGCTAATCCCTCCAGGTTTTGGATGACTGCGTAACGCTTCCTTTACCACTGCAAAGGCAACAAGAAAATGACGCATCTCTACCTTTTTTTCATGTATATTCCAAAGCAGAAAAACACTAAAAGACAGAGGTACAAATACACCAGAATTAGCTTTCCTAAAGGAAGCAGGACACTCCTTATCCACTCCAGTTTTCTATTCTGAGTTGCCCACAGCCCACCCCAACTTGGCTCCCTGGCACTGGGACACTGTTCCAGAGTTGCCATCATGTCAACGCCCCAGACCCGCTTTCACACCTCGTCAGCTTTAGCGCTCGGGAACTGTGAGTGCAAGATACCATCTTGTACCTTTCCTTCACCTCTTCCTCTTCCCGTTTCCTCCTACGCTCCTCCTCTTCTTGCCATTGTCTTTCCTCTTCCTCCCTTCTGATCTGTTCTTCCTCTTCTCGCCTCCTTCTCTCCTCTGCTTCCTGCTTCCGCCTGAGTTCCTGCTGCAGCAGGTGCTGGTAGAGGCCACGGGCCAGGCGGCCGCGCCAGTGCTTCTGCAGGGTGATGGCAGAGGCCTTCAGCTGCTGCAGGCTCTTCTTCCAGAAGTACGCCCGGTAGTTCTTTTGGATGATAACAACACTGGCTAGCACCTTCCGATACTTCTTCCTAAAAACAGAACCAGACACTTAATGCGCCGTGAGGCAATAGCTGCGTTGCACCTCCCGTGCCCTGGTACATTGGCCAATCTTACCACATCCACAGAAAAATGAATTTGGAAAAATATCAGACAGTAATGACATTATTTCTGTTCCTCTACTGCCACTACCCGTAAATCATATTCTCCTCACTGTTCTCACTCCTACATCTACCACTGGTTTGCTTCTGTGGGCACCTACCTTTGTGAAGGCCCCGAGAGGATGAAGAATAGGTATTTGGCACGTGGAAAGAGAAGGTCCACTGGCCCAAAGTCTCCTTGCATTGCAGATCACACACATTCACCGTGCAGTTGGCTTAATCACTCAGTGTGGATTTATTACAATAAAAACATACAAGTGGCCTTATTACATAAGAACAAAGGCCCATATTGCCCCATCTTTTAAGTGGCCAAAAGTAAATCACTTTAGGAAATGTCAAAACGGGGCAAAAATAGATCCAGTCACATTAATCTCATATTGTTTGGGGGGAGAACAAAGTGATACTACAATATTGATTGCTGAATGTAACGTTGTAACAGGCTCACATAAACATATATTGCACAGTGTTTTGCTTAAATGAGTATCAAAATCAGCTCTGCAGAACTTCAAAACGAAAAAACATGGTACGGTCCCAAAAGAAAAGAATCATCAGTTCAGTATTTCTGTAGTCTAGTGAAGTTCTAGAGAAGTCAGTTCTTGTCTCTGCATTACATAATAGTTTTATCAAGAACCTGAAAAAAACCCCAACGTGACTGGTAGAAGTTTGCACATGACAGACAAACTGGGCAAATAACAAAAGGGTTACTATTACACAGTAATCTGGATCAATTTGTAAGCTAGATTCAAGCAAACATTAAACAATTCAAAAGAGCCAAACATAAAGTCTTCTATTGGAAGAACGAAAGGCCAAACACACCTGAGGTGGAATTATGTTAGGAAGCAGCAAGTCGAAAAAGGATTTAGGGGCCACAGGGATCATCAGGTGAAGGTAAACTCCCAACACAATCTTATACTTGCAAGCAGAAATCCTGTGTAGAAGGTACCTGTACTGCTACTTCTATCCCCTTCTCAGTGTTAGCCCCTCCATTTGAAGAACAATTTTAGACATTCAAGTGATTTCTGAGGAAGCAGGACTGGAACCAGAAATCCTGGCTTATAGACAGAGGGTGTTTGCTCCGTGACCTTAAGAAAGAGAAGGCTAAGGAAAGGCTTGTTCCCAGGCAAAGTACACGCAGATCTGGGTGGCATCTCTATTCATCCAACAGGGGAAAAACCAAGGTTTCACTGGCCTGATAAGTCCATTCAGGCTGGAAATAAGTGGACATTCTTTAAAGTAATTCAATATATTTAGAAAACTTAAGATCTTTCTGTAGGGAAGTAATCATTGGTACTGTTAAAATCTTCTTTAATCCAAAAGAGAATTTGCAGAGGGAAATTCTATGGGTCTGTTACCCAGGATCTTGGGCCAACAGGCTACAATAATCCTGTGAGGTCTTACAGTCCTAGAAAGCACGCTGGAAATAGCATAGTATTCTTGCATATCCTTCCCACAGACCTCCTGCAACCCCTTGAGGAAAAGACACACCTCAAAATCCCCTTCCTGGCAATCAACCCCCCTTCAAATGGCAACAGGGACCCACGCTGACAGCTTGCCACCTCCCTCCACATCAGAAGAAAATCAGGAGAGGGATGCTAATAGGAGTAGTGTGCAGAGGTCACACTCTTTTCCGTAAGTATTAAGTCAAAGGGAGGAAGCACAAAGAAAAGAAGAGGAAAGGGAAGAGGTGATAAGAAGTGGGAGGTTTCAGATTAATTGCTCCTGGGCTGCAGTCCCCTCACCCTGGCTCCCGCTGTCCTCCCCATGCCCTGCACATGGGGTGTGAACAGCTGCACAACCACCTTCTGCCAAGGCAGATACAAGTGCATCAAAAAGGGCTCTCTGACTTTTACAAAATACATCTGCCCGAAACTGTCTCAAGTGCAACATGTGCCAAGCCCTGCCCAGCTACAGGCCGGTTCTGCCTCCTAATCTGCCAGGCTGAAGTGCCCCCTCATTCCTCATGACCGCAGCCAAGCTTGCAGACGCCCTTCAGCTGAATTGCTGCACGCAGGCCGTGCACTTCATCCCCCTCCTTCAGCCTTCCACTCACCCTCTTGTACTGGCCAAAGAAACTCAACCTGCAGCCCACGCTGAGGAGGAGTTGGGAAACATCCTGACCACATATCATAAGAGAAGGTGGGGCAGCTGCAAAGGCTCAAAAGCCGCTTTTAGAATTTAGTTAATTATTCTGCTGATGAGCTGTAGTTATCAGTTATGCCTCCAAAGGCTAGAGAACACAGGGCCATGGAGTAATTTCCTACCCTCTTTTCCCCTGAGCGATAAGGTCTTAAAGAATCCAGGGACACAGCCAAATTTGTACATGGATCCTGCAAGCCTGGGAACAGTAAGATGAGTTGTAGCTGGTGAAGCTGTTACCTGCAGCTCAGAGTCCCACAAATTAGCTATGAAAAAATGGGGTCATTTGAATGGGCTTGATTTTCTCATCTCACATTTTTGTGATCCGTCAGAGATAGCAGGCTGCAGAGAGTCACAGCAAAGAAAACATTCTCACCCTTAGGACTGGTTCTCCAGCCTCACGGAACAAGTTCGCAAAGGGGGAGAAACCAGTAAAATCCTTCCTGTGGTATATGTACCCTTCTCCCCCAACCTACTTTGCATGCGATTAAACGAATTCAAATACACTTTTCCTTGCAAAACTAAGAGAAATGGTATCGAGCTTAAAGCAGCGCACATTGGTACTCCTGTCCTCTGCCCAGCTCTTCACCAACCATTCACTACTTGCCCTGGTAACTCCCTGTTGGTGGACCTTCTACGATACTTGTGCAATGCACCTAGAAACTCTTCACAGGAAAGTTTTCCAGTCTCCCTCCCTAGCTCTTTCCTCACTCACTGTTCTCCTCCCCTGCAAAGACCAGTTACCCCCATCTGCTTGTGAGGATTTCCATTCTGGCTGTAGAAGCACAACTTGTTTTCTAAAGATGAGGCTCAGAAGAGCAACACGTGGGACAAGGAATTCAGATCAGTGGAGACTGGAGGACCACAAGATTTCTAGCCAAGAACGTCACTACTGCAAAGCTGTCTCCATCACAGCCCTGCCCTGCAGGGCAGCAGCTACCTTCCCAGGAACTCAGAAAAGCAGTAATCCAGTTTGCCTGCAGTGATGTTTCCCAGAAAAATCAATTTTCCCGTGCTAATCCCTACTCCTCTCTCCAACTGCTAGACACAAGTAAAATAGAGCAGAGGCCCTGACACAAAGACCTTGCAATCTCATGTACAAACAATACAGCTAGCTCATTTGTCTTCCTAGAGGGAAATAAATAAATGAATAAAAGCCCTTGAGACCAAATGTGTATTTTGCTGATACTCCACATCAGCAAGGCAGGGTACAACCCTTGAACACGTTTCCCAATGCAAAAACGAGCTACCTGGTGTAACTGGAGCTCTAAGAAGAGCGACTGCTGGAACAGCTCTGCTGGCCAGGGATTTCACCTCCTCACACGACTGACTGACAGGTGTCTGGAGCACAGACCAGCCAGGAAAGAGCATCTTACTGGGATTAAGTGTGCATGCCACAGCCATTAAGGAGTCAGCTGTTACACTGACTGCGAGGGGCAGAGGAGGGGCAGTTTGTCTGCAGTTGGTTCTCCCAGCCCTCCTCTGGTCAGGTGCAAAAGGGAGCGGCAAGAGGAGATTACTGGTGCAAAGCTGGCCTAAAACCAATTCTGAAGAGTTAATTAAAAGGAGAGGGAGATCACGAGGCAAACAGGCAGGGCGAAGAAAGAGGGTGAGCGAAGGCAGAGCTGCAAGTGAGGAAGAAGCGATTTGCTGGGGAAGCATAAAGCGGAGTTGACAGGCATAAGGAAAAGGAGGGGACCCAAAGTGTAGGTGGGGCCCAGCCAGGAGAGCCCTGAAGGCATGGAAAAGGTGTCATCGGAGGCAAGCAGTGGGTACAGAGGTCCCCGCAGAATCCTGCTGAGCAGCGCTGAGGGAGGGTGCAAGTGCGCACAGAACTGAAGAAGAGGTGGCGGAGGTGCAGAACTGGAGCCGGCAGGGAGGGCAGATACTGCAGCTCTCCCTCAGAATACAGGAGGGGAAGGCAGGGAGGGATGCGAGGGGACTTGGAGAGCAAAGCAGGGGGTCGGGGCAACCCAGGCACGCAAGCACAGGGATGGTGGGGCAGCCCCCAGCACTGACCTTGCCATGTAGCCCAAGACGTGGGCTCGGATGACTACAGCTGCTTTCCTCAACTCCTCTTCCCGATCCTTCTCCAGCTTCTGCTCAAGAGCTTCCTTCAGGAAAACCTGACGCCACGGGGAGGAGTTTCAATAAACACAAAGAGAGGAAAGAAGTCAGTTCCCCGGGAGAGCCGGGAGATTTCATCCCCGGGTGACCGACCAGCACGGGGTGCGCGCNCTCCAGCGCCAGCCCGGGCGCCGCGCCCCGGGGTGCCCCCACTCACAGCACCAGGGAAAAGTTTTGCGGCGGCATGAGCCAAACTCTGTGCCCAACCCCCGCCTCCCTCACTCTGTGGTCAAGACTTAAAAGAGAGAGAGGGAGGGAGCAGAGGAAGGAGGGAAAGAGGAGGGAGGAGGAGAGCCCGTGCTTGAGCCTGGGATTAACTCTTTCCCAGCTGACAGCTCTCCCTGCACCATCCAGTACCTCCCTGCAGCAGGCACCGATACCTGCCTGGGCGATTAAATATTTGGCAAAGAAGCTCCTCCGCATTTCAAGGAAAGGGAGGAACATGCAGGTTTCTACACTCCGGGAAGCAATTTTAACAGCAATCCTGATAATGCAAGACAGTCGAAGGCTAAAATCCCTGTCGAGGTGCAAAGCTGAGCAACCCACTCCACCAGCTCTAGCTGGAAGCTGAAGCCCTCCACCGACCTCCAGAAAACCCTGAGGTGGAGATCTTTCCTTGCTGAGGAAGTTCAGCAGTGTGGCATGCATTGGGGGAAACTGAGCCCCGATGGGAGAGGTCTCCAAATATTACAGATTACAGTTCAGCATCCACTGTTTTAATTCTCAAGCATCTTCCATCACCTGTATTTCAAACCTCTGCTCTGTGCTAAATGCTTGTGTGAGGGATGATGCTGACTGAGATACAAGCAAGATAAGGGCAAGTTTACAGGAATTTTGATGACTTCTCTGAGCTACTTTAAGTCAGCTGGCTTGCATTATGTTAGCACAGAGTTCAGCACAAATTGCTGAGATAAATGCTTTGCTTTTTGAGACGGAGCGCAGCCTGGATGGAGCTCCTCGGCACTGTGGGTGCACACTGCTACCAGTACCCAGCCTGGATTTAAGTTGGTTAAGGTACGTCCATACAAGCTGCTGTCACAGCAGCAACTGCCATATGCCTCTGCTTGTGTGACCTGCTGCCTGACACGGGCTAAATCACTGCCAGGGCCAGCAGTGGAATAGACTATGCCGGGAAAGTGCTGCCCCGCTGTTTAAAGTGCTGCCGTGAACACAGGCTGGAGCTGACACCAATCTGCAGAACTACATTAATCAGTAAAATCTCCTTACAATCTTTTTTGGATCTGTGTGGCTCTGTGGAGAGGCCAGAGGGATGTTCAGAGATTTGAACAGTTATTGAGTCCAGTGCTTTGCACAAATTCTCCTTCTCCCCACTTAACTGCCCTATGTCTCTGTATACCTTCCTTTCCCTCACTGCTTTTGGCCTAATCACTTCTTTAGGCTCTTTTTTCCCCTCTGCAATGACCACCATGTACTGAAACCTCTCCCTGAGTTAGTACCCATTGCCAGTTGCTTCTCTGGGCTCTAATTTTTCCTAAGGAGCTATTTCCACTAAGATGACCTTAAGAAATGAGCTGTTTTAAAATGACTAAGTAATTGTGGGTAGCCTTAAAAGAAAGTTCATTATCAAGGTACTGCCAACCATGAAGCTGGCATCTTTCCCTGCAAGTTGTACATCCACTCCCTCTGTCAACTTGGCAATCTTTTGAAGACTGCTTTGAGGCAGGGATTGCTCTTTCCATTACATTCCAGAACCACGCAGCAGTCACCCATTTCAAGAATGCAACCAGCAAAACACTATCTCAGTCTGTTATCTTCATCCAATTGAAAAAAAAAAAATAATCCATCAGCACCGCTAGCGAGGACAGACTTTGCTGTGCCAGTAAGAAGGAGGAAAGAAACCCAACTTTGAGGCCTGCAGAGTTCAACAAGACCCAACTCTAATCCAATAGGGTTTTCTATATAAACTTGAGGGTGAGGGGTTAATCTCAAATAACATGACAATATCTAGTGATAAGCTATTGGCGTTTCGAGGGGTTTTTTTTAGACTCCCCTAGATGACAAAGATGAGTAGAATTTATTCAAATTCAGAAGTACTTTTGATGCCTTGTGAAATTAACTTGGAAGGTGGCCATTTCTTTGTCATAATTCAGTCAGTTTCTGAAAACATGAGATCACTTTCATTGGAGGAAGGAATGATTAAACAAAACATACAAGGTTACTTCTACCCTATCTGCTCCTATTAGACACTGGCCAAGTTTTAAACCACAGTGCAGCACCACAGTGCCCCTTATACCACCTCAGTGCCTGCGTGCACCCTCAGTGCAACCCTGAACATGTTAAGGTTATGTGTAGATCAGCAGACACAAATGTAACTGCGTGTTCACCCAGGTGTACATAAGTGGGATCATATGATTCTTGGGGACAACACTGGAAAAGCAGGAAGTGGGTCACTGTGACCTGGATGCCAAATAGTCTACAGAAACCTCCCCCTTCAAACAGGCCCTGCAAAACAGTCAGTTGAAATGTGGAAATGGATGCTTTCTAACCACAAGAATTACTGTGTTAAACAGCCTTAGGAAATCTGAGTTGTGGGTATGGGCAAGTATGGCAGCAGGTCCAGGTGCACTGAGGGAAAGGGCACAGAAGCTGCTGCTCCATCCCAGCACATCCCCAGTAAAGACAAGGGCATCTTAGCACAAGGTCTTCCATAGTCACACTGCGTGTTTGCATCCAAGCCCTCATCTCTGCCACGCCACCGGATAAAACCTGCCTTATATACTTTAATACCTCTTATAAACATTAATTTGACAATTGCCAGCACAGCAGCTGCTCTATTCTTAATGAAAAACACAAAGATCATCCTGCCCTTCCTCCCCCATTTCCTTTCCCAAGCTTCACAATCCCCTGCACTAATTCACAGCGTATTTTCCTTCCTCCTCCAAACAATTGCTAGGGATATAATTATCCTTCCATTCATTTTGCAGGAAGTATTCCCCCTTCTATATGCTTTGCTCTTCACCCAGCCTTTTTACTTCTTCCTAGGTTACATCCCCATTGGCGTGTCACACCCTTTTCAGTAGCTACTCCTGACTCCATAAGCCAAGGCTGGTTCTCACCTGATGCTGAGAATCCCTGCCTGGGTACCCACAGCTGCACCTGTAGCAGCCCAAGTGGCAGCAAGGGCACACAGGGGACCTCCTCTCCAAGACGATGGCCTACATTCTGTGTCCCTTAGCTGGTAGCTTCACTTCAACCTTACCTGAAAGCCTCTAGAAAAAATAGGGGTCCTTTCTTTCTCAACCCAAGTATTCTAGGTCTGTGTTACCTAGCACCACCTAAACCACGAACCCAGACTAAGCACTCTGTAATCCAAACCCAAGGTGCAACAGCTGGATACAGGCAGCAGGGAAGGGACTAAGAGGAAGCACCACTGCTCTGCTTGGCCTCACCGTGGCGTCTGCTTTCCTAGAGGCAGACTTTCTGGAGGCACTGTCAAAGCAGAGTCGCAAGAGTGGTCTCCAAGGGAGCAGTGAAATGGGTTTGCCACCCTCTGAGCATGGGAAAGAACATCAAGCAACTTATCTGAAGATTGACAAGGCAATGGCAACAGTACCTTGGAGCACCCAGGGGCTGGCCAGCCATTCAGCATAGCAGCAAGGGTAGAACAGCTCAAGACAGCCTTGGAGTGTTAATAGAAGGCTGGAGAATTAACAGAATCACAGAATCATAGAATGGTTTGGGTTGAAAGGGACCCTGAAGATCATCAAGTTCCAACCCTCCTGCCATGGCTAGGGACACCTTCCACTAGACCACGTTGCTCAAAGCCCCATCCAGCCTGGTCTTGAACTCCTCCAGGGATGGGGCATCCATCCAGTCCATCCAAGCAAATAGAACTACTTCCCTCTACCAGGACACACATCTCTAATCCAAATCATGCTGGATATAACTTCTACAACCATACAAGATGGCTCAACTGCTTCCCAGCTCTTTTCATTTTTCCTTCTCAGTTGCAGAGGAATAGAAAGACTGCCATTCTTAATAATTTCTGTCTTCCCATAATATTCAGACCAGACAACAACCAGTGTCCTAGCAGAGAGACTGCTGCTTACCAACATGCCGCATACAGCTCTTCAGCCAAGTTTTAGTTTATAGGACAGAGTTGTTAAAAAAAATTACATTAGAGTACATCTAGTGTTTTGGCAAAATACAAACACTGGTTTTTTGGCGAAAATTTACCACCTGTGTTGCTTTTACAAAATAATTTGTGCAGGTCAAAGACTGAGTGCAAACAGACAGACAGACTCAAGTCCTTCAGGCTGCACAATGGAGACTGAAGAGAGAAGGGATCCTACTGCTGCCAGAGGGTCAAAGCATCCTGGATTTCCTGCTTGTCATCACTCTGTTGTAGTCCCTGGACTCCAGCTGTATAGCTTACAACCTTTTATACTCTAAAAGGTGAGTTTGGTCCTCACATGCATTTCCCTGCTGCCCTTGCTGTAGCCCAGCAATCTTCCATCTCTTGTCATGCTGGGAAGAAAGTTCAAACTCCATGTTTACCAGCTCTAATCACCCCTTTCTAAAGCTTCCCAGGCACCAGCAGCTCTGCAGCACACACACACTCCACACAGACTTTAACACTAGAGTGCTGTGAGACTGGCAGCCACCAAAGCAGTGTGGGTTAACTATAGACAAGAGTGACTGAAAAGATTTCCTGATTTGCTGGGACCAGTGTGGAGACACCAGATTCCCAAATCAAAGATGGGGAAACACTTCAATTACAGCACGGAAATATGGCTAAGTGATAAAACCTTTTTTCTTGAACATCAGTGCAGGCATGTGAAGGAAGGCCTTAGAAACTTCAGGTTAATACACCTTCTTCCAACAGCAATAGCCAATGTTTTCCTTGGTTGTCACAGAGTTCATAGCCCAGACTACCAACTGGGATATTACCACTCCTCTCAGAAGGGAAAGAGAGACCTCATTATAGTCTATATAGAGAGAAACTTTAGAGTCTATCCACTCACTAAAAAATGATGGCTCAAAGCAACAAATTTGTGTCCTGAACAAATTAGATATGCATATTCACTAGAATTACTTCCAGTTCCATTGTGACACTGGAAATACTCTGAAGTAGTTTTTTTGAAGGCTTAAGGGCAAAAAATGCAGGAAAAAATGCTTTGATAGAGCACAGATTGCTCTGGATATGGATTGCATACCCGCTTCTTAGAAATTCTGTCTGCACTGGACACCATCCATTTTGGAATATTCTTTGAAGAATATACTGGAGTACATGAGAAGTTGTGATAGAGACAGTTTCCCACTCCCAGATTTCTCTAGCAGTATACCTTGCAGCACTCCCATCTATTTCTGAGTGAAGGTGTCTCAAAGCTGGAAAAAAATCAGAGTGAAGCATCCAGCTCCCTCCCTGTTAAATGAAAGATAACAGTACATTTCCAGCTGGATGCCTGGAGAAAAAACCAAACCCAAGACTACACCAGGCAAGAGGGAAGTGTTAAAACATTCACCAAAACAGAAGCAAGATCTGTATTATTCAAGCATTTGGATACCTTTTTCATAGAAAATACATGCTAGCATCTGGGCTAAATGCACAAACCCTCATCTGAGCTTGCACAGCAGAAGGCTGTCACGCATCTGTTGATCTAGCTACCTCTTCACAGTTTAGATATATAGCAAGCAGCAGCTCACTGCCTCTTGCAAGAATTTCAGTTGGCCAAGCAGAGCGAAATACCTGGCACACAAGGCAAGAGCTAATGGCACACATTGCAATTGCATACATCGACACTGGTGCTTGTTCTCCTGGGATCCCTACATCAGATCAGACACAACAAAATCAGTCTGTCTTGGTCAATGAGGAGGAGTTTACACAAAACCAAAAAGCCTTCCGCATCTCTAGGTGCATAATATGGGAAAGGTTTGAGATGCCACACGTTTTTAAAGGGTCATCACTATTTTGCCCTTTCCACTGACTTGAATCTCACCAGATACAATCGCATCCCTTTGCAGCTGGAACAAAGCCATTCCCACAATGGTTCATCATTCACAATGATGAAGTACCTTGGTTTTACCCAACCGCCATTCTTTCTTGCTGCTGTCATAGGTCTGAAGAAAGCCTGCACATACAGCTTTGCTGTTGTCTGAGAAACTTGGCCCCTTCACGAGCATCTTGTACCTAAGAACCAAACAAAATGTCATGACATGATGTGTGACAGTAACACACACACACGCACACCCCAGTCTTGTAAATCTAATTCTAATTATCATCCTCCCCTTAGTCCTTCTTCCTCTGGGATCTCTCTTCATGTGTGCCTTCCAATCTGGAAATTTCCATCCCCCAACCTTTATATGTTCTTACAACACTGGCAATTATTGTTGAAATCCCAGTAATAAAATACGAACTTAACGGCATTTTTCAGTAAAGAACAACTGTCTTTCTGAAACACATGCTGTCATTAGACACAAGTTATTTTGTTCAGTATAGGGGTGACATTTAATGCTCCAAGAGACAAAGGAAACAATGTTCAATGGTCTCTTCTAGTCTTAAACTTCAAGAAATCCTTTTGATGCAGCTAATTAAAAGAAGTAATCACTCTTTCCAATATTCATCGTCAACTATACTGTCCATTAAGTTTTGCTTCAGCCAGTCAGATTAAAGGTTTTAACTGTGATATTTTCTTATTACATATTATGACCAGCTGGGTTTCACAGCATCACACAAGCAAATCTATGGCAAAGCTACAAAAAAAAAAAATAATTAAAAAATGGACCATCTGGCTATTTTTCCATTCTGACTTTTACCCTAAAGGCAAGTCTCCAAAAGGTCTTCCAAATCAGTCTATGATATGAGCAATAAGGGCACAGTTAGAAAAACATTTCACAAATGATCTACACCAGTAATAGCAGTTATAGAGGGAAAAAATATATAGAATCATGTATCTTGGGGCTGTTACAGCATGTGGTACAATGATAGCAATTACCTGCTGAGAAAGTCCTGGTAAAGGCGTCTTATAGGGAAACCTGCTCTCCGAACTTTCACTGTCTCTAGCATCCCTGAATAACGGAGCTGATTTAGCACCACATCTGGATTGAAGAGGTTCGGTGCCTACATAATGATCCAGATTCAAAAACAAATAGGAAGAGAGACAGAACAAATGTTGATCTTGGTATTACTTCTTGGCTGACTTGAACAGACTGTTTCTCTGGGCACAGTCAGAGGTTGTGTATCTGTTTCATTGTAGGAAGTCAAACCTGCATATTTGGGCATGCCAGGTGAAAAGGGGGACATTTGGGTCAAGGAGAAAGCAACCTCGCAACGCTGCGGGTTGCAGAAAAAGGGACGAAAGAGAGTTGGGGAGTTCAAGGAAGAAAACAGTCTGCAGACTGCTGTCATAGTCAGACCATTGCAGTAAAGCAGTGACACAATGCATTAACACACACAAAATGCAGAAGTCTGACTCGGTTCTCTTTGCAGTCTCTCTCCAGTCAAACTGGAGCCAGCATGCAGAATTCTTTTCTGGCATAAACCCCCAGCAGGCCTTCCTCTGCCATATCAGACACGGTTTCGAAACACACAAATAAAATGACGGGTTCAGAGCTCCCCACCCAATCTAGTAAGCAGCATAACCTCCCATCGCAGGTCACAATACAAGCAAGAGCCAGCCAGCCTCTAAGCACTGTGACTTGCTCATGAAACGAGCCAGGGATCTGCAGGAGATGCTTCCTACTGCGCAAGCCCTGCATTCCAGAACACATTGTCTACAGGCACCACAAACAGGAATGATTGCATCTTCTGCCACAGCTCTGGGCTCTGCACAAGCCTGGTTCATCTTTCAGGCTTCAAAAGCACATAGAGAGGTGGAAATGGCTATAACTTATCATACCCAGCATGGAGACTTTTCATCTGATACCTGGAGGAGAATGTATTTTTTCCTCAAGTATAAAACAAGCAGAAGGAAAAAAGGAAGGTGAGGGAAAGCTACTCTTTTCCTCAGCTTGGACCCTGACAGAGGCACCAGTCAGCGGTTTTGCAAGTGAATGCTCACGAAGGCCTGTGTTGCACGCGTACATTTTGCTGGAAGACAGACTTGCCTTTTCTGTATTTGGTTTGATGCAGCGGATGAAGAATGGGTTGGAAGTACTAAGCGTGGCCATCAGGGAATGGAGAGAATCCTAAAAAGCAGGAAGACAAAACCCTAAGGATCAGGAACTACAGGAGGGAAAGGGGGAACATTTGATGCAATAGGGTCTTCATGCAGCCCTCCCATTCCTAATGTCCTTTGATTATGCCTACCAAAACCTCAGCAACCCAGGAGATCCCTTCCTGTCCAAAACACACCCACACAGTTTACTCTAACACTTTTTCATGACCATCGTTGTTCTCAGATCCGTGTAGCTATTATGTGTTGTTGCTACAAGTCTCTCAAAATTTAAATACAGGAAACTAAAACTGTAAAAATAACAGAAGGTTTGCAGACAATCATACCTGCAAAGTCTCTCCTCCAGTAAAGTATTTTTGGAATTGCCATTATACCTGTAAAAGATGTGGCCTAAAAGGACACACCCACTCAGCTGAAACACCAAACCAGCGTGAAAGATCACAGAACCTCAAGAACTTCATATACTTAGGAAAATACTCTTTTCCTCTGCCACCCTGCATGTCTTAGCATCTCACATTTTACACCAAATGGAAATCATTGGGGCAGTGGCACTGTCTTTTCTTAGCACAACATTCCTGCACATTTTCAGTGCTGGACACAAAACAAGGATGAATGACTCCTCTTGGCTGCAGGCCTTGCTTTACCCATCTGCTCCTCCCTGGAAGCCTGCTGCTCTCTTGGAAAACATCCTACCCTGAACTGGGAACTGACAGTCGGTCTGCGCCTCTGGGTGCCCATCTTCAGTGTCTCTTCACTGCAACGACTGCAGACTCTTTCAAAAAGGTCATAGATGAAGTCCAGCCTAAGGGAGAAGAAAAAGAACTAAAGAAGATCCAAGACACCCACCACCTGTGAGAAGATGGCTCTCATTCTCGGCTAACGCTCTGTTCCAGTTAGAAACACCTAATTTTTACTCATGCTGTGCCACAGAGTGGTTGCAGGATGCAGTTCATTGGGCACAGGGAGAAAATTAATACTTTCCATGTGGCTGCCCAGACCCTGTGGGCTGCCCTGCATGCCATACTTGGCTGCCAAGCCAGAAACCCCATCTCATGCTGTCAAGCAGGATATTACACAATAGAAAATGTTCATTCTGCACTGGCTAGGACACCTTCCCTGAGAGGTATATGCCCCCAGGCAAAGATACCTTGAGAGTACTCCAGGCAAACTGTGTGCTGTCATGCCTCTCCTGACCTAGCTCTCATGGCTAGCACCTGTGACACGCTCATGCAAGTGACACCACAGCCCTTCTGTGTCCAGAGGACTTCTAGAGCTACCCTCCATGTAGGTCAGCTCTAGGGAACCTTCCACAATTTTGCCACTCCTTAGACAGTCGTGCTGGTTCTTACAACGTGGCACAAAGTTCTCCAGCACTTCTCGTGCCTGTTCATTGTTATGATGGCTTCTTAGCAGAATTTCTCTTTCTGGATTATGGAAAAAAACTGAGTCCTTCTATTATGTTGGACAATGCTGACCACCATTCTGGCTTCAAGCCCTGTGTAAAATGTTCCCCAGATGCCACTGCCTGAGTAAGGCAGCTGTGAGCAGCTCATACTCTCAGCTCCCTCAGGTTGTTTCAAGGCTGCTCACAGTGCAGGCTGCAGCAGGCTTTTGAGAAGATGCAATTCTGAAACAGTCTCATCAGGCTGGAGTCCAAAGGCAATACAAGGACTGTGATAACAGGCATGTGGTAGAGTTGCTACTCAAAAACTTCTAGGGTCCACCATGTTACTAGATGCCTCTCTCCTTCTGCTAAGCCCCACCTCTGTCTTCCAGACCTTGCTCAAGGTCAAATCCAAAAACTCTAGGTCAAGTTGCACCATTGGCATATAAAATTAGGGGCCATGACTGGTCCCACTGTGAGGGCTCAGTCTAAGGATAAGGATGGAAGCTCTCCACTAACAAGCAGGCTGGAAACCAAGCAGCCTTTGTACAAAAGGTTAGGATTTGACAGCACAGCAAAGAGCTTTGAATCATTCAGGGTCAGATTTGCTATTGTTGGGACAGGGAGGTAAGAGGAAGAAGAGTAGAGGGAGAAGAGAGAAGGGAAAAAACCAGCATTGCCTAGAGGGATTTCTGTCATGCTTTTATATCTCTTTTCAAAACTGGGACAAGAGTGCTGATTAAATCTGTGCCTCGACTGGCTTCTCTGGCTCTCCTTTGCCAGGACACTTAAAAACAAGGAGAAGAATGATAGAGAATGATGCCTGATGCTCAGACAAAAGCAATTGCTTTCCTTGGTCTGCTTATTAAATAAATGTGGCATAGTCCAGCACAATAGATGTGGCCTCCTCAGAAGCATAAGGGGGGCATACCTGCTGTCTTTCAGCATGTTTAAAATGTCATCTCGAAAGGTGTCTCTGTTCTTCTCCAGAAAGCCTCTCACATCGTAGAGCACCTGCAACACAGACAGAGCTACTAGAACAGTGCAGTACAAATCATTGGGCACTTCTATTTTAACATGCCAATGTACAAGACCTCCAGCAGAGGTACACAGTTACGCTGCAGGCATGTGCCAAGATCCGAACTTTTGGGGTCAAAATGCTCTAGAGCTCTGCAGTTACCGGCAGGAAAGTGGCTTTTAGCCATCTATTAGAAAAAAACCCCAAACCAACCAAACAGAAAACCCTCAAAACCAAGCCAAGTGAAACAGCTGCAGAGATTTGCCTGGTGTGTGTATGTGGAGAAATCCTCTGCAAGGTGTGAGGTAATCCATTCACATCAGGAAACACTAATTATGCCACCCAGTCCCCTGACCTCCCAACCACTAGTGCTCAGCAGATATGATTTAGGAGGAGGTTGTTAGCCCTTCTTTACTGCGACACACCTCCATCTGCTCCATACCTCTGCACAACAAAGAGCAACATTTAACCTGGAAGGCTTGAAGATCTTCTCCTTTTTGCAACAGGTATTTAGCTTTTTCTCCTCCTCTACAAAAGTAAAATTTTCCCTGTCACTTTTACTTTGGGTTTTTTTTGTAAATGTCCAAGAAAAGACAACATGAATAATAGAAGGGGGGCTGTACCCTCAACCCAAATGTTACCTAAGAAACTCAGACAAACATCCAAGCTGGAGAGCGATATATTTTAAGCCCGTTACACTCCCAGAGCTCTGGTAGAGGGCACTAACTGTGAGGAAACACACAGCTCAGAGATATTACTTACTGATTTTTGGAATCTAAAATCCAGGACCTCAAGCCCAAGTGCAAACATCTCACAGATACACCACGAACACCTACCTCCCCAGCATAATGTCTTATGCCAAACTGATGGTCTGTAACCCGAGGCTTCACATAGTAGTGGTTGCTCTGAAAAGAAAGACAAATAAGTCTTCTTATAATACCAGTGCAAGAATAAATAGGCTCAGTCAGGAACTCTGCCATATGACGATGCTGGGATGGGCAAAGACTTTAGTTGTTGCAGAGCCTGACCACATATGCTGCAGTTACCTGCAGCTACATTACAAATAGGTTACTCCAATAAGATGGAAAAATCCAGCCCTTCAAGGCATTCCTCACATGAGCAAGGGCTTGCAGAATCATGGCTGGGCAGGCATGCCATGGATGAAATGTTAATTCTTGCGTGTCTGACACCTGAGGAGACTGGGCTCCACACAAACCATGTGGTGCAGGACACAAGATCAGGATGCAGGGAAGATGGCAGCTTTGCAGAACACCTACACATCTTTTATGTATAAAAGGAAACATCAAACCAATCTCCTGTCTTCTTCTATATTTCATCTTTGCACCTCTCCTCCCCTTTTTCAATATTTGTTTTCCCTTTCTCTTACTAGCTATTCTACTCTCTCATTTTTATCCGCCTTTCTTTGTTCTATGAAAACTGTTAACTGTAGAAGAACTGCCATACCACTTGGGACCATCCAGCTGAGTATTTGGCCTCCAGCAGTGGCTATGTAGGGTAGAATAAGGCAACAATCTTATGAAGAAGGCAAGTTAATGACACTTTCATCCTAATAATCTCTCAAACTCCAATTATTTTCATGAGGCTTGCTTAACTAGTAACCCCAAGTGTATTTCTCTTTGAAATACTTGCTCACCTGATGGAGACTTCTTGCATCCAGAGTGTCCTTTCACAGGGAGCTCTCAAACAACTGCACAAGGAACTAGAGCCAGTAGGTTTTAAGCCTTGCTCCCATTAGTGACATTTGTCTTCTATGGGCCATGTGTGACTTGTAAACCCATCACATCCCATCTTAGGTATCTTTTCTCCACACTGCAGGGTCCCTTCAACATAGTTTTCTGTGTTCCGGACCTGTTGCTTACCAGATCTGATCTAACCCCTTATTGAGTGGACTGGCCCTGTGATAAATGCTGTTCAAAGTGCAGGAGATCCGTGGATTATACACTGCCATAACACTGCTTTCTGCTTTCATGCTGTTTCTTTCCTAGGAATTTCTAACACTTGATCTGGGGGTTTTATTACTATTGAGCACTCTGCTGATGTTTCCGTGGAACTATCCACCACAGCATCGGTTTGCATCTTGCTCCTGAAGAGCAGCAATCAGCTCAGGGCCCATCATTTCAAAGGTGAAACTGGGGCTGTTTTGCTTCAGGCACACCATTTTACATTGATCTGCACTGCCTTTCATCTTCATTTCATGACCCAATCAGTCTCATAAGGCCTCTCACAGTCCAGCCTTGCCTTGGGTATCATCAGAAAACTGCCACCTCAGTGCTTATATGGGACAGTGTCTTACAGGTCTCCCTCCATTGAGATAACTGATCATTTACATTCTGTGAATTTACCCAATAGTGAAATAAGGATTACAAGCCTATAATTTCCCAGAATACTTTCTAAAATTTAAAATTCTCAGATTCAAAAAATTTTCTGAGAAAATTTAAAGTACAATGTCGTATAATATTGTTAGTAATTCAAGTCTTTCATCTTCAGGTTCTCTTAGCAATATTGGGAGGATGGCTTCTGTCCCTGATAATTTGTTAGTGCTATTGAAAACTTCTTCATTGCCTTTTTTCCCTTTTCATATCAACACAATTTCTTTGCTTTTCCCTTTGCCCAATCCAGTCATCTTTTTCCAGCCACAAACTTCCCTCTCTTCCGCTCCAAACATGACTGTTACTGACTCTCTCATGTGGATTGGCACCCTCCTCTCCTCTCCCCCTCTACCAAGCCCTTATATTTCATCCATGTTTACAACACTTCTGATTCCTTCTTCCATCTCCCCTATTGCTCCTCTCCCCAGTTGTATCAGAGGTCATATTCTCTTAAATCACAGCTTTATGCTTTTCTTCCTTAAGCCTGTTGCAGTCCACACAAAACACAGAGAAGAGGGCTTGTTCTCTTATGTCCTGGTTTGAGGTAAAACAAACCAATTTTCTCTTTTATGATTTTATTTTTTTTTTAGCTGGGACTCTTCTGAATAACTAAACTGCTAAATCTCTTCAATCCCTTCCTCTCCTCTTTTTCTTAGAGGGGGGAGGGAAGGGCCATCATCCGTCTTTCTGATTGGTCAAAACCACGACATCTTACAATGTCCTTCAGTCTTTCCAGCAACGCTGAATTCCAGTGCTCCAGTGTTCTGGAGCGCTTCCAGCCTTCAAGCCAGCTCTTCCAGCCAGCATTAGACTTCAACTGGTATAAAACCCACTTTTGTCTTCAAAAAATGCAAATCTAGAACACTTATCTATTTAATCATTTTTCCCTGAACTCCAACTGCTCGGCCTCTTCCATTCCTCATAAGCTCCTTAGGGTTCCATGTTAACTACTATCCCTTCAAAGCAGACAGAGGTGACACTATGAACAGCTGAATTAAATGGCTACTCAATGCACAGAAATCACCAGAAATAGCAACTAAAATGTTGTGGAGCATAAAGGAATGCAAAATAATACTGAAAGTCTCATGTTGCTGTATGATAAACCACAGGTATCTTCTTACCCAGGGAAATGCATCCTGGTCTGATCATTTATCACAGAAAAGAACAGAGAAAAGATGTAGAAGAATTCAGAGACAAATGGCAGAAAGAAAGAGGAGCTTTGAAATTTGTCTGTTTGGAGATAAACTGAAGAGGTTCAGAAAGAAAATTCAAAAGAAGTAGTATATTTTAACTATTCACAAGTTCTATATTAAAAGTTAACAAAATAGCAACAACAATAAAAAAGGTAAATCAGCATTCTCATACACTTTGGCCTATAATACAAGGGGCAGCCACAGCAGACTAAATTGAAGGTATCAACTTAAGTGTAAAGAAAGGAAATATTTCCACCAAACTGCATAAATATCCAACCAGAGGTCATTGCTATTGTATCCAATTTATAGTCATGAGTATTACTGGCAGAGTATGAAATACGAAAAATAAGAATATGTGCATCTATGCCAATTTAAAAAAAACCTGCCAGATAAAGGATCCAAATTTGTATGTGTCATGGTTTCAGCTGGGATGGAGTTAATTTTCTTGCAAGCAGCTGGTATAGTGCTATGTTTTGGATTTGGGATGAGAAACAGTACTGATAGTGCACTACTGTTGTTGGTTGTTGCTAAGCTCTCAAGGCCTTTTCTGCTCCTTATACTGCCCTGCCAATGAGCAGGCTGTGAGGGCACAAGAAGTTGGGAGGGGACACAATTGGGACAGCTGACTCCAAGTGACCACAAGGATATTCCATACCATATGATGTCATGCTCAAAGCTGAGGGAAGAAGAAGGAAGGCGGGGGGCAACATTTGGAGTGATGGTGTTTGACTTGCCAAGTAACCATTATGTGTGATGGATCCCTGCTTTCCTGGGGAGGGCTAAACACCTGCCTGACGATGGGACACAGTGAATTAATTCCTTGTTTTGCTTTGCTTGCATGTACTGTTTTTGCTCTACCTATTAAACTGTCTTTAGCTCAACCCATGAGTTTTTTCTGACTTTAACTCTTCTGATTCTCTCCCCCATCCCAACTCAGGCAGTGAGTGAGTGCCTGCATGGTCCTAATTGCTGGCTGGGGTTAAACCACAACAGTATGTTTTTAGGCTTGGATGAAGCCTGAATTCGAGGACTATGAAACATATTAACTGACAATGTTCTTACTAAGTAGTAAATTACTCCATAGCTCCGTGCTACAAGGTTTAATTTGTGTTGTTTTCAGTCTATTTCCTATTAAGAACAAAATGTTGGCTGCACCAGAGACAGGGTAAGAGATTGCTATGGTGATCTTACTGTGGTTTCTGTCCCCTCAGGATAACTTTCTGACCTGCATGAAAAAGCCCTCTAGTCCTTTGTCCAGAACACAAGAAAGAGGAGGAAAGAATTTAATTAATTAGGAACAATGAGAGTGCTTTCATTAAAAGTCATGAGGCAAAAGCCATCCCCAGCCCCAGGAGACAGAGATTTGACATGCTTTGGAGCAGACTCCTGTGAGTCAGCTGGCAGGAGAAACCCATGCACGCTGTGCAGCCGCATCCTGTGCCTGGGGTGCTGCCTCATGTCCCATCACAGACCACCAGAACCTGACCTAAACCGATGCTACAAATTCAAATATCCTCTACCTGTGCCTGTGGAATGCACACTCTCTCCCTCTCTGTGCACAAGAGATCATTTGCAGGTTTCTTCATATATTAGTTTTGTTCAGTACAGCCTTATTAAACACTCTCAGGTTCAGGCCTAAGGCATTTCAAATTTCCTGCACAAACACATATTTTACATCAACAAAATCTTCACTTTCAGTTTTGAAATACTGATGGGGCTAACATACTGATCATTTGCCTGCCGGGTTCTTTTTTTTACTTACCATATGCTGGCTGTGAAGTTTTTCCAGAAGGGTGTTGTCTGTGCCTTTGGGGAATCGACTCTCTTCATTCACCAAAGCCAGGAGACCCAGTTTCTACAGCCAGACAAGAGACAGGCTTTTACAGTCAGCAAAAGCTCTAACTGCACAGCACCAACCCAAGAACTGGAGATCTGGACAGCACATTGAGCAATAAGCTCAGAGTTATACCCAGCAAAGCCAAGCTGAAAGAATAAAATTCTGGCCTGACAATGCATTCAGCAAGCAGAACATAAGTGGAAATTATTTATAAAAAAATCCCATTAAGGTTTTACTTAAATGCTGTTCCCTGCCTAAAACTATGACCCGCCCTCCTCCTAAGCTTACTGTCCCCAATGTGCAGAGATTTGCTTTCTTGGGCTGGGATGTTGGCTTGAACAGCTCGTATTTTTTCCAGGTCATGATGGGAAGATGATCTAAGTGACTACCTGTTTTTAAAACTAGAAGACCCTAGGGAAGGTCTCAAGACAATCAGCAGCCCCAGTTGTGACCCCTGGAAGCTGTCACAGATAACTGCTCACCTTCTCGATAAGGTCCAGGCACTCTGCATTATCCATCCAGTCAATGGCTTCCCAGTTTATCCCTTCCCTGACAGTCAAGAACAAACAGAGCAAAGATGTGAAATGCAGGATCCAATGCCCTGAAGTGCAGAAGAACAGAAACAGCTGAGCATGGCAGCTCTCTCAAGACTCAAAATGATGCGCAGGACTTAGGCTTTGCCATGGCTGAGGAAAAAGAATAGGGCACACAACGCACTGATAACACATGGAGATGGAAGTAGGAGACAGCTTTTCTTATCCATCCCAGTGATTTAGACTGATGCTCATCTTGTAGTCATGGAGCAAATTCCACACCAAGCACTAAGAAATTGTAGTTGCTCTTAGTTGCTTTTTCAGGAGTGGTGAGCATCAGCCCAAGTGGTGGTGGTGATGATGGACAGTTTGCTACAAGACAGCTTCAAGAGTCAACAACTGACCCACAAATCTGGAATGCACCCTGAAGCACATCTACTAAAAGACTGAACCCCAATTCATAGGTCCACCTGGAGAAGAGACAGGAACAACTTTTCAGGGAGAATTTTGAAGAGGATGACGCTGCTTTGGCCTGACATGCAGAGGACCTGTAGGGTGGCCCTGCATCTTTCAGACGGGAGCTGATGTAGATACAGCAGTGCAATAAATGTGTTTTGAAAATCATCTATGAAATTCTGCAAATCTGTGCTGAATGTGTTTCCCCCGCCCCTCACCTTACCAAGTTCTTATACTCCCATAAGACAGGCCATTTCTGTTTTCAGATTTCAGAGAAGCCTAGGAATAACTCTCACTCAGGAATTCAAGGAAGACTACGGGCTATGTGTGAAGCTACTTACTGACACTCTCATACAGACACCTTTCAGGTGAAGGCTAATGTTTTGAAGATAATGAAGCTGGTGTCCACAAACCCTTCAGCCTAGGCTTTATACCTTCAGGTTCAAAGCCTTCAGAAACCTATGGTCAGGATTTGGAAGCAACAAGCTGGAATAATTTCTCATGAATGGGAAGAACTATCTATCCCCCAAAGGAAACAGAGTATCTTATCCACTTAATGACAAAAGATAATGCTCCATGGTGTTTCAGATTTTTGAAACAATGGGTGTCAGAGAGGCACCATTTTAGTTTTATGAAAAGACCTCTTGGATTCCTTCTAAGAGCAAGAAGTCCTTCCAAAATTGAAGGGAGCACAATCTGGTGAAACAAATCAACTCACAAATTAATCAACTTGCTTCTAGTGCCACCAAACTATTTCCTAATCAAATGGTGAAATACACGGAGCTACTTACTAAATGTGAGGAAGCAAAGCTTATACTGTGACAGATGAGCTTTAATCACATCACTCTAGAATAACTCGATGGGTAGTCAACAATAAAATTCTCTTGTTCTTTCCAACAGAACTTAAACTGCTACGTAATCATCAGGAAAAAAATCTTTTGTCACTATGATACCATTCTTAACACAAGCTTCCTGCAATGGTGGAATTGGCCTGAGAAGTGAGTGCATAAATAGCCTTGCAGTTTTGTAATCTTTAGAACTTCATGAATTGCCTATTCAACTGTCTCCCTTTACAAGGCTGCTCTCATTTGCCCTCGCTGACCCTATTCAATTGCTTCATTCACAAACATAAAGGCTTCTGTTTCAAAGCAAGAACTGAAGTATTTGTCTAGCAGCCTTTTCTAGAAGCAGAGATACTCTAGAACATCCCAGGTACTTCACAAAATAGAATCCATTATGAAGCCCGCAGAAAAAACCAGCTGTGCAGAAGGCCCCATGCTCTTTAAGCTCAGGAAACAGCCTGGTGTAAATCTTCTTGCTGAGGAAAAGAGCCCTTTTCACAGCGTAGGAATCTCTAGGACAGAGAGAGCTGTCGGATATCAATCTGTCTTAAGGGACTTTACTTTTTGCACACCAAGATTCCACCTGCATAACACCACCACTACCTTAGGTAAATCATTACTGAAGTCAGTAATAAGGCCAGTGACCATGTGTTCTAATGGGTTAAAGCTGAGAAGTAGAAGGGAATCCGGACTTTCTAAATACCACAGGGAGAAAGTTTTTGCTTGCAGACAAGTGACCTATGCTGCAAAGCACGTGTACAGAGCTGCCAGAGACATATCCACAGCCAGGGTTGCACTAAGGCCCAGCTGCCTCTCCTGCCTTAGCAGCAGGGAGTAGACAGCACAAAGGAGAAATGGTGTCCTCCATTCTACCACCCATGGAAATAAAAGGGGGCCACTCCCTCTATTTATCACCTGTTGTACTCCAGCTGCTCCAAAGAGAAGATGTGTTTGTTGAAATACTCTTGGAGTTTCTCGTTTGCATAGTTAATGTTAAACTGTTCAAAACGATTCACCTGGAAGAAGAAACAAAGATTATAAAACTTAACATGCTTTTCCCTATGGTCTAAAAGAATGTGTATCAGTGATGGGGAAGGTGGCAGGCTGGAATAAAGCCAGAAACCACAGAGGCAAGGGGCATCAGGTGGACATGAGGAGAACAGTACAGAGAGGTTCACTAGGAGAACAGCTTTTGTAGCCTAAGTGGTAATAAAGAATGCTAAAGACAATCTCATTTCACTTTTTCTTAAGAAGAAAGAAATATAAGTATTAGATCACTGGGCTTTCTCTTCTGTGAAATATCTGAGCACTCACTATATGGCTGCTCAACATATATCTCTTGTCAGTTGCAAACAGAAGCATTACACACAGGATTCTCAACACCAGGCAGAACAGATGTAAGGAAACAACATGCACATAGGAGTTGGACATTTAATTTGTGTACAAGTCACAAATTCAATATTAGCTATCACAGCACATTTGTTTAGGGTCTGTATCACAAACCAGACCTTGGACATCAGCCTGTATGAATACAGGTAGCAGGAATGGGCAGCCAAATATATCTGGCTGCTCCCAGAGGGAAGTGACAGTGCAGAAATCCCAGAACGCTCTATGCTAACCTAAAAAGGATACAAACCTACCAAAACATCTTCCTATATGCACTGATATCTCCAAAACCAACCCACCCTAAAAAAGACAAAATCCTGACCTGAAAGTTCTCGAAGCCAAAGATATCCAGGATGCCCACAGACTTAAAGTTTTCCTTGCCTTTGATCTTCGTATTAATCTTGCTAATGAGCCATGAAAAACATTGGGAATACAGCGCCATAGAGAGGGAGTCCCTGGAGTCAGCTGCCTGTAAATGCAGAGAGAAAAAATGAGTCACAGGGAGAAGAGACAGCATAAGGGGCACCACAAATCTCCATGGGACTTCAGGTTCCTCTGCTCCTCTTTAAATGTCTCAGCCTCTGTACTGCTTGTACATGGTGCAGTATTCGTGTACAGTCAACATTCAAGTTTGCAAGTAGCCCAGTTGCACATGGATGTACCATCTCTGACCTTTGGGTATCTGAACTTGAGAGGCTGAAGGAAGTAGCAAAATCCTTGACATCTTTTGGAACATATGCCTAGGCAGAAAAAGTCACAAAATTCCTCATGACTAAGCTGGCAGCAGTCATTTGCATCACCTCAGCCAAGATTTGCAGTGACAGACAAGGTATCTCAGTTCAGTACTCCCAGTGGAGCTGTCAAATGGGTGTCCACACCGTTTTTAAAAAACTGGTAAGGCAGGATTTAATAGAGTATTCTGTCACCAAGTTAGCCTCAAAAATCCCCTCTCCAAAACCTTCCTGCAAACAGCATTATTTTACTGGAAGACAGGGTAGGCAGGCCAACAGCCAGGGTACATGCCCCAGAAGAGCATGAGTTGAGAGACCTCTCTGGAGCTGAGCCAAAATCCCACACAGTGATCACAACCAAGTGTCAGAGGCAGAAAAAGTAACTTGAATTGTGATCACCAACAGGCAGTAGAATACAGGGTGTATGTAAGCGTGTGGATGAATGTCTGAAACTGAACTCAAGCAAAAGCTTGCTACTTGATAGCTCTAACAGGAATGGGCTGGTTCAAAGTTTTGGTAAAACTTGGACTAAACAAAAGTGGCATGCCTCAAATCCTCCAATTAATGAAAAGACCTGAGACAAACCCACAAATTAGGAGGTTGATCACATACTGTCCTGCACATACACTATTTAGACTGGGAAGCCAGGGCTTAGGATTCTGGAAAGGAGGCCAAACATAAGGACTTGCAGAAAGAAGATGTGATCCCAGAGAGTAGAAAAAAGGGTCAAGAAAGAAGGTGGCAAAAATCTTGACTGGAAGAAAGATGCTGGAAGTGTGGAATCTTGACTGGAAGAAAGATGCTGGAAGTGGGGAAAGATCCTGGAGATCAGTCATGTGGAGATAAATGTCAGGGTATGCCCAAGGACCTTGGCTGGTGGTTCCTGAGACTTGTAACTGCAAGGAGCTACACAACATGAACCGACACAATTTTATGCCCAGCCCTCCTGGACAAGCAGCAATCTCCCTACTGGGAGAAGAAGTTGACATCTAGTGAACATAATGCTGAGGGGTGAGTGAGCAAGTAAGTGAAGCAATCAAGTAGGGTAAAAGCTATAATTTTGTAATTTGATAAATAAACCGCAGTATCTATATCAATTACCGGTTGTTTGTCTCACCTCTGACACCAGGATGATTCCTTCAGCAGGCCTGACCAGCAATGACAGACATCTTCTAAATGCACCCTCATTCTCTTTAGTTTTACAAGCCTGAATACCATGACCTCTCCCGTTCCGCTTTGCTTATGGCACAGGCTAAATGCCCCTGAATCTTCCCAGCCCCCTCTAATCAAGCTTCTGAGGCCCAGCCTGCAAGATTCTCCTTTTCACCCAATGCCACTGTTTTTCTTCTCCTTTCTTTTCCTGGTTAGTATCTCCTCTCCAGTAACCCAAGGTGGAGGACACATAGCAACCTGCCTTCTCCACAGAAGAGAATATTTCAAAGCATGGGCACACACACCTTTTCTGGGTATTTCTTCTCTCCGTCAGATGATCTGTCTTATTAGTTGGGACTGAGAATGCCTTTGAGGCCATGCCTCCGCAGTGTCTTTGGCTACACAGTAAGTTGCACTCATTTGCCAGGAACGGGCCCTCCCCATCCAGCTGTAAGAAAAGCTGCTTTCCCCACAATATGGCTCAAATGAGATTCTCAAAGGATCCTTTCATCCTCCCAGCTCTGCCCGCCTTCAGACCAGTTCATCCATTCAGCCCACTGAAATGTCAAAGCTCAGACGGGCAACGAGCCCGTTACAGAATGAGAAATCCCTGGCAGCTCTATCGAGGTCTTCCTGCAACAACAAGTGGGAATGGTACATGAGGGCTTCAGCCTTAAATTTAGGGTTCAACAGGCACACATGTCAGGAAAAGCTATCCTATTGAGGAAAGCTCTGTTCGGGGAGACTCTAAATCCTACAACTGCACACTGTTGCTTTGGACTGCGTGGAGAATCTCTGGCATTACTCATTATTCATCATTGTGCCCTGATAGAGAAAGGTGTGGCTTATTTAGGACAGACAGCTGAGAAGAGAAACCATGGTTCCGGATACTGAGGATTACCTACCACAGACTGCAGGCTGAAAAATAACTTTCACACAATTTCATTGCAAAGGGAGGTCACAAACTATGCAAAAAAGATACCATTTCTTAAAGCAAAGCTTAGTTTGTGATATATTAGTAGATGTGTTGGCAGCAAGAAAAGAAGGAACTACTCTTCTGTAATAAGCACTTTGGAGATTTCAGCTTGATTAAGGTGCCCAGCTATAGGCACTACACTTCTTGAAAGATGTGGGAAAACAGTGACAGAAAGAAGAAGAAGAAGAAGAGGAAGAGATTTAGAAAATTACTTACAAGGAAACATTGAAGGAACTAGATTGTTTAGCTTAGAAAAGAGAACACCACATGAAAAACTTCACAGAAGCGGAAGCTTATAAGGTGGACAGCTGGGATGTCAAAGGTAATCTAAATACGAGGAAAATCTTTTCAGCTCCAGACTCCACTGCAGCTAGAGCAGGATACTTAAAGAGGCTGTGAAATTCCTTCCATGGGAAATCTGAAGGAAAGTTAGACAGACATCCATCACAGAATGCCTAGTAACTCTGGTTTCTCTGCCAATGTAAGGATTGGATTGATAACCCTCTGCAGTCCGTGCCAGCACACGATTTCCATTACAAATGTTCATTTTGCTGTAACATTATGTTTCTTCTGTCCTAGTAATATTGTGTCTTGTTTTCCAGTGTCTTGCATTCTATTAATGACAGAAAATTTTCTACAGTTATCTGTGGATAGACCTAAAACACCAAGAGTGCCCTCAAGTGATCGGCAACACCATGAGTTAGAGTTAGTAGGAACAACACTGTAACGAACCAGAGAGAAATGTAATAGATAAGCAGGGCTGCCTTCAGCACAGAGCACAGGTTCAGAAAATGAGAACTACCTATCAGCTTATTTGTCCTCTTTGCAGCTGTATGGATACACATAGAAGCTACCGTAGGGTAACAACCTACCATCTGCCAGAAGTTTCGTGGTAACTGTGTGCAAGCTTTGGGGCTTTTTTAATCTGCTTTCATCTGCGGCATAGCAGCGTAACCTGGGAGCTCTGCAAGGTGAAAGCATGCACACGTGCAATTACCACAAAGCATCTGATGTACCTTTTGCATGACACAAGCATGAACACTTCCTGGCGAGTGAAGGTGACTTAAAATTGTGCATTGCCATTTGCAGGTGAACTCCCCTGTAAAGCCTAAAAAGCAGAGTCAACATTGGGATCTGAACTACCAATCAGGGCAAAATTCTTGAGGACACAGCTGAGCACCAAGGGAGTGGAACAGGAAACCTTAAACTTGAGTGGATGATACAAGTGTGAGACAGAGGGCCTGGAAGTGCAGAACTGACAGAAGCAGGAGCATACACTGGGACACTTACCTGCTCCACAGTGAGAGGGGAGCTGATCTCTTCCCCACGCAGAATCATGGACCTCTGTGTCAGGACTTCAGAAAGCTGGAAGGCGTCTAAGCCCAGGAGGTCACTGGCAATGTTCAGCACTAATAACAAAAGAGGACACACTGTTTTCTCCTGCACAGATCCCCATCACTCATGGGGGATCCATACTCGTCACCTCAGTGAGGAAATCCCAGGGACTCCTACAAGGCAAGTGACTAAGCCCCAGCACAAACCACACTGCCCTTTACTTACTATTTCTCTTCAGCATACTCAAGGCTGTACCCAGCTCACATAGTCTGAGGCAGGGCCAGACACTGATGTAAGCCACCCTTTCTGCTGACAACAGGAAGAGCAAAACACTACATCAAGCTCAGCACCAGCAAAATATTTACTGAATGAGAATATATGTTTTCCTACAGGCACAATAGTTCAGTCTGAGCGTGGGATGCTACATTTGGATGTCAAGAAGAGAGACAATTAACGTAAGACTTGAAGCAGTTGTAATATGTATTTATTGCTTCTGTCTGTTTAGGAATTCACTTTACCAGACCAGCTCAGATTGGATAACTGTAACAGAGTGCACACTAACAGATGCTTCGAAGAAAGATGTGGGAAGACCTGTAACAGACTCCTTATATCTCAGACTCCTCCCCATTCCTATTTATTACTGAACTTTCAACACAAAAGAGAAACTGCGAGGCTGTGGACTCAGTCTGAGAGTATCGAGGAGAACAAACAGGCCACGGAGCCACAGCCCAACAAAATCATACCACTGCTCTGGAGCCACGCATCCTGTGGCAATGCTTTTGCAGGGTTAAACTGCAGGGAACCTGCTGGCAAAGGCACTGCAGACAAGCATAGCAGAGGGAGAATGAGCTTTCCTGGGGGCCTTACAGGGCTTTGCATTATCTACCAAGTTACTAGGGTCCCACTTACCCGCTTTTGTTGTAACCTGGGCACCGCCAGCTGTCATGAATTCCACATTTCCCAGATGAAGTGTGCCAGAAAGAAGTTTGAAGATGTCTCTGATTTCTTCAGTGCTGAAGTCCACCACCTTCATGGCAGTCTATGCAAAACCATACAGCTAACATTGGCTGCAAATACACCCATGGTACAATGCAGCCACCACACTCCTGCCCAGCCCATATAAGATGTAAAACTCAGAATGACAGCTATACACCTGTCAATGATGTTCACTGTCTCTTATTCTCTCCTTCATTTACCTTATGCCCACCTGAGGCAGGTGGGCATTTGCCCTATCCTCAAGTTGGACTTTGCTGCTGCTGTTGCCTGTCTGTCACAGGAATGTGACACCTATTTGTCTGTGCCTGTGTAAGGAAATCCTTCTCTGAAGACTGGCAGTACATGTTACAGATGACACTGGACTGCTTCCACATTCTGCCTTATTGTCTTCCCTGAAGGACAGATCCATGTAACCCCCTTAATTTATTGTAGTTTAGAATAGTAGACGTACGCAGCAAGATTTAAAACCAGGCTTTCAGCATCAACTGCTAGAAGGTTAGTAACAGACAATGAGGAAGTATGGCACATTCCCCTTGTCTTAGTACACACATGAGGAAGGGTTCTTGGGGCATAAACTGACTTTGAGAAATAGATCCTTGTTTTCAAGCATTTGCCCTTGTCAGGGTTCTAGTTTCCTTCTTTCCTTGAGGCCTCTCCTTGACTGAAGTATAAATACCATGTCACCATTGAAACCTCTGCTGTACAGGAGACATTTCCTTCCCTTAAATCACACCTAAGCAGGAGCTATTGAAATCCTAAACTGACTCCTCTCACCTTGCCTACCTGGTTTCACCTACGTTATTAAAGCCCTCAGGCCGGTAGCCATTTACCAAGCAAAACATGAATCACATATTCAACCTAGTAAACCCATAATCTCTGGAAAAGTTATAGATGCCTGTTGAAATCTGTGTGGTATTTCAGAATAAGGCATTTGTACAGGTGATACAACTTTACCAGAACATTTTTGGAAAACACTACCTTCAGACCAGAGTGTTCCCCTTCTAATGGTCAATGTAAGGTTTCCTGCATCAGGCCATTATGAGGGTTGCCAGGAACCGTTACAAGGTGGCAGGTGGGGTTCATGCTCTCCAAAGTCTCCATCATTCTAAATTATTATTCATCTTTGGCTGTTTCCTAAATTTCTGTACACTAAAAACACTCTTTGAGCCTTGTTTTTACCATAAACAGTTAGAGCTGAGTTTCAGACTCATTGAGCATTGAATTTTGGCTTAGGGCAAATAAATTCTGCCTGTGAGACCTAGATTGTGCAGCATGTTTAGGCCTGAGATTGTGCCCAGAAGCTCAGGAGGAGTTAGGACAGGACTTACCATGACCTTACGGAACATCTCTACATCATTGAGGTTCTCATCAGTCACACAGCCAGACTGGTTCAAGTAGCGATAAGTCTCTGGATCAGAAAGGGAGAGGCTCTCTACAATAGAGGAAAAGAGGCAGGAAGGAGAAAGACAACATTTTATTTAGCCATCGGCTGTTTATGATCTTGGTCCCCCAAAACAGTGTGCATGTTTACCATAGGGAGAGTTCATCTGAACAGACTCCATATCCCTTGCTGGAGATGGGGAAGAGAAGGGTGTGCGGTAACAAAGCTTGCAGATGGCATGCAAAATTATTTAGAACAGTCAAATCCCAAGCTGCAGAGTCACGGAGGAATATTGCAATACTGAATTGACTCAGCAGAAAAACACAGAAGATGAAATTCAGTTTCATAAAGTGTACAGAAAAATAGCCTTAGGTATACACATACAAGAAATGACCTCTAAATTAGGTATCACCGCTTCAGACAGGATTCAGGAAGTCACAGTAAGATGCCTGGAGACATCATCTCAGTGCTGAGCAGCAGTCAAAAACTGAACTCAGTTCAGCTCCTTCATTTTAGAAGGAACACAGAACTAAACATCAGGACTAAGTCTCTGTACGTGTCTGCAGCACAACTGTGTCTTAAATACTATCTGCAGGTTTGATTCCCATTTTGAAAAGGATAGAGGAGAACTAAAAAAACTATGGAAAAAGGAGACAAGGATGATCAAGAGACAGAAACACATTATAGATGTGAGAAGTCAAGCAGTCTGGTTCACCAGCTTGGAAAGGAAGATGGAGAAGATTAGCAGAGATCTGCTGAAGAAAATAACCTGGTTTTTATGCTTTTCCTAAGTACTTGCTGATAACCATGGTCCTCACTATGTTCCTTTGCTTTAGATAGATCTCTGAATTGACCCACACAACTATTTTTGCATGAACTCCCTAGAACTGAAGCCCTAATTCCATCTACTCTGTGTCAGACCCTGTTCTTCCATATGATTATTCAAATGCATACAGAGTGAAGATATAAAGAAATTCTCCAGTCCATCAAAACCAGAGTATAGTTGTAACATGTTCCTTCCCACTTCTCTGACCTCTTCAGCGAGACCATCAGGGCTCAGCAGTGCCCAGGGCAGGAACACATGAATGTTATTAAGGGGGTGCTGCACTACAAAGAAGATTCTTCCACAGCTGCCACTTTCTCTGCATGCCCCCTTCCAGACCCACTTCTCCCTTCCTCATGTACAGAACTATAAATCCTTTGTTTAGATACTCCACATGTTTTGATTCTAGTCCTGCTACTACATCACTGGTCTGTCTAATTCTTATCTCTCCTATTACCTATACTATGGTATACCTAAGAAGATTTGTTGTAAAAGTATTTCTATCAATCCAACCTTTTAGCTCCTGGAACAGCTTCCATCAGCATCTGGATCAAGACTCTTAACCCTTCCTTTGCCTCTACCGTTTCATTACCTCATCGCTCTATACCCCCTCTTCACTTTTTCCTCCAGCTCAGAATGCCTGAAGTGTCTTTTCTCATACAGCATTTCTGTCATCCTCAGGCTCTTTCTCTCATCTCCCCTTTCTGTTTCCCACAAAACCACCATATGGCCTTCAAGAAGGTTTTATATGAAGTATCTGAAGTAGCCATACTCTAATTGACTCATACCTACTTCACATGCTAGACTGGAAAGAGGAAAGAGCCCCAAAAATGAAATTACCTTTCTGCTCTCCGCTCACACCAGCTAGCAGAGCATAAAAGATGTGATAATTCCTCTCTCCGGGATTCTGGTGTACCACCCTGTTCTGAAACAAAGAATACAGGAGTAGCCAGTAGAAAGGGATCACACTTGTGGTTGCAAAGGCAAAGAGAGGACCAGGACACAGGTAAATCTCCAGGGCCAATGCAAAAGAGGGGCTTCTTCCAGTTTAGGAATGGTATTGCCTGAATAAGCCGTACATCGAGATCTTGCCGTGTGTGACTGTGCATCTGCGCACGTACGGACTTCTCTGAACTCACTCAGAGAGTCTGTGCATGGACAAATTGAACCTCGTCTGTTGTGGTCCTGCTGCTCACTGAGTTCCTGAGTGTGAAGTAAACTACATCAGAGCATAGATGTCTGCATTTGGAGTTGTACCCTAATATTCCTCTCTATGGAAAGGAGTTTCCCCGTATTTGGTTTCTTTCCCTTTCCCCTCAGCTTTTTCATGGAGTCTCTCTGTAATGCACAATGCTTATCAAAGACAGGAGAACAGGCTCTGACAGATATAGGACAAACATTGTTCCTCCACCATCCTCTTCCTCAGATGGGACAGTTGCAGTAGTAACACCTGAAGAGCTAATGTCTATGTGCTGTGATGGAAGCATCATCAGCCAGGAGGAGACCTGGCACAGCCCCACCACACTATGAGGAGGGGACTCAGCCAGCAGCCAGTAGAGGTGATACCCACCTTTTCCAGCAAATCTGAACAAAGATTAAGGACAAAACATTCAAATGACATATAGACAGACCTCCTGAAAACAAAGAATCTTCTAGATGCATTGGGATGAACCCTGTAAAAAGCATCAAATCATCAAATTATATTGATGCTTTGGAAAATGGACAAATATAATCTCAGATCCTCTTCTCCACTCCTTTTCCAAGGAGGTATTATGTGGCAAAGAGACATTTAAAAGGGCAGGGCCAGATAGAGCACAGGATCTGCACAATGCTGAGGTAACCTAACAAAGGATGAGGCCCATTAGGGACATGTAGAAAGATTAGAGAGGCCACTCTAATCTGAAAGTTTGTATTGCGCACAGCAAGTCTTGCATCAGTTCTCATTGCTGCTGCAAGACACCGCTATCTTTAATCTACCAACAATACAAAGAGTAGAGACTAAACAATTCAAACCTGATATTTACAACAGTGGTAAATTCATCTGGCTACTACTCCAGTGGAAATTCGTGTGGTTTGTGGTCATCAACAGCTTGGAACATCAACATCAAGAAATGTAGCCAGAGCAGCTTTAGCTGCCTCGAGTAGATAATATGATATGTCAAAGCCTTTGGGAGAGGGATACATGGGCATACAGGGAAGAAAGTAATCATAGCACGACATAATTTGACAATATTGTCTTCCCTGTCCTTGTTACCACTGGAACAGGCTCCCCAGGGAGCCTTGAACTCTCACCAAGCCTGTGAGAGTTCAAGGAGTGTCTGGATGACACTATTAATCATATGATTTAATGGTAGGTAGGCCTGAGGAGCAGGAAGTTGGACTTGATAGAAGTCCCTTCCAACTTGAGATATTCTATCATTCTATGATTAGGGTTCAAAGGTCCAGTGAGACAGGCAGCTCAAAACAGGGAGTCATAATTGGCCTCTAAATTCCTGTTCTCCTCTGCATCCAAATATTGTGCAGAATATATTGATTCTTAGCTTGGTCTCACTTTTCTAAATCATTACTTCACTGGCAGAACTAACGTAAAGGAATAATCTTCTGGAAAACCAGGATGCAATCAACATAAGGGATCTTCCTAGGTAGCAAAATCTAGTAATTTAAGTATCAAGTTTGTGATTGCCAAACTGAAAAGACAAACTATGTCCCTATCTAATCTAGTATCTAGACAAAAAAGTTCCAGAGTTAGGTGCCACAGAGCCAAAAAACCTGTTTCTTCCCTCTTTAAGTTGCAAATTTACCCACGGTTATAAACCAGCTTTGAGAAACCGTAACGAGGGATTTCCTTAGCCCTCTGAGCTCTTCCTCATCTTCACTCACTGCATCCATTTCTGGTCCACTGAAGAAAAGGATACAATCAGTTACTCGTCCTCCCTGGATATGTCCATGTTGAGAGAAGTGCAGCTGGATGAACTTGCCAAAGCGGCTGGAATTGTTGTTATAAACTGTCTTGGCATTTCCAAAGGCCTCCAAAATAGGGCTGCAAAAACAAAGCAAGATATAATTGGTGGATATATAATTGGTGGAGGGATACCATTACAGCAAAGCCTCTGCCCAGCCTTTTGTCATTTGCACAGCGTGCACTGCCATGTGAGATTAATTTGTTACAGCACCAGACTGGACAAGCAGGAAGGGCTTAAGGGCAAGGAAGGATGGTAAGAGCAATTTAACACACTGCTAGATGAATTTTAAACCTTTGGGATTGGAGTTGATTAAATCAGTCCCCGATCAGTATGGGCAGCTGGTGTTCACGCTCTTGAGGGCATTCCCCACCAGTGTGTCTTCAGGAAATGAAAGGTGGCAAGGCCCAGCGGGGTTGTGTGCTTAACCTAGCAGCATCCCACAAAATGGGGTATAATGGGTTTGTATTTTTTTTCAGGGTTTTCAGAAGCATCAGACATATAAGGCAAACACTCTGGAGAACATACTTCTTTGTTTCTGTTTTTGCTTTTGAAAGAGAAGATAGTACAAGCCATCTCTTAAAATTACAAGCGACTATTTTCAAACTAATGGACAAACATAGTACTAAACTGATTTGTTTGGTACTGAGATTTGATACTGGAACAAACACTTGTTGTTACTTAAATCTTGGTTAGGTTGATACAAGCCACATGGCTTCCAAACAGAGGGAATATACACACGTTACAGATTTGAAGAGTTCATTCTAAGAGACCCACATCATACACTTTAGTAAAAAAAAAAAGTTGGAAAAAAAAAGAATCTATCATCAAACTTCAGATGGGTAATGAACTGAAGAATTTTATCTCCTGGTCACCCTCCTGTATAAAGGAGGTTCATACAACATGGAAAACAATGAGTTAAAATGTGGCTTGGTTCTTGCTCCATAGAACAGTAGAAGGGAAAAGCCTAAACCACTCAAACTGACATGCTGAATCCAGGATTAAAATATCTATTTTTGCAATTTAGCCAATTTTAAAATAATTGGATGGCCTGACAAGCAAGGACTTGCGGAGGTGCTACAAGAACAGCCTGTATGCAGTCATGTTTAATCTAAAACATGCATAGCTTTTAACAAAAGTTACTACAGTTATTACCCTTTTTAAACACCTCCATCAATATACTGTGCAGTTACACTTGAGACAGGGCAGATAGAGGATTATTCGCAAGTTAGTAGTTATTAACATGACAAATAATCACAATTACAGGTACTGCTGGAGCTTGTTTCAGGCCTTGCAAGTGTTAGCTGAGTGAGAGCTGTTGTTGTGGGAAAGGCCCAAAAACTTTCAGGAAACTTCAGGCAGTATTTTCCTTGTGTATCTCTTGAACATATCACTTTAAACAAGAAATGAAATTGCTCTACTATAACATATTACAGCCATGGAAAACTCAGTCGCAGAAATCTGTGTGCACAGATGAGTTCCTTGCCCTGGAGAATTTGAACTCCAAGACCCACGCCTCTGAAACAAGTATGTAAATAAGGATATCGTACAGGAATATCCTGCTGAGCACACCAATGCCATGGTTAATGGGACTAAAATTAATGGGACAAAATGAGCTAGAAGTAAAATTGATAGGACAACCAGAAAAAGGGAGGACAGGGTTATGTTATGAGGACACCACAGTTGCATTGCAGTAAGAGTGCGGTAATCAGCTGGCCAATTTTTATGGCTCTAAATCATATTAAATTAGATAAGCAAAGCACAAGGAAATATTTTTATAGTTTAGTTTGCCAATGGGCTTGCGCACATGAGTGCCAAAGTCTTCCAGGGATGGGGAAGGAAATAGGCACGTGGGAGCCTGCTGCTGGTGGCAGCTGCAAGGCAGAGGAGTGGGTGGGCTGATACAGCTAGGAGTGAGGACAATGAGGGCAGGTCCCCCGGGCCAAGCAAGCCGCCAGCCCCAGCAGGCACATGGCAACGTGGGACTTGATGCAGCAGTGAACTGGGTGAGGCGGAGTGCTGTGTCGGGAAGGCGATGCTGGATGTGGGCAGGATGGGCTGCAGGGGTCCAAATGATGGGAACCAGTTTCAGCAGGGCAGCAGAAGGTGAAGCGAGGGTTTTAAAAACATTGCAACATAGAATCATAGAAGGGTTAGAGTTAGAAGGGACCTTAAAGGTCATTGAGTTCCAAAGCCCCTGCCATGGGCAGGGACACCTCCCACTAGGCCAGGTTGCTCCAAGCCCCATCCAGCCTGGACTTGAACACTTCCAGGGATGGGGCATCCATAACTTCTGTGGGCAACCTGTTCCAGCGTCTCACCACCCTCACAGTAAAGAATTTCTTTCTAGTATCTAGTCTAAATCTTCCCTCTTTTAATTTAAAATCGTTGCCCCTCATCCTATCGCTACACTCCCTGACAAAGAGTCCCTCCACCAGGCATTATACATGTGCAGCTCCAGGATACAGACGCACAGGTGAAGATAAAAAAGACATTTCAAAGACTAGAGGGATGAGTAACAGGAAAGGTGGCTGTGCTGTCAGCAGTGGCACCCAACATGGAGAAGATGAGAGCCTCAGAGTCAAGCAAGAGAAAAAAAAAAAAGCAGAAAGTTAGCAGGTTTTGTTTGATAGACTGATGGATATTTTCAAGAAGGAAAACAGACTGAATCAACAGCGCCAAGGAGGTTTTCAGAGCTTGATTTCTGACAAATACAAGCGGGAATGTTGCAACACACAAGTAAATGATAGAAAGCTGATGTAACACTTTGTTTATAATGCTGTCTGAAATGGAGAAAGAATCCAGCATTGTTCCTGGGTACGTGCTGGGGTGCAAGGATGAAAATCCACCATAAGCTAACCCATGGAGGGTAGCTGGCAGAACAAGTGAAGCTAAACTGCAAACATATGAGGTAGACTCCTTAGGAGTGGCAGCAGCTTCTGGCCCTGGGCCAGGTCTTCATATTCTCTTCTTCTGGGAAAAGGTGACAAACGAAATTCTTTTGCACTTGCGCTGCAATAGCTCACAGAGCACGCTAGAGATGTACACAAAATAGGTTGTGAGCTCTTACTCCACCTCACAGCTGTGGGATCTCGCAGACTCAGGAATCACCTGCCTACCACCATTGTAAACTTTCTGGATCACAGTCAAGTTACCACTTCAACTGCTAAGCAGGCTTGAGCCTTCTAAGCCTTAAAGTGGATTTTGCAAATCGTGAGTTGTGACTGTATCACACTTAATTTTTCCCATTTGCCAACACCCCTGGTAAAATCTGCACATCTGCAGAGGATAAATCATCCAACATGGGTCTCACCAGCACCAGGTCCAAAGGCAGCAAGCCTTCTGCTCAATGCTGCTCTGCTTGTAAGGAGCCTAGAGCTGCACTGCTCTTGCAGCTGCTACATTAGACGCTGCATGTCTGCTTAGGCTTTTTTTCCTCACAGTTGCTACTAATTTTTTGAGCCACTGTCTTCCAGGAAACGATTCTTCTTTCTACTCCCTAAGCCCTGAAATATGCCACTTGTATGAGGGTCACTTTTACACAGATAGTTCACTGGATTCCAGCTTATTACATAACTAGATCCTGTCACAGGTGTATGACTTACTCCTTTAGAGGTTTTTGCCACTATCACAGGCTCAAACTGGGACCAACCTGCAGCCTTCCCCTCTTGCTGCAAGACCCACAGCAAGATCCTCCAGTCACAGCTTGTCTAGGGAAATTTTTAATTAAATTCCATTTAGAATTCAGGTGTTAAGAAAGAGGAGGACATGAACAATAAAACAGACACTTAAGTAAACATCTTTCCTACTTCTTCCCAAGTCTTACCTGAAAGTCAAACTATTATAGCCTTCCTTTTCTTAGCCTCAGCTTCTGTTTTTACCTGAGGTTACAACCAGTCCCTTACAGCTGCCCCCACAAGCAGGGGACAGCACAGGTGGCTGGGGTCACACACAAACTCTTTCTTTCTGCTACTCTTTGCTTCCTTGTTTTCTTGGCTGCTCTTTGCCTCTTACTGCTTTTCCTCAGCTGCACTTTCATTCTTTAGGATTTCCTGGCACTTTTTTCCGTGGTGTCCCGGTTCGAGCATAGGTCACCCATTGTCCCTCAAGGGTGTCCCTGTCCTGGCATGGGTCATAGTCCCCCCAGAGGCATCCCTGCCCTAGTGTGGGTCATGGACCTTCAGGAGTGTCAGGACCTCCTTGGACAAGAAGGATCCCCTGCACAGTGCATCTCCACTCCATCATGGCTGCCAGTTTCATTCCCAAACACATCTGATCTGGGCACTGTGCACTTCTCTGCGTGCCTGACACCTTGGCAAGGTTTTGTCAGCTGGTGGTTATTCCCCAGTGCCAGCTGCAGCCAAGACCAGCTCTGACCAGCCCCAGGTCTCCTCCACACAAGGCCTGCTGCAGCCCCCAGACAAACTTCCTCGCTCCTGTCCCTTGCAACTCCCACAGTTTCTCTCCATGAAATCACCTGCCTGGACAGCAAGAGAGCTGCAAGGTGGCCCACAGGACCTTCCATAGGCCAGATGTACCTGTGGCCTGAGACAAATGGAGGCCAGGGCAGAGCAGGGGCTCCAGGAGGAGACAAGGAGTCAGAGCGTGATGGAGACTTGCCATGAGCACAGCCACAACCAAGAGCTGTGCGAGAGGGGGATGACTGGATGACTTGCCTGGACAGCCATCCCTGTGGCAGAGAGGGACATTACCTCTGTCCCCTCCAGCTACTGCCACAAGAGACGTGGGCCTGAGAGACAGAAAGAAGGACGGTGCAGTGATATGTGGCTGAGCTCAAGGGTATGGCCAGATGGGCACTGAGGATCAGACTCCACATGGAGTACTTGTGTGCAGCTCTGGAGTACTCAGCACAGAAAGGAAATGGACCTGTTGGAATGAGTCCAATGGAGGACCCGGAAGATGATCAGAGGGCTGGAGCACCTCTCCTGTGAGGACAGGCTGAGAGAGCTTGGTTGTTCAGTCTGCAGAAGGCGCCAGGGAGACCTTATAGCTGCCTTCTAGTACCTGAAGGGGATCTACAGGAGAGATGGGGTGGGACTCTTCATCAAGAGATTGTAGCAATAGGACTAGGGGTAATGGTTTTAAACTGAAAAAGGGTAAATTTAGATTAGATATTAGGAAGAAATTCTTTACTGTGACGGTGGTGAGGCACTGGAACAGGTTGCCCAGGGAAGCTGTGGATGCCCCATCCCTGGAAGTGTTCAAGGCCAGGCTGGATGGGGCTATGGAGAGCAGCCAGTGTGAAGCATCTCTGTGAGACTGTGACCTCCCCATCTCCCTGACATGACACTGTTCAGCTGCATGAGCTTTTCCGCCCACCTTTGGCTCCATCCATGGCCCAAATGCAGATGCTGCCACAAAGACATGCCCCCACCAAAGGCAAGCCACCCCAGCACCCCAGCGTCCACAGGAATGGGGCTCACAGTGCCTGTGGGAGTGACCGTACCTGCTTTCCAGGATGGCTTCTTCCACATGAGTACTCTTCTCAGATGCAGGGGCCCCGAGGGAGGTCTGGCTCATGGCTGACAGAAATTTCAGCAGCAACTTGGTGCTCTCAGTCTTTCCAGCTCCACTTTCTCCACTGTTAAGGAAAATATGTAGTTTCCATTCACAAATCTAGGACAGAACAAGCTAAAGACCATCCCACCCATAGCAGAGAAGAGATCTCCAGGAATAAACACATGGCATTTCCACTGCAGCAAGCAGGAGTCGGGCACAGGGAAGGGTAGGATGGTGTGGATACTTAGGCAGATGTCATTGCAAATGGAGCAGCAGGAGCAAGGCATGTAATGCAGTCAGGGAGTAGCCGGTTCTCCCATTTCTAACCTTATCAGAACACACTGGCTGTCATGACGCTTCCACAAGCAGCAGTAGCACTCGTTAGCGGTGGCGAAGATATGGGGAGGCAGCTCACCCAGGCGGTGCTGTCTGTACAGGTCTATGGCATCCCCACTGTACAGACCTGGGATGGGTTTGTAGGGATTTACTGATGCCAAGATGGAACCAATGTTTGTCTAGGGGGAGAAAACAAAACACAGCAAGGAAATAAAGCTCCTGGAAAAAAAAAAATATCATGACAAACCTGGACCCTAAAATGACTCACAATGAAGGGAGAAAGCTTAAATAAGGAAGGTGGGCTTCAGCAGAGAGCTCCCCAGTTTGGCAAAGTACATCAAACCCCAGGGCAGGGGTTGCATGACTGGGTATGGATGAGGCAGTTGAATTTCACTGCTTTACAATAAAATGTTCTTACTCTGTTTTCTTTGCTAAATTAAGCTTACACAATTTAAAAACATGAAGCCATATTCATACCCAGCTACTTTGCACTGTGCTTGAAGCTGAAAAGCAGAGCCAGGATGGAAGGAGTGTCAGGAGATACCTTCAATGCCCCTATTCACAGTCTTAAGCCTCAAAGAGGGGGCTTGGCAGGGTTCAAGCGACTCTTGAACGAAGAGGTGGGACAGAGACATGCACACGTGTACAACAAGCCACTAACGTGTATTGTTTTTATTCTACTGAAAAATGCTGTTTGGAGCAGCTTAAATCATTTGGTTAAGTCAAATAAAAATTGACAGCTGAAGATGAAGCTCAGGATTTCAAGTCAAAACAATTCTACATTTTCTAAACATTTTTATTTTCAAAATATTTATTTTGAAAATCTCACAGTTCAAGAAAAGAGTTAGTAAGGTTTAAAATAAAATACCCAAAGTCTAATACTGAATTTCAAATGTATTCTTTTTGTGAAGTCAGGAGGAAATTAATTTTGTGTTTTGGGGCATGATTTTCAGTTCAGCCAACCAGTTCAAATCCAGTTATTCTCAGAGCTGCAGTTCAGAGCAATGGCAACCTCTCTCCTAACAATGGCTTTGTAATATGGTCAACATCCAGCTTAAATCCTGCTGCTAATGCAGTGGCCTCCATCACAGGGACATCTTGGGCTGCTCTACTCTAGCAATACCCCTTCACAGCAGGGGTGACAGAGGAAACACTTAAGACTGTAAAGTGCCAAGCTTTGTGGCCAGGGACAACATCTATCATTATTTCCAAACCATGAACTCTGAGTTACCAAATACATATCGAGGGATTTGCAGGCATCCTTTGGAGAAGCTGTAAACAAAACACTTGGTGACAAGAAAGACACATGCTTTCTCCCTGTCAGATGAAATCTGAGGCCATACTGCAATGCCAAGCTCTGAAGCTAGATTAAGAGGCTTAAGTCACCAAAATATTTTAAAATAATTTATTAAAGCATCAGTCACAGATCATCAGGGAAAAAAAAATCACCTAGGCCTAATTGCATTATCAATATCAACAGGCTAGCATGGAACAAGTCCTGAGGACTCTTTGTTGTGGATCTTCATGGGCAGAAACACAGTTCATTGGTGATGAAAGCAATAAGCAAGCAGATGAACATTGGCAAGACAGTTGGGAGGAAATGGGAAAGCATTGAGAGAGAAAACATGGATCAGGAAAAAGCACTGTACAACCAGTTGAGCGCAACATTGTCCAGAGTCTGCAAGACAGTGATGTCCATCCTCACACTTCTCCTAGACCTTTATGACATTTTTTCCTCTCAGGTGTTTGATTTTGCATTTCCCACACTAGTTTCAGCTCTCCAAAGGAACAGAGCTCCCACCACAGTCCTTTCTAGAACTTCTTCCAGTACAACCATCTGTGCCAAAGGTGGTTTTAGGAAACTTTTCCATCTCCTAGTTGCAGTCTCCTCATCACCTGCAGTCCCTTACAGACAATTTATATCTACAATTTTTAGTAGTAGCATTTGTGTATCAACCATGAACATATCTGCCACTCTGTTAACAAGGAGTGATCATCCCCAGAGAACTCTGTAGAGCAGGGCATGGCATGTCTACTTCTCAAGACAATAGATTCTACTTGGGTGGTTAGGCATACCAGAGCTAGGGACAGCACAAAATGTCACAGTACATCCCCTAGCTTATTTATACATCACTCATGTTATGTTGGATGTACTTTGCTAAGGGGTACAGAAATGGAAGGAATGAAGCGGGAAGATATACTTTTAAATGCCAGAGGGTGTTGCTGCGCTCACATGACTTTCTTAAACAGTTTGGTAGAGCTTAAATAGTATTTCTTTGGGAAACAAAAAATACTGTTGAGAACAGTATTTGGAGAACAAATCTTATGAAGAGCGATTGAAGGAGCTGGAACTGTTTAGTTTGAGGAAGACAAAGCTGAGGGGAGACCTCATTGTTCTCTACAACTACTTGAAAGGACATTGTAGAGAAGTTGGTGCTGGTCTCTTCTCACAGGTAATTAGCAATAGAATGAGAGGGAATGGCTTCAAGCTGCAACAGGGTAGGCTTAGGCTGAACATTAGGTCCTCCAGGTCAGACATTGCACAAACATACCGAGATATGGTCCCACTCAAGAAGGGACTTATGATCCTTCACCAAGGGTTTCTTCCCAGTGCTCAGGCCCTTCATAAATCTAAAATCTCAGATCTGAGGTGCACTGCTGACATTCATGCACTACGCATAGGCAAAAAAAATATATGTCATATTTAAACTTTTAACTCCTTTACACAAAGAGGGAGAAGCCATAGAGGAGAAGGAATGACAGAGTCAGAGGAAAGGCTCAAGGAGATACAGGTGCTGTGACACTGTCACAGTGCTGATGGTGTGACATTTCTGGTGCAAGGCACAGACTGAAAAGGGAGAGAATCTTGCCTCACTTTTCAAAGTGTGAGGAGGAGGTAACAGGAAGAATATATCCAAATGGGCAAAGAGCTGCACAAAGGCATAGCATGTGTCAAATCCAGGTCAGGACAAGCAGCCAGGACAAAGGCCATCAAAAAAGCATCTGCACGTGGATATTGCCACAGGATCACAAGGCTGTGTTGACAGACAACAGGCAAGGGGGTCTACAGCAACAAAAAAAGATAATTTGCAGTCTCTTCTGCATCCCAGTGCAGGAGATGGTTCAGAAATGGGGTCACTTTATTGATCATTTCCTGGAATACAGGTGCATATGGTTTGGTTGTCTTGGTAACAGTTGCTATGCAACACAGAGATTTACATTTTTCTTGTCGTAATCTGAAAAACTCTGGGCACACATAGTGTGGACAAGCAAGGTAAGAGTAAAGCCTTTGTCATATATCCTCCTAGTCCTCTCCAAGTCTCGACAGAGCATGCTGCCACCCCAGAACTCCCAGGATGCCTCGTCCCAGCTGTACTTTTCCTTACAAGTCCCTTAGCTGACACTTGCCTCCTTCCTGAGGGCCCGAGAGGGAAATCAGAAGATGCTTTGAGTTATTCGTCTGTGCAAGCAGAAGAACTAGGCAATGGGTTTGCTTTCCTAGTTTTGTCGATCAGTAGCTTTATCCGAATCAGGAGGGATACACAACAACAACCCATGTACACCGCGCTTTCAGTCTGCTTGGCCATATAAACCTCTGAACGGTAATAGTGGGGAATCTGGGGAACATGAATGCCAGCTTGTAAAACACGGATGGTCACAGAGGATACAGAGCTATACAATTACCACAAAGCCTAGAGGCGATTGTGCATGTTTTGGAAGTTCCACAGAAGGAAAGAGGCCCCTCTGGTAGGGGTAGGATCTCATAGGGCTGATAGAGATGGCCAGGCATAAACCCCCCTCCATTTCTATCCACGCGAAACAATGCTCAGTAACCAATGCTAGAATCAGTATTTCACACACAAAGTGGCAGCCTCAAAGCTAAATAAAAATTGCTAGCCAGAAGGGATGTGGTTCAGCTTGAGCACTTACATAGATGTTACCCTGTTGGTAGCGCTGGTGCAGGTTAAGCAGGATGGCAGCTTCATGCAGATCTCCCAGCATGGACATGTCTTCTACCCCATCAATGCTGGTCTGGTGCATTGGCAAGACCTTTTCTCTGGAAAGAGAGGCCCTGGGGTACTGGAATACCTGGAAGAATGGGAAGAAGGACAAATGAGCTCATGGTACCTGGGCACATGGTCTGAATTCCTACTAGAAACAGGCCCCTTTCCACAGCTGTATACTTCAGCACTGAAAAAGGCAAGAAGGCACAGATCTGTTACCTACTTTTGTAGTCTTTCTTCCATTCCTGTTCCTAACTATTTGAGCTCTGTGGCCAGAAACCACACAGCACACTCCCTTCTTTTGCTATGGTCAATCTGTCACCTTCGTTACTGACAGGGACAGGTCAATGCAAGGTCACTTGATTTTTACCAAAATCCTCTTAGCAGGAGCAGGGCATCAGCCTCCAGCTGCAGGAGGCTGGAGAGTATTACACACTGCACTCCTGAGTGAGAGTAATGATGGCAGCTGCTCCCAAGAGACCATAAACAGTCTTTCACAAAAACACCAGTGGGATCCACCTCTGGCTGAGGGGAGGCTGAGGCAAAGCTTATTCACATTCCAGGTTTGGCCCTGCACTTTCCATTGGTGCAGCCGGAGAGTGTCTGTGTGAGGTTGTCATGTCAATAGCAAAGGAAAGCAAAGCAGATGAGAAGGTAACTAAAGTAGTGACAACCTGTGTGCATACTGGCATGTATGTATATGATGCAGCTTTCAAAATGCTTGTACGGTGACAGCTATTAACTTCTACTGCTGCTATGGAAAGTGCCGCCTTCTCTTTCTACACAATTGCACTCTTCTTGCCTCAATTGTTGCATCCTTCTTCCTGCTAGAGCTTCCTCCTCCTCAGTAACCCACTCTTCAGCTATCAGGTCATCTTCCTCACTCCCTTTCAACACGGCTGAGATTACGTGACTGTTCCCCTCTGCCATTGTCACGTCCCATCCCTCCTTTTCCTCCTCCTCAAGCACGATGCTGGCATTTCACAAAAGTTATTTCAGTTGCTTCCCACTCCTGCATTCAACCATGTGCCATCTCCCACCCAGCATCCCAAGCTGTGCTATATGGTAAGACCCAAGACAGACAGATGGGAGACTTCATACAGGCAGCCTGGAGAAGCAAACTGGCCTGCAGTAACCCTTCCAGAGAAACTCAAGCTTCTCCTTCCCTTCTGGGGCTCTAGTCTCTACCTCATTTCCGTCCCTGTTTGCCAGACCTCCTAGATGCCAGCAAGGAACTGATGGACTCCATAGAGAATGAACCATGATTTATAGCCTTGATCTAACTGGTTTCTTCTGCCTGCTTTCCTTGTGTCCTTGGGCTGCCCTAACTGCTAGGGAGAGGCCATCCATGCAGCTGCAATCTGAAGACAGAATGAGGTCACCCTGCCCCCTCCAGCAAGCCACTTGTGCGAGTCCCTTGCCAGGAGATCACTGCTGTAGTGCCTTGCAGCTGCCCATAAGCACCCCTTCTCAGCTCTGACCTTGCCAGCACAGGGAAGGAATACCCTGGCATAGGATCCCTTTACGAGATCCTCATGATGCCTGAAAAAGACCGTGCCATCAAAACAGCAGCTCTGTGCCTGGAGGGAGCTGGAGGGGAGAAGCAGGAGGCTCATTTCCCCAGTTGTGTTTGCCCCAGGTCTGCCCAGTCACACATTCGTGAACAGCAACAGGCTCTCTCCAGGTTGCTGGGGTCTTCCCTGGAACACTTCTGCACCTGAATATCAGAGACGTATGACTCTGCCAGCAGCAGGACTCCACTCTTCAAGCATGGCCCAAAAAAAACCCCACATCCATTTTATTTCTTTTTTTTTCTTCAGAGCAGAGGCCTCAGGCACTTCCACAAGAGAACTGAGGGAGCAGAAAAGGAGAGTCAGGGTACAGGCCGCAGATGCGCAACATTAACTGGACACTGTCAGGAGGAAAACTACTACAGCACTTTCAAACCATGAGACAGCAAACCACCCTGGCTCGCTCTTTTCTGCTGACTTGGGCAAATTCTGGAAAGGGACAAGTCCAGAAGGGTATGACGTGATCTTTCCTTACATCTGCCTGGCACTTACTCATTTACCACATTGTCAGCACTTGCGGCCATTTGGGCCAGAAGAGAAACATTAAGAAAACATCTAGGGAAAAAGCTGAATGGACAAATGTCCCAAAAGATACCAGGAGTTGGCAGCACCTCTGCCAAGAGGCTGCTATGGATGAGAAATAACTGTGTGATAGGTCAGAGCTTGTCTACTTGCCCTGGTAGCCAACACAGGAGAAAATGGGACCCTGAAGAGCACCATGGGCCCTAAATATGCAACTAAATGATTAGTGGGAATTAGATCATCACCTATTAAATCTTTTTTGAGCCACCTGATTGGAGTTAGTCAGTCATCCCTCTCAAAATAAAATCTGTCCCAAGATCCTCAGTTAAGCAGGTATTCCAGCAGGACTGCAGGAAAGGTGGATTAGGAGCATCATCTCTGGTACCCTCTGGACAGAAACACTGCCTCAGTGAAATACACTCCCTGGAGGAGCAGTTTGACGTCACATTGACATCCTAGATGAGCCCAAAATGTCACCTGTCTGAGGGCTGGAGAAGTTCACCAAATAACCTGGCCCATCAATTGCACGCCTAGAGCTCACCCTTCCTCAGGGAGAGGCTGGGGCCTTCAGCCCCACTGAGACTTTAGAGGTGAGGTCTCTATGCCTCTAGAAGGCACTTGTGTAATGCAGAAGAGGTTTCAGGCCTTCCCTGGCACTGGGAGAGGGTTGGCTTTTAATTCGTTCTCTGTCCTCCAGGGCAGAGACAATTTTTCAGCCTCTGTATCACTAGCAGGGATAGTCTGCAGGGATCATCAAAGGTCCTGGAGATAAACATGTGGTGTTTTTTCTGTTCCCAAGATTGTGTCAAAGGGGCTTTCCCTGAGGATCTCTGAGGTGATTCCCAAACATGACCCAGACATGATGACCTTCAACCCTTAGAGTCTGCAAGGTGCTGCACTGATCCACACCCAGCCAGATCCTTTCCCAGGTCCAGCCACCCCAGTAAAAAAAGTTCTTGTTATCCCATCACTCACTTCTGGACCCCTCCAGCAATGTGCTAGGAGAGCAATTGGGAGAAACATCCTCCCCACCATCCTGCTCCAGGTAAGGTGAGCCAGCACAAGCTTGCACTACTGCGCTGATATTCTGGCTAATTTTGCCTGAAGCAAGTGAGAACACAGACAAACTGATCTCACAGCAGAGCTGCCCTGCCCCTGGAATACCAATTTTCCAACAAGTTAATACATAAACTGAAATGTATAGGCATTAATAAACAGATATTTTTTATTTGGGAAGAAAACCCATCAGCTTTCAGTGTAATAACAAACAAACCAGCAAATGCCACCCAGGCTTCTTGTGACACAGCCAAAGATTTTTTCTCCAGTGATGAACTGATTGTCTCAGATTTAGCCCACAGTCAGAACAAAATGACCAGGACTCACTCCAAGCCCCTGCAATCATCAGGAATAAAGCAAAATCTGGCTGGCAGACAAGCCAACGTGAGGATTGCCAACCGTGCCAGGCTGAGCAGGGGAGAAGAGATCCTCTCTCAACCTCAAATCCATCCATTAGTACAACCCTGAGCACGTGAGCAAAGCTCCCATCCAGCATCTGAGATATGTTTATCCATAAAGCATTCAGCTGGTCAGTCTGGACTGTGGTTTCCAATCTGGTGTTTCATAAGTGTCGGCTCCTCCTTTCCTCCCAGGAAGTCACATTTCTGGTGGATTTGTTGCTTGAGGTGTTTTCAAGGAAGTGAAAACAAATGGCAAAAGCTCTGAAGCATGACTGGCCCTCTTACCTCAGAGCTGGCGGGATGCTGGGCCGCAGCAACCATGAGGACACTAGATTTAGGGATCCTAAAATCAGAGGGAGCAACTGGCTCACCCAACCCAAAGTAAAGTGAAGGTGTTTTCAGCTGCATGTTCACCTGGGGTAAGACAGCCAGTCCTTCCTACAGTTACCAAGCAATGAAGGCAGCAGGCAGGGGAAGCATGCAGGACAGCTGTTGTGGAGGGCACTGAAGAAAGCAAGCCCTTTAATGATCACTACGTGCTTTTTCTCCATAAGCCATAAAGCACATGCTCCTTCAGCCTAGCAGCTTCTTCTTTCATGAATGAAAAAGCCAAATTCAACTTTTTTTCAACCTGTGCATTATCCTCTGCACCTTTTCTAGCACAGATACAGGCTGGGGGTGGGTGTCACCCACCCAACTGCCTCTGTGGTGGGATTTCTGGTGTATTTCCAGAGGTGCCAGGTGGGTTTGGAGGATTTTCCATGTCCATAGCAGCATATCAGAAGACACAGGAGCACGTCTGGGAGAGTCACAGAAGTACTCATCATTTGTTGACGCTCCACAGGCTGCTCCGTTACCTGTGATGAATGCCTTTGTGACCTCTTAAAATGTATTAGTGACTATTCAGTGCTTCTAACACAAAGCAGCTCCTCAAGAAAGGATTTGAGAGGCTTGAGTAACCAGATGGAAATCCTATGAGTCTGCTAGGTGACTTTCTGTCTCTGAGAAAGAAGTCAGGGTCTTTAAAAAGGTATGATGGTTTGGAACCTAGCCCTTTCAAAGCAAGACTGAAAAATATGACAGTGCTACCACTGACTGTCCACAAGCTGGAGTCATAAATCCCCTTTTCCTTGTGCCCTCCTTTGTTCGCCAGGTAAGAGGCTGAAAAAAAACCTGTCCGATTTTCTCTAACAAAGAAACTGCCCACAGAGAACCGCTCATCAAAACAGCTGAGCAGAGATAATTGCTCACTGCTGGAAGTACAATCCTGCCCATTTCCTCATCCTCCTCCCAGCCCAGGCACAAGTTTGACTCAGTAAGAACCTCAGTGAAGGCAGTGAATAGTTTTCCCAGGGCTAGGGAGCTGAGCTGACTCACTGAGGACTCGGATGATCCCCAGAGGTCCCTTCCCCCTACCAGTATTACTCCATGAGCACTGTAGCAGGCACGCCAGGGAACCACAAGGGACATGGGGCTGGAAATAAGGCAGGGAAAAGACCTGAATCTTATCGCCAGCAGCGAGCTGTGCTCTCAGAGGAGCTCAGCTACCTTGTTGAAATGCCCTATGCATAGCTGCTGTGCTTACACATGGAGCTCACTTCCACATGCCCCTGACTCAAAGGGCTAGTGGTGAGCATGACAGCCCTTGTAGCAGCACAGCCTGCAAGAAGCACATCCTGGCAGAAATGGCTGCTTAGTTGGTGGAGCTGTCTCCTTCCTAGGAGCATCTTGCCAATGTAATGGCTTTGCTAGGTTGTTGATACAACTCCTTCAAAGACGACACAAGAAAAACCAAGCAAAGTGAGGTGGGCAGACAAGTGAACAGAAGAAAGAGAACATTCTTACCTTTTAAACCTTTGTTAGAACCTTTGCATGGTTTGTATAAGAGCTGGATCAATTTTCAGACAGAAAGAGTGGCATTTCAATTGATAAATTCCCTTTTAATGTGAAGGTCATGCAAGACCAAAAAGTCCATTCTGCAACATGGCACTGGCTACAGCCTCATGCAAACTTCACTTACCATGCCATAATCTGAGGTGAAGAGCACGTTTCCATCGGCACATGAGCCAACAGTGCATGGCTGCAGCTGGTCCTGCTCCCGCAGCCATACCCTGGCACCCTGCAGAAATCAGAAGACCTCCCGTTAGAAAGAACTGGAAAATGGAAGATCTGCACATGGGGTGCAACCAAGCAAGGAAAGCTGGGGGAAGCTGCGCTATTCAGAGGCTGCTTCCAAGCTACAGCTGCGTAAAATTTTTAAGCAAGTCCTCCTTACGTTTTCAAGGAACCCGGTTTTGACTTTTTTAACATAACACAAGAAGAAGATGACAAAGCAGTTTTAATCAGCTTCACGCAGAAACCAATGTAAGGAAACACCAGTTGTTACAGGGAGGGTCACGGAAAGATGCAAACACAGAGAATAGTGGGTTTGACTGTCTAAATATTTTCAAACTTAGAATAGCCGGTCATTAAAAATCATGCTATAATAATAGTGGAAAATGTAAATAAAGCATGTTTAGAGTTTCATACACCCACACATCATTGTAAATCAACATGCTTCCAGAAGTCATCGGCAACAGCTAAGTAGACTTCACAGGCCTTTGTTTTCCTCTCTTTCAAGAGTTTCCTTGGGTAAATGACATGACTCCAGTGTTTCTCCGATGTGTATATACACTGTACATACCCTGATGTCTACACATTTTCACACACACCACAACATCTTAAATTGCTCAGTGTCTCTCAACACAACCCTGGGCACAAAGGCAGACTTCTGGTAACACATATGCATTGGATCTGCAGGCCAAGCAGATCCCATTCCTCACCTACCAAAAACGTGCTGGGGAAGTAAGTTTTCTGGATTGGCCTCTTCTGACCTGTACAACTTTGGGACCTGGCACAAGGGAAAGAGCAGGAGCATGAAGGCAAATCAGGGAGACTGTGACCTACAGTTATGCAGAATTTGGCATAACGTCACACCACATTTCAGCTATTGCAAACTAATCTGTTCCACCTCTTCCCATGGAAATCACGTGAACTCTGCTTAGATAAGTATTGAGAAAAAGCCAAAGTGCTGAACTGTTGAGTAATGTTAAGGCCATCCTGCTTTTCATCGATTCATAGACCTACTTTCTTCCTAATTTGTTTTCTGCCCCTAAGTTATTGATTATAAAAGCCCTTCCTATCCTCTTAAACCCGTCAGCACCATTAGCTCTTTGCTTATAGGCTTATTATGTTTGAAGAGATGCAATAGTATTTCTATATTACATTATACAGAATGTGGAACACTAATTCTATTTTTAATGATTTATTTTAGTTTAGGTGGGGTTTCTTAAACTACTCTAGTCACTTTAAACCTGGATTTTCCTTATTGTAGCAGATAAGTCTACTGGCCAACCTCCAATCCTCATAATAAAGAAACTAGTTCTAATAACTAAAAGGCCCTTAAAAGGGCCTACATAATTCTAGCTTTGTTGCTGTGTTCTGCTCTAGAGTTTCTGTAGTGGGTAGATTAATTTCCCCTCACCAAGACAATGAAAACCACCAGTGCTGGTACCCAAATACAAGGATAGAGTGCAAAAATCACCCTCATGGCCAGCGAGCAACAGAAAGAAACGTTTTCTTGTGTTGCAGATTCAAGTTTCAACATCCCAGAGAGCTGGTAAGTAATGCATTGAATACAGATCTTGAGGAACTATATAGAGGTCTTCATGATATCCTCTTACATTTTCTGAAAATCTTGATGCTTGAGACAAAGTGTCCTGAGGTATCTGGGCAAGACACTGCTGTTGAGAAATCATCCATTTCCCAAATCACATTCTGATTGTTCTGCATAAACACACGAACAGCAACATACATTAGTAGATCTTTATGCTATTTTCACCAGAGGCTCCTACTACCATCATGGCATCAAGAGCCACCAAGAGTGATAAAGCGGCAAATTTGCATCTGGAGTTCCCAACGGTGGGATGAAAAAAAACCTTTTCTAATCATAAACACTCATTCCCAACAGTGCATTTCAATGCCTTCAGACACCAGTAACACAAATGAGAGCTTGCAGGCAAGTGCAGCTTAATCAGGAGCCAAGCCTCCACCTTCCCATCCAGACTGCACCCCGATGCCATAGCACACACACAAGCACAATACACACACCCCACCTGACATTAGGAGTGTGCCATGGTCACAGAACCCTGAAGACCGGGATGGATCCCAGTTACACCCACTTTCCACTCCCTGAGCTTGGATGTAAGTTTGGAGATAGAGGCATTTGTTCATCTGACACAAAAGAGACACTCTGCAGGCATGAACGCTGTTATTTGATAGGTACCTTTTAGAAGAGGAGGGATGGACAACATGATCCCTCTGGTATCTTCAACACCTAGAAATTATCAGAAAGTCCAGACTCCTTTCCCAGCAGAATTCCATGTGCAAAACTAGTAACAAATAACCCCCAAAAGAGACCTAATTCTTTTGTACAATATTGCACCGTTTCCTACAGACCTAAGGCAGGTGCTGCTGTGTGCTGCTGAGTAGAAGGCAACACGACGAAGCTTCCAGGCCCTGTGCTTCAGCTGCCCAGAACTACTTACTTCAGTTTACTTTGATGTTGTAGCTGTTTTTACAACAGCAATTGCCTCTGCCCAGTAGCATAACAGCACCCATTTATGTTGTTTCCGAAAGGAACGTCATGCTGAGACAGCCAGAATGAGGAACCACAGAGCAAATAATGATTGTAACTTCTGCCCAGCATAGCCCTCGTTTCCTGAAAGGCTGAGTTTGTTTTAGTGCATCTCCTTCCATCAGCCCTTTTTTTCTAAACACGAAATTCCCCAGGGAGCTTTGACTAAATGCAGAAACAGATGGCGACACCGAAGAGACCACCCTCACATCACTCCCCTCTCCCCCAGTACCACACATTTCATTGATCAGTTGGAAGGATTAAATTGAGCAGAAAACTCCCAAGAACTGCCAGGCAGCAAGGCTGAACTTCCACGGCAGGAGCCAGGGCAGCAAAGCAGAGCATGGCCCTGCACTGTAGCACGGCGACCTCTGACTCAGGGGGGTCCCCGCTCCCGCAGGCACCACAGGCGATGAGAAACCCCCCCCTCTCCCAGCGCCAAGAGTAAAAACCCTTCAGTTTTCAAACCGGGATACAGAAGGTCTCACCAACATCCAGAGACAAAACAGTTTCACAAAATGAAGCAACAAGCAATCACAGATTTGAAGAGAACACCTTAAAAGACAGCTAAGGAACAGCAGGGCGATGATTTTGTGTAACCCAATAAATTGAATAAAGGTGGCTGAACACTGAGGATACAGTTACCTTGAGCCCCTTGTATAATGAGAATAGTTCATCCCCTCCCAATTCTTCTTTTAACTAGGAGTTTATTAGGAGGGTTGTTTCATTTTCAAGTAGAACAACAGCAGGTACTGAAAAAAAGAATGAAGTTCTAATTTACCAGAGTTCCTGTATCATGGGTAGGTCACTCGGATGCTAAATGAACTCTCAGAGACCAGCATCCTCATTCCTATGGTCTCAGTGACAATCTGTCCATGAACTGGCCTTGCCACAAAGTGCATAGCAAAGCACAATCCTGAAAACCGATCCCATAACAGAGCGATCCCATATAATTTAGAAAATAAAGTTGCTTGCATGTGGAGAGTACCGTTTAATCAGTGATGCCTCACTCTCACACCATGCTGTCTTCCACTCTGGATAGCAAACTCTAAAATGTATTTTCCTCTGTTCACACAACCACCTGGCACTTCAGGCTCCTAGATTTGGAAATAAATGACATTTCTTGGTATCTGTGATAGCGAGAAGTCAACTGAAGCCACAGATTTCTTCGGCCTTCTGTGCCAGGTGCAATCTCTTGCATGCACATGCCCATATCTGCACTTCAGGGGAGGCAGCACTCTGTGTCGGTGGGGAAAGGATGAAGGAGGTCTCTGAGACTGTACCCCAAGGAAAGGGTGTAGAAGCAGACAAGCAGGGCACAACCCTGAATGCAGCTGCAAAGCACCCAGGTATCAAAGCAGAGCGTGTAGCTACTAGTGAGTGTACCTTCCTCATCAGCCATCCCATAAAGAGTGCCAGGGGACAAGGCACAGAACTCTCTACCTGCCTTTGCCTCTCCACAGCCTTCCAGTCCAGCAGGAGACAGATTCAGGGACTGACATGAGCAAGCCACTGCTCTGCCACTGCATCACGCTTCAGAAATAAGTCGTCATATCCTCTTATTTGCATAGCCTGGACAACTCTGGAATCTTCATGTTTCCCCATGACCTCTTCTTTTCTGGAAAGGACTTCTTCCCAGGTGCAAGTGAGAAAGAGCTGCCCCAGCTGCATGGGAGGTGAGTAGACAGTGGTGCTGCCTCTCTCTGACAGCACTCAGATGCCCCATTCCTCCTTGGGCACAAACCTGCACAGCTCCCAAGAGTGGCATGGTTGGTGGGGGCTACAACCGTGATGGGTTCATCAGTTTTCCAGGAGTTATTTATTCAGAGTGGAAAAGTGTTTTTGGTTGGAAGACAGCTCCCAGGGTGTCTTGCAGCTGAAACGTGCACAAAATTGTCCACTCTGCTCCCATTATAGGAGGGGTTTGTGATGTTTTCTTTGTGAGTGAACGTAGTGCTCAGGCTCCAGATCCACCTGCAAACACAATACTAAAGAGGCTCTTGCAGTGCCTTGGTTTGGGTAACTATCCCCAGTCACTGCTGCAGCCACTCTGGAAAGGGCAGGGATGTCTCAAAGATGGACCCCTCTGCACTGTAAGTCCAAATCAAAAATTGCTCTAAGTTTTTTGGCTATAAGCAGTGTGTCTATACATAACTTTGTCCTCCTAGTACACTGAGGCTGCTCAATGGGCATTAGGCATCCAAGCCTTGTGCTTTTCCTGGCGGTGGATCCATATGCTCCTGGGCTTGGAAGCAGCATTGTGCTAAGCCAGCTTTCTTCCCAGCCTCAGCGGGCTTTGTGGTTGTAAACCACCCAGCAGAGATTGGGCTAGAAAGGCCCTTGCAATCCAGACAAAGCCAGGATCAGCTTTCAATAAATGCACTTTTCAACAGATTGATCTAGATGATCATGAATAAGTGATAGGACAGATACAAAGAGACTCAGCTAATGGATACAAGACTGGAGAGGAGGGGGAGTCCCTGACACCCTAGACCCTTATGGGAAGGAATGCAACCTTGCTTTTTTTCTGATGTCAGTCTGAAATGAAGTCATACAGCCAGTCCCTGGTTTGTATCTCATCAACAAAACCTGGACCAGCTGCTGGAAGGGATGAGGCAGCGCAGGAGGCCACAGGTGAGGAGAGAAACAGAAGCGCTGAGCTGGCAGGAGCCAACATGGAGCAGCTGTCAAGAGGGACAATACCTGTAACAGCAGGAGGGACAACAGATTCTTGAAAGGCACCAGGATGACAGGCTGCAAAGCAAGAAGGGACTGGATTTCACTCAGGGAAGGACCCATGGCTCCCACACAGTAGCACACTGAGCCCAGGCAGCCTCTGCAGGCCAGCACAGCCCCCAGAGCTGAGCACAAAGCTGCAGCCATGGGTCCTGCTGCTCTGGAGCTGTATCTCAGGCTGAGCCCATGACTCAGAGTAGTTCTGCCAATTAGCAGCCCTGTGCCTTACTAATTAAGGAGCAAAGCCCTCACTCTGCCAGCAGCTTTGTAGAATAGTGGTATCAGGAAGAAGTTTGTGCATTTTAAATCATCTAATCTAAGAGCAGTTTGTCACTTCTGGTCACTGATGTATGTGCACCGCTTCCCACCTCTCTTTCGCCACCCCCTCCCATCTGTTCTGTTCCTCTCTCCTCCCCCAGTTTGGCTGCTGCATAGCTTCTCCCCACTCTCCCCCACATCTCCCAACTTCAGATATCCCCCAGGAAATGCCTGGTCCTTGAAGGTAATTCTTGCTCTTCTCAAAGGAGTAACTATTCACAACAGCAACCACACCAGCCCTTCATGAGAGTGGAGGGAATGAACCCCAGCTGTATTCCCACGCTTCAGGTCTGCCCTTTGCCATGAGCACGGGGTGCACAGAGAGCAGGCAGGTGTGCATCCTTCCAGACTTCACTGCAAGCTCTCTTCGGGCTCAGTTTAAGATGAGCTTCCCCCTGCAATTCAGCCACGAGCAGTGGAGTCACTACCCTCCTCAAGTGAAGCCACAGTCTGACAGAGCGTGCAAGGGAACTTCACACCAGCCTCGAAAATGCATACTAAAGTTCCGTTCATAAAAGACAGCACCACTTCCATGCCTTCTTAATGAGCCAGTCTTCACCTAAAACCTGAATTAAAACAAGTCATTCCCCAGGGCACATTGCTCACACAGATATCTACAGATGTGTGTATTCCTTGTCTCTGAACATCCCTGACACATCACAGCAACTCTGGCTTTCCCACATCTTCTCCGTAGCCCTGAAAGGAAGGAGGCAACATGACATGTACAAAAGCCTAGCCTGGCCCTAGCAAAGCCTTCACTGACCAGCTACCAGCTCCAAACTGAGCAAGGGAAGAGCTATCCCTGCCCTGCCCTCAACTTGGACATTGCTTTGGGTCTCTTCTCCCTCTCACCACCAAATAGGAAGCTTCTTCACAGCTCCCTCCGTCTCTCAAATTCTGCCAATGGCTTCAAGACTGAAGCTGGGCTGATGGATGGCTGAGTGGCACTTGAGGTCCACAGGGGAGAGCCCAGAGCTTCTGGAAGCCACGAGGATACAGCAAGCTGTCACAGACACACCAGGTCCAGCATCTTGCCTCTGAGCAGCCACAATGCAATGTGTTTTGTAAATATCTCAGATGAGAGCCCTGAAACAGTGTTTCTTCTGCAATGCTTATTAAACATAATTTGGGATTATGTCCAATACCTTTTTGCATCTTGCCACATCCTTGACTTCAATAAGTCCCTACCATGTGGAGTTCTACCATCCACTCACACATTATATGGAAATGTACACTTTTTAATCAATCAGTCTCATCACTGTGAAGCAGAAAATCCCTTTTTCTCACAGTCAGAGGTGGAGGAACAGAGGAATCCAATTCACCTTCCATGTCTCATCTGTTATTTTCTGCTCTTTTGCCATGTCTCCCCCTATTTGCCATTTCACGAATAAAATATTCTCAGGGTTTTTAGACTCTTCACAATACATTTGCCTGGTGTTTGATCATCCTCAGTGTCCTTTCCTCAAACACCACGCAGAAAGCAAGCGGATTCCCTCTGAGCTGGGATGTGCTGTCAGCCAATATGAAATAAGAGTGAAAGTGGGGAAAAAAGGTTGAACAGCCCACACAAGTAAGAAGTAGGAGAGCAGAAAAAACAGTTTAAAGAGTCTACGTTTCACTATTTTATCTTCTAAAATTACTGGGGACAAAGACATGTGCTAGTAACAGCATCCAACTACTAGATGGGGATGGCAGCACTGCAAATAATGACAGACACATGCAGAAGTTTTTGATAAAAATCCCTGGAAAGCACCCCTCTTGCATCACACTGAGATGCTGAAGTGCTTTCCCATATATTAGTAAAGGGAAATGATGTAAAATATTTTAAAAATCAGCAGGTCCAACGGTTCCCAGAGATCTGCCCAGTAAAGTTTCTCACTAGCTGATTTTCATTCTTGATAAGCCTGGAAATGACGAGGAAATTCCAAGAGAGTGGAAGGGTCAGAGCCTAAACAAGAGCAATAGCAGGATTATCCCAAGGAACAACCTCAGGCTTTGCCTTCAGCTTCTCCAACATAAAAAGACTCTAGCTTTAACCAGTGTCCAGTGCCAGTCAACGCGTGGAAAAAAGTCTAATCAAAAAGACTTCTTCGTTCTTTGTATCCAAGCATAAGAGATGGGACATGGGACAGTAACAGATTCTCATGGCATGGATCATATAGAACACAGTATTTTGATAAAAGTCAGACCTTGAGGAGCAAACAGCAGCAAGGGGATCTCAAACCAGTTGTTATGAATGGGGAAATCCATAAGTAATTGAGGGAGTTTCTAAGAAAACTCTGCAGTGGCAGAGCCAGTGGTATTTTGTACTCTCATCAAGGACTTAAAATCAAAAGTAGTGCTGACAGTACTAGCAGATGCCAACATCTGGGAGATCAGTAAGTACCCACAAGGATGAGACCATCAGAGCAGTGTGGATTCCACAGTCCGCTTGTTTGAACAAAATGGGATTAAAATACAGCCAAACTGAAAGGTCAGCTTCAGGGTAGAAGGAATGCAAGGAGCACTTCAAACAGAGGAATGTCTTCTGGAAAGTCACAGACCCGAAGAGGATTGCAAATTGCTGAACAGAAACTCCCAGGACATTCGGTTGCAACAAAAGCTGATGCATGTCTGGGTTGTATAAACAGGAGTAAGGAAGTTTACTGCTTACTTATGCTTTGAGGTGTGGGAGAGAAGCCTTCCAGAGAAAATCTAAAAAATTCAGTCATTTTTGCTCTTCAGAAGGATCCCTTGTAATGCCAAACTAGTTGTGAAGATGTTAATGTCATTATGTAGATTCGCCAGAGCTAGGGCTGCCCTGTCTAGCCCAGACACTGATAGCAGGGGGATCACAGCAGCACGTGGCCCAGCAGGGGCTGCAAACCTCACCTTGGTCCCTGTGTACTCAGAGAATGAAACCCTGCTGCGAGGATGCTGCTGCCAGCAGTACTGTGACCCCTGCTCTGCTGCCTGCCCCTTTGTCAGCAGCCAGCTGCCAGAGGGTAACGTCTTGCTGAGAAAGAAGTTATCTGGGACGAAACAACTCTCAGGAAGCAGAAGAAAAGTAGGACCCCAAAATGGATGGAGCTGCCAGACACTTCAGAAATGAAGCAGGATTTATTTTAGAGCAAGGTTGTGTAACCACTTGAAGAAACTGCAAAAGGCGGGGGATTCTCCAGAAATAAAAAGCCTTTCCAGAAAGTGTGATTCAGCCAAATCCTAAACATGGGCTCAAGAGGCAGGTAGCAGGAACCAACAAGACTAATACCCAGCCCTGGTTCAAATCTGAATTCCCTTTGCCTTCTCACCAAATATGCTGATCACTGTTATCTACGACAGGGCCCACCACTGGTTCGGTTGTTACAACTGCGTTTATAATGGCAGGACCCAAGAGACCCCAGAGGCTGTGCCAAGCAGGGCATGGCAGACAGGCTCTCCGTAGGTGTTCTTCCTGGGACTCAGCTCAGCAGCACTGCTGAACTGCGTGCCACCTTGGATGGGAACAAGGAGACAGAACCAGAGAGCTTAGGGTAACTGGAGGATAACCAGGAAACCCAGACTTGCAGAAGTTTCAGTCTTAATGATGACATTTAAATAGCTCACGCATTCTCCTCAAAGTAAAATGGGAAATAAGAAATTATGAAACATTGGCGATTATTATGTTTAAAAATAAAATAAAAAAAAAAAGCGATGCAAGAAGTGAAACTGGAGCGGTACGAGGTGGTTTTGGAGGCAGTGACGGGGCCGCTGCAGGGTGACCTGGCTCCCCTTCACCTGGGGGCTCCCACCCCACTCCTGCGCCTGTGTCAGCCCAGCCTCGCTCCGCTGATAGGATCTGACAAGGCCACAGCTCACCCAGCCTGGCTCCAGACAAATGCCCTAAGGAGGGAGCTAACAGGACTCCCTCTCTTCCGCCAGACACTTCTTCATGTCACCTTTGGCACAGGAGCTTTCTTCCCTGCAATTGCAGCTCCGGGCCCTTTTGCCCTACATCTGCCTCTTTATCACTCTGAGTGGTTTTGGGGGGATGCAGCTGGGATGGAGGATTCTGCATCCATGCTACACCAACCCCATGGAAGGTACTTCTCTTTAACCTCAACTACACAGATTAGTTAAACAGAGAGGGGTTGCTGTCTTTGGTATGGACACAGAGAGCATTACGTACACAGCATGGATGTACTTCTCAGCATTTCTCTGTCTCTTCCCAGTCTCTCCAGATCCTCTTTTCTAAGGGGTCACCATATTCTTGATAAACTGAGAGGAAGTCATCAGGGAAAGTCAGTGAAGCATGTGGTCCCCAGGGAAGGAGAGAGGCTTGGTGGGACTACTCCTTCATAGAGCAGCCCCACTACTGAAAAAGACGATGCTCTGTGTACCATTTCTTTCCAGGACGGCATTTTCCTAAGCCAAGGATTGTTAACAGATGAGCACTCAGCTCACTGTTATCTGCAAAGACAGCACATCGCTCATGGTCAGCGTCATCCAAGTCAGCTGAACCATTTCCCTCATCTCAGACAGGAGTCTCTGGAAGGATTCTTTGGGACACCCAGCCACGCTCCTCTCTCACAGACACTCCATCTTCTCCCAGCTGCAGGGAGGGCAAACCAAGCTGTTGAGAAACCTAATCTGGGATGCCATCTATGAGTCCTCCCCACTCAGCACAACCTGGGCTCCCCAGGGACACTGATCTCTGAACAATGCATCCAGGCACCTTCAACAAAAAGCTCCAAGCTGGTGAAAATCGCACGTGCAACCAAAAAAATCAGAGCAGTCCTGTACCTGCTGCAGGAGGCAGGCTCCACACTGCAAAGATGCATTTGTAGACAAGTCCATTCAGCTCTTCTCCTTACCCACTCAGATAGAGCACACTGTCTGCAAACACTTACACACACGAGTTCACACCAGAACTACAGAGCCATCAAACACCTGAAGGACAGTGTGTATAGCCGAGTATCACAGGGCCATCCAAGGGCCACACTCTGCAGACTACCTGATGGCTTTGTGGAGCAGTCAGACACTTTCCAGTTGCATCAAGCAGCCGGCATGCTCGCCCAGCTGCCAGGGCAAAGCTGCCAGAGCAAATGAGACCTGGCAGAGCTGGTTGCTTGCTCCCCACCATGATCCCTCAGTCTGGGACCAAGAAAGCATCTCAGATGCATGCGTGGTGGCAACTTGGGCAGCCCTTGTGCTCCACCATGGACTTCACCCTAAGGCTTTCTGCTGGTTTGCATGTGCCCCTGGGGGAGGTTGCTCCTCTCCCCAGTTCCATGGCAGATGTCCCAAGACACAAAGAAGAAAAGGGCTGTAGCCAAGGGAGGATGGGGAACCAGTGAAGACCAGGTCAGCTGTAGGGAAGACAGCTCAGATTGCCATAGCCATGCAGAAGTTGAGCGCAGGATCCCCCCACCTTTCTCTTTCAATGTCAGAAAGATTAAGGACTTTGGGGGATTTATTTTACAACACAGATGAAAAGCATTGCACTTCACTAAAAGAGACATGAGAAAAACTGTTTAATGCTTAAAATGCCAGCATTTCTACGCCAGTGGCACATGAGCAGAAGGAGAACAGCATCTGTGACCCTAATGGATGCTCCTGCCCCATGCAGGCTGACTGTGGGACCATGCTGGCCAGTTACTTCAACTGGAGAACAGAGAGGGATGGGATGGGATGGGATGGGATGCGAGAAGTGTCTCCTTTAACCCTGGCCACAACATTCCTGCTCCTCGGGGAGAACTGGAGAGCGAGTCATATCCTCTGTGTCACCCCCACATCCTGCCCACACTCCAGACGCAAGGAAACTATGATCCGTCACCGTCACAGTGCCACAGCCCTGTCCTCCAGGGCCCCTCCTCCCTGTCTGGGCACAGGACTCACTGCAGCAGCCAAGAAAGGAGACGGCGGAACGCACACACCGTCTCGTCTCCCTCTGCTCATGCCCAGCTGGAGCAAAGGCGTCATCCATCATATCTCTGAGCTGTGCTGCACACCAGACCTCAGATGGCAGAGGCACACATCCTTGTGCTGTACCGCTTGCTGAGGATGAAGGCTTTCTAATCTGCCCCACTTGGGACACTGCAGGGGAAGAGCGATGGCAACACACACCCCACCAGCTCTCTGTCCATGGAGTCAGCAATCAGAGGAGGGCACGACACATGGGAAGCCCTTCAGCTGTGTCAAGCTGACACAACTGGCCAAAACCGTTCCCACCTTGGCAGAGCCAGGACGATAAGTAGGATGAACTCATCACTAAGCCACTTATCATAGATAAACTTCAAAGAATAGGAACTTCTTTGGTCTCCAGCATGCCAAGGGAGAAACCAGGGAAGCTGGGACAACCCACAGCATCCCCACCTAGACCCAGACACTGATCACGTTGCTGAGTGTAGTATCTAAATGCTGCAAGCACAGCATGGGAGCCTGCTGAGGCAACACCAACAGTACACTGGGGTTTAAGCTATTCATTGTAAGGGAAGACATGTATCCCCTGGGACAAGCTTGGTTTCTGCTGCAGCAGAAAGAGGTGGAGCAACTGCTCCCTTCTGCTCAGGCATTGCCCTCCCACCAAGAACCCCCCATGGAGAAAGAGGAAGAGTGGCTGGGGTGCAGCAAATGCCAAACATTCCCGCTCCAGGGAAGCCACGTCGTCGTCCCCCCCCCTCCCACCCCTACTGCCTTTCCAGCAAAGCAAAGCTTGATGCTTTCCCACGCATGCTTTCCCCAGCTTTCCAGCCTTGGCCACCTCGCTTCATTAAGTTTTAAGCCCATGATTTACAAGAGATGTAAGACTTCTAGAGAGTCCCTGGCTTCAGGGCTGCCCCTCAACCCTTTCCTGGAAAACCTTCTTTCTCCAGATGACAGCAGAATCATGCCTGGACAAGTGGAACTGGACAAAGCAGGCAGTTCTGTGCTGGGTGCTACTTGATGAGACAAGCACCTCTGGGCATCCCCTCTCTAAGCCTTCCATTCCCATCAGGCGCTTCAGGCTCCTCGGTGGCTACTCCTGTAGCAAGAGGCCAGGAGTTTCCTCATGACAGAGCAATGGGCATAAAGGCTCTGGTGAAATGGTCCTTTGGGAAACCCTGGCCTCCATCTGATTAGATACAGGCGGCCCAGGCTTCCAGGAGCAGCAGGTTAATCAGTTAATGGCTGAAAGGAGCCTGGGTGATGTGCTGTGCATGCCGAGGGGCAGCCCCAGCAGCACAGCCCCTGGGGCAACCACTCCTTCCTTGCTGGAGCCAGATCTGGGAAAACATCTGTTCTGATAAAGAAAGTGCTTTACTGGGGAGGGGGCAGGCCCGAGCCCATCAGCTGCTCCAGCCCCACTGACAATGGGCTGCTCCCAGGGGGCTGCCAGCTCCCCTGCTGCACCCAGGATATGGCAAGGGCCAGATGCTGGGTTTAATGGCCTGGAAACCAACTGGGAGTTGGAGAAGGGGGGATGTGTGATGCCCCTGCCCCCAAACAGGAGGCTTTCAGGCCTCAACTGCAGACCTCAGGATGGCCCTGTCACCTCAAAGTGCCTGCCATGCCCACTGCCAGTGCCATGGGCACCTCGATGTCACCCAAGGTGTCAGCAAGGGCTGCCCCAGCCTTGCACCCATCTGCCCCTCACAACCAAAGGCAGCATCAGGCTGGGCTGGAAACCCGTGTGTCCTCGGGCAAGGAAAAAGGGAGAGAGAATTTTAGGGGGCGGAGGGGTCCGGGGTGTGTGCGCTGAACCGGACCACGTGTATTAAGGCTGCACATCACTTTTCCCCTCCCGGGCAGAGCGATGCTGGTGTAAACCCCCAAGGAACGGGCACGGAAAGGCACACATGGGACCCAGAGCCCACGTCTGACAGGTACGAGCCCGGCTCCGGAGGAGCCCGTTCTGCCCGGCAGCGTGAAGGTGACTGGGCAGAGGCACGGAGGAGGCAGCGGATTGAGGCTGACGCTCCCTCCCGTTCCACACTTCCCGGTTCCCCATCGGCAGGGCTCTGGCCCGGAGCCCCGTGCGGCGAGCCGAGCTGTGACATGCACACACAGGCAGGAGCAGGCTCCGGACCCTTAAATCGCTCCAATGGATTATAGCAGCGTGCGAGCCGTCTCTGGGCAGCCATGACTATCATGCGCCAAATCCTCTCCTGCAAGCAGCCCCCCGCCTGAATCGCTGGAACCGCGCATCACCGGGGCTCCTGTAACCCGTTCAGCTCCTCACAAGGGTTGCCCGGTGCCGAGCCGGGCCTGGGGAACGCTCGGGGACAAACCCCACCGCCTCTCAGGAAAAGTGCAACCGGGACACTGCCCTGGGGAGGGGACAGCGGCGCCGCGGCGAGCCCCGCGGGTCGCTCAGCATCTCGCCGCTCCCCGGGAGCGCAGCATCCCGCCGCTCCCGGGGCGCCCCCGGCCCGGGGCAGCGCCCGGCGGCCCGGAGCCTGGGCACGGTAACCCGGCGCTCGTCCCACCCCGGGACCTGACCCTGCCGGCCGGCGTCCCCCCCGCCTCCCCCGGACCGGGGCCAGCCGCCGCTGCCCACCGCGTCNTCCGCCCCAGGGCGCGGGGAGCGCGGCCGCTGCGGCGGGGCTTGGGCATTGAGGAGACGGGGAGGTGGTCACGGTGGCTGAGGAGGAGCCAGCATCTCGCGGTGGGGGATGCTGGAAAGGGTTTGGGGTGCGGGAGGCGCCGGCTGAGGCCGGGTGGTCAGTACTACCCACGGACACGCAGCGGGGAGGAGGTAACCGCCCACAGCAGCCAAGCGTGGGGCTTGTGGAAGGACAACTGACGTCTTCTGGAAAAGCAGGCGTTTCGGGTTCAGGGTCCCTTCAGCAGGTCAGCAGAGCGTGATACTGTGGCAGAGACCGTTAACAGGAATCCTGGCAGCACTTCAAAGCTGTAGCTCTCAGATCTGGAACAGGTAGCGTGGAGCAACAGGCTGGGTGAAGTTTGTCAAAAGTGTAGCCAGATCACAGTCCATGAGTACCTGCACTCCGTGGAGTGTTTCTTGCAAGACTAAGAAATAATTTCCTTATTCTGAACGAAAGGAGAGCAAACAAAAGGGGAGAGGAGAGGAAGTTTTGAGGATTAGGATTTTTTTTGGTGAATAAAGTGCTTTTTGAACTATTTTAAAGACACTGGCAGGACTCTGAGGGAGGTGGCAGTATCTTGTCCAATCTCTGCCACAAGACAGAGTCACACCTAGGCCACAGCAGAAGATGCCTGTGACAACTACCCCCACCAGTCTCTTCCACCTTCGCTATCAGGACCTTTTTGTAAGGTTTGTGAATATGTCACTGTCACGTGTCCTTCCATTTTGATATCAAGTCACTGAGAGCTACCCTGAGCATGACTGTCCAACCTCTTTTGTAGTTGCACTGGATTAGCTTAATCTCCAACACTTTCCCTGTTTTATGAAAACATCAAGCAAGACGGCGCCAGAAGCCTAACTACAGTCCTTATCTCCCATCTAATACTTCTATCCACAAGGCCAATTACCCTGTTAATGAAGCGGATTAGAGCAACTCAACAGCCATGTGTCCTTGAAAGTCCTCTCTGCAGCCACTCATTTGTCATCAGGCTGTTTCTGCCACAGCCAACTTTCTCCCCTCAGGAGGACAGTTCCTCCTCCGGTATTGCTGCTTCTGCAGACCATTCTGGCTGTCCATGTTCTCCCTGTTGGGTGGTCACCAGAGGCATTGTGGAGCTCCTCACAGCCAAGGAAAAGTTGAGGAGGAGCACACGTCTCCTTTACCACTTCTGTCTGTCTGCCAAGGGTCTCCACCAGCAGGCATCTCCAGCACCAGATGTCTCCTCACAGACTTCTCCAGTGGAGAACTTTGGCCATGGTTCCTGTCATTCAGGACTGGGTTGCCATCAAGGGCAACAACCCTCACAGCTGCATGTAAAGGGAGGTCTGACAATGAAGTGGCAAACTAGCAGAAAACCTATTCCCAGCAAACACACCAAGCAACCCACACATCATAAGCCTTACCTTTGCTTCCCAGGACAGGGTCCTTGTGAGTCCCCTTTCCCTTTCCTATTCGTCAGCTTCCAGAGAGTGCTGCAAGGTTGTGTTTCCACACACACTGTGGAAAAAATTTCTAAGCTGGTAAGTGCAGCAGTTTTCAGCACGGTGACAGCCAGTGCAGCCCATGTATTGCTGGGCTGGGAGGGAGAAGTCGCTGCTACAGCCTGGCAGATGTCCCCACAACTCAGAGCCAAGGGGCTAGCAGGGCTTGGAAAGCCCAGGGTGAGGCAAGGAACCAACCATTCACAGGACAAATATTTTTAGTATTAACACAACCATCAAGCGACATGTTTTAGGAAGGAAGAAGGTGGCTTGACCTAGTCTTCAGAACACAGTATCTTTCCAAACTGTCCAGGCAGTGACTGCAGCAGCAGTGACTGATGCTCTCAGCCCTGTGCTCCGTCTGCCTGGTAGGAAAAGTGGCAAGAATCTTGGTAAGAAACTTATGCCTGATATTTGCTCCTTTCTGTTAGAGGGTTAAATCATTAGTCCTACATTCGTGCAGCCCAGCTGGAACTGAGGATGTATGAACTGTCTCCTAAATGTCTTTAGGTGCTGCTTGCTGGGAAGGGGTGGCTACCATGATCTGCTTCTTTGCAGAGCTTTGATAAGCAGGCGAGTGCTCATTTGCCATCACTGGCCACCCAGGTGCTGCCACAGCCATGGGTCTGGCACCTCACCTCTGTACCCCAGCAGCTCCAGGACAGGCTGCCACATCAGTCATGCAATGGACTCAAAGCAGACATCAAGGGCTGGCATGGACCCCACCACCCAGAACAAGCCTGGGACCCCTCCACAGCCCATCAGCCCACCCTCCCCACCTCAGGGCTGCTTCCTGTCCTGAACCTGGCACAGTAGTGCCGCTCACATGTTTGGTAGAAGCGCTGGCAACCCAGCAAGCTCCCAGCCCTCCTGCCAGCCCAGCTGCAGATGGTTCAGAGACCAGGGTGCCTGGTCTCTGAACCTGCCTGGCTGTTCTCTTCTGCTTGTCAGTCGATGGGCTCTGGCAGAGGAGAGCCAGGGCAGGCGGATGCTGGAGGGCTCTGGGTGAGGAGCTATTCCTGCATCCATGAAAGGAGCAGCTCGCTGCTGCTGCAGGCAGCAGAGCCCCGCACCCAGCCGTGGCGGCAGCAGACAGTGAGTCAGCTTCCTGCTGGGCTTTCCACACCGAGCAAAGGTCGGCGGAGGACTGGCAGGAACAAGCCAAGGCAGGAATTCCTCCTGGACACCAGACAGTATCCTGATTTCCTCCTCTGCCACGGGTCTGGCACACGGCTGGGAGGTGGGCAAGCCAACGTGCCCCCGCTGCGGGTGGTGAGCATCTGCCAGGCTCGGTCTCCCATCACCTGCAAGGGAATGAGCTGCGACAGCTCGGCCACGAGTCCCACCTCCCCAGTAGCTTGTTGGAGCTGGGATCATAGGGTGGAGAACTGACCTCCCCTGCCATCATCCCTGGGATGATCTCACTCGGAAGAGGTGGCAGCCAAGGCAGGACCCAGCTGGGGGCAGGACCCAGCCAGGGGCACAAGGGAGGCATAGATGCAGGACAAGGGCACCCGAGCTCTGCTGTGCGTTGTCACCATTGCAGCCCCCACTGGCAGGCCCTGCTGCTTTGCCAGGGCCACCAAATCCCCCCTTGCCCAAAGCACAGAGAAGCCAGGAGAGGTTTCTCAAAAAGGGGGAGAACTATTGAGAAACAGTGACCAAAAATCACGCCTGTCACTTTGCTGGAGTGGCCTGACCCTGACAGAGGACCAGACACTGAGGCGTTTTCCTGCCACTGACCGCATGAGTGAAGGGGAAGAGGACACGCAGAGCAGGGGACACTCTGTCCCCACAGCTCTGCCCCCCTCCCCACTTCACTTTCACAATTTGCTTGAAATTAGCTTAAAAATAGGGTAGTTCCTCCCTTTTTCTGTTCACAGAGTGCAGGGAGCCTGTCCACAGCTCAGACTAGGGTAGGGTCCAGCCAGGTCAGCTCAGGCTTGGACTGTCCCAACTCAGCACGAAGCTGTGGACTTCCCCTCCTGCCCTGCTGCTTGCAAGCCAGCCCCATCCCTGCTAGGTGAGGATGGTGGTGATCAAAGCTATGTTGAAGCTCTTTCTGCCCAGGGCTGCACAGGGGCTCTGCAGCAGGAATTAGCCCAGGCTCCTTGGGGACAGGATCATGTTTGTACCAGATGTGTCCCTGCTCCGGAGGAATGTGATTAAAGCCGCCTGGAGAGGCTTTCACAGGGTCACACCAGGCACTGTGGCACCTGCTCCCCCAGAGAGCGGCAGTGTGAGGGAGAGCCCTCCTTTCAAGGGGTAACAACATGGGATGGGGAGTATTTTATCTGTCCTGGGCACCCTCCTGGTTCTTGTCACACTTAGCCACCATCAGCAGGAAGCCCGTCTTGCCACAGCACAGAGTGCTGCCTCTGCAGGCTGCAGAGCCCAGGCCAAGGGGGGCTGCATCCCTGCTTGGTCTGATCACAGCGGGAAAAAGCTTTTTATCCAGGCCAAGCAGAGGAATGCCCTCCAGGGCTGCCCTTTCTCCACAGGTCAGGAAAACAGGATGTCTTCTTCATTTTCAGCTGGAGGGCAAGAGCAGAAAGCTGGAGCACATTGGGTCCAGAGGGCGGATGCAGGGAAGGTCCAAACACTGCCTCTTCATGTCACCCCGTGGCCCCGAGCTGAACCACTGGGGCCAGCACTAGCTGTGACTTTCTAATGGCCCCATACACACTTGTCTGTGCTGGACAGACCAAACCCATAGCTAGGTATCTTCAGCTTTCTCTGCAGATAGGGATCTGGAGCTTGTTTCCTCAGCCCAGCCCTTCCCTCCCTTCCTGGCCACATCCCAGACCACTCGTCCATCTCTCAGCAGTGATGAGCTGAGATTCCCTGCCGTGGATCCCTTTGTGCTGCTGCAGGTTTGCCTGGGGCCAAAACGTGTCCCCGTGCAGCTTTTACACCTTGGTCATGAGAAATGCAGCCCTGGCGGCGAGATCACTGAATAAGAGAGCTGAGCTGCACAGGGCTATAATTACAGTAGGAACACGCAGGGATGAGGCCAGCCAAGCACATCCACCTAATTTCCTCTCCTATTAAGCCTGCCCTGCTTTTGTTTGACCCAGCCCCAGCCTTGCTATTAATGGCGCAATGCTGTGGAGGTCACAGATGGGCCTCTGTTACAAACAGCCTTATGGCTGATGCTTAACTGAGTGCATCTGAGAGCAGGGCTTTGCTCACAGATACCATGACTGCGGGATTCGTGCTGTAGAAAGTGTGTCAGGCAGCTGTGGTGCGCTCGCTTCCCAGGCTTGGGCTGTTTTACCAGGCACGGCTAGCTCTCTGTCTTTGTCTCTGGCCACACCATAAACCCAGGCAAGCAAGCGAGGAGGTTAAACGGTGTCATGTCGCCTAGCCCTGGCCGTGGCCAAGGTCTGCTGATGGGTGCTGGGAGCTGCAGCTTGGTACATTTCCTCTTCCTGATCTTGCCTGTGCAGCCTTGGCGTGCAAAATCATTTGTGTGCTGAAGGAGAGAGCTCTTCTGCTCACTGTGTGCCTGCAGCCAAAAAGGATGCCGATCTCTCCCCTGTTTTCGTCCCTTTTAAGTCTCCAGGAGGCAACCTGCAATGCTGGGCTGCTGGGTTAGCAAACCCCGGGAGCAGGTGAGGCTCTGCCAATACCTCCTGTCAGCCAGAGCGCTTGGTTTCAAGGTCCATTTCTGAGCTGAAAAGGGAGCACAGCCCCAGTTCAGAGCACCAGGATCCAGACCCAGTGGCTGGCCGTCTGTCCTTGCTGGGGACAAAAGTCTGTCACAGCATGAGCTAGCCACTGCCCAGCCTCTCCCACCCCAGTGACATTACTGCACCCTGTGTGCTGGAGCTGGGGGACATCCTCCAGGGACACTGGGCTGACAGATGAAAGCAATTATGCAGCTGGGCTCCCACAGCAGGGACTGCACGGTCTCCCGTCTGCAGAAGTCTGCAGAGGGCAATTACCTGACTGTGCTGCTCAGCAGCAAGGTCACATCTGGCAGCCCGTGGCCCAGGAGGTCATGGCAGGAGCCATGGGGGAAGCTGTGCAGTGCTGGTCCTCAGCGTTTCACCTTGCTCCAGCTCCTGCATGGGCCCCCCTCTGAAGGAGACAGGACACCCATGGGTGCCAGCCCATCTCTCTGCTGCTCCCTGCAGGGAAAAACTTCAGGAGCCACATTTCAGAGCTCAGGCTGAGCCGTCCCACCCTGATCTTACAGCAGCATTGCCCCTCTCTGCAGGGGAGCTCACGTGAACCACCTCTGAACAGTGACACACAGCGGCTCGTGGGTAGGTGCAGCCCAGCCAAAAATGTGCACCCAGATGGCAGAGCCTTGTACAAGTACAGGACATGTGTCCCAGTGAAAAGCTCCCAGCCTGGTGTCCCTGCCTTCCTCCCCATGGTGTCCTGGAACCAGGCAGGATGGCACAGCCCTGGCCAGCTCTCCAAGCAGGCAGGACTTGCTTGCTTGAGTGGGCTGAAACGAGATGGTCAAGGCTCCCACATCCATGGGCAGCCAGGTGGAGGTGGAAGGGGAACTGTTGGGGTCAGACCCCTGTTTCCAGGGATGCTGTCCCCACCAGAGGTTTCTAATAGAGTGTTTGCTCTCATTCCCCATTCTCAGTCCCTTGAGAGACCATTTACTTCTAAGAATCCCCTTGGGGAGCAGTCCCAGCGCAGGCACCTCTGAGAGTGGGAGGGTTTAAGAGCCCTGGAAGGATGATACGCTGGGAGGGACAGGGCAGGGGCACAAGGCGGGCAGTGAACCAAGGCTATGGAGCCTTCCTTTTGCCAAGGCCATACAAGCCTTTGGGACAAATTTAGGGTTTTGCATAGTTGTACTCACTTGTATTATGGAAAAGTGCTATCCAAACCCATGCCCAGGATTCAGGCATCCCTGCGAGAGAAGTGTCTTTTACATGGATTTGTGTGAGGGAGAGGGGCTGGAGGAAGCTGCATCTCTCCCTGTAGCTCTGAGGCAATGCCCATGGGGCCAGCAACCAGCTCTGGGAAAGGCTGGCTCCCGTGCGAGGGACGCGTCTGAGCCTGCCGTTCCCATGGGGAGGAAGGTTTGTGTCCGTGCCCAAGGAGAGCATGTTCCTCTCCTGGCATGCAGCAGGGCACAGCTCAGCCCTTTCTCCTCTCCCTGGTGCTTCTCCTGAGGCTGGTGAGTCCCTTCTTTTAACGCGGAGGGGAGGTGGATGGAGGGCAGAAGGGGGAAGCGAGTGTGGGGGTGGCACCACAGCAGGGACATGCTGGGTCACTGGTGCTGGGCTGGTGGTTCTCAGCATCTACCACAGTGAACCAGACCTCGGCACCCATGAGCTGGGGCTGATCTTTGTCTGGTCTCTGGAACTTCATGTGCAGGCATCATCCCCCTCAGCATCAGCTCTGCTCCCCTCAAACCGGTGCAACTCACATTTAAACCAACCCAGTTACAGACACTTACTGGGGAAGGTGAGTGCAACTGAAGCTGCTCGTGCCCTCTCCAGCCCGCACTGCGAGGATCCCATTGTGTTGCCACCTCCTGCCATTTTTATTTGCTGCCCCCAACCCCAGGGTGCAGGGCTTCCAAATCCCCTCCTCATCAAGAGGAAAAAGGACTTTTTAATATATTTTAATAAAGTTTGGGTGCCTGGAAAGCAGACACCAAAGCCCAGACAAGGACTTCCAAGTATACAGGGGAAAGGGAAAATTTTGCTGGTGGCACTGATCCCCATTTTTGTCATGAGGATGACCTTAGCCAGCAATTTCCTTAACTTCCCAGCCACACAGCCACGTGAACTGGTGCCAGTGCTATCTCACAACAGAGATGTGCCAGTCCCTCCTGGCTGCAGAGAATAAAAATAGCTGGAGAAGACAGCTTGAGTGTACTTGAACCCTGGTAGCACAAACAGAAACACAAATAGTTCACCTAAACACACAATAGTTTAAAATAATATGGTTGGTAGTTTTGGGAACAGATCTCCTATTTTTAGTTTTGCAGACAGGCAATGGTGGCTGCTTACTTTTGTAAAGATAAATCTCTTCTCAAACAGCAAAGAGATGTGAGAAACTGCTGGTCAGAGCGCAGCCCTGGTCTGGCATGATGGAGTCCCCTTCCAGAGAGCAGGACACTTGCCCCATCCCAGAGCATCTCCTGGGCAGCTGGGGGAGCTGTGCCCACCCAAGTTGTTCTCCCCCTACCTGCAGCATCCCCTGGTGTAGCAGACAGCCTCTCCACACCTCTCTCTACACTTCAATGGCATTTTTCAGTCCAGTGGGCTCCTGGTGCAGAAGCACCCAGCAACCTTTCCCTTCCTTGGTCTCACAAAAGTGGGAGTACACCTCTGAGCTCACTCCGAGCAGCTCCTTCACTCCTCCTGCCCCAGCCCAACCCTGTTGCCCTCCTCCCAACCCATGTGTCTTCTCCTCTCCAGCAGCGCAACCAGGGCCAACTCATCTGAGCTGTCCAGAAGTCCCACCCTTTGAAGGAAGACCCCAGCCTTTGGTAGCACTGTCTTCTGGCTGAAACCACGTGTGTGACCCAAACCAGAGCCCCGCAGCAAATCTGCCTGCACCACCCCAAGCTTTGCATCCTGGTACAGTGTGTTTTCCAGCACGTCCAGGGCTCAGAACTGTGTGGGTGAGCTGCAATCCCAGCTGTCTCCTCTCCATCGCTGTGGCTGCCCATGGAATCTCTCTACTCTGCCCTTGAAGCAGAGATCAGTGCCTTTGTGGGGCACGTGCAGCGATGCCGGCAGGGCTTTGACCTGCGCAGCCTGTACCAGGTGCTGCTACTGGTGGTGCCACGGAGCCCCTCGGGGCAGGTGGAGAGTTGGCAGCACCTGCAGAAGCTTGCCCAGCACTGGCCCAGCTCAACCAGCCCTGATGTGGCCAGCTATGTAGGCTGGCTGGCCTCTTATCTGCAGCACCTGAGTATGCTGAAGGAAAGGTTTGATTCCAGGGTGGTGATCCCACTCTGCGAGTACTTGTACGTGCATGAGGAACCAGCTGCCCACTCCACCCGACAGTCCTCCCCAGCATCCATCCCACACCTGGCTGCACAGCTCTTTGCTCACCGGCGTAACTGGGGGCTGCTGCTGCAGGGGGGGTCCCTCAGTGAGCGGGTCTTCAGCCCCCGGAGCCTTCGTGACCTGCGTGGCTTTGCTGGCGTGGAGCCCTTTGTGAAGGTCTTGCGGCTGGTGCCTGATGTCTTTCACCAGAGCTTGGCCATGGCAGAACTTGCCCAACGGTGGGTCCATCTTCACCGCAGCAGGTACAGCCTCTCCCTGCCACCATCTCCATCACCATCTCTATCACCGTCACGGCAGCCACCAGCACGGGGCAGAGCAGGGCTGGCTCCCAGCACTGTGCAGCCCCCACTACGCAGCAGGACCCCCCAGCAGCCCAGCTCTTCCCTGGGTTTGTCCGACCTCTTGGTCCCACCACGGTCCTCGGGAGCAGGCAGCCACCCAAGGGTGCTGCAAGCCCAGCTGCGGGAGAGCCAGGAGGAGCTGCTAGCCCTGCTGCAGCGCGGGGAGCGGGCATCTGCCCTGTGTGCCCAGGTCCATCATGTTGCCCGGCGCATCCAGGTCCTGCGCCTGCAGCAGCAGGGTGAGGGGACAGAGCTGGCACAGCCCCAGCAGAGCCTGGGGAGGGGGAGTCGCTGGCACCAGGCTGCCCTGACCGAGGAGCTGCAGAAGAGCCTGGAGCTGGAGGAATACCACCATGGCATCCTGGAGGCCGACTGGCTGCTGGAGTTGGAGGTCAGGCCCATCCTCATCCGGAGGATCAATGTGGTAAGGGGCACACACTGGCTCTGCTTGAGCTCCCTGTCCTGCATCCCAGGGCAAGAGTGGTCACCCTGCCAAGGGCAGGGGATCTGCATGGAAAGGGCTGGACATCCAGGTGGGGACATGGATCTTGTGGAACTGGATAGAGCCACAACCTCTCCAGTCCAAACCAATGGCCAGTTGGGCAGCCCTGGGCATTCAGGTGTGAGGAAGGAGAGCCATGGAGTGGGTAATGGGAGAGGGAGTTTCCTCGTGTGGTGGACCAGCCTGTGGGAAGCATTTGTGAATGCTTCCCATCCAGCCCATCTGGATGTTCAGGAGCTGGACATCCACACTGCCTTCTCCTGCAGGTTCAGCAGCGCTGCCAGGACCTGGAGAAGATGCTGCAATGCCAGGCACTGCCTGCCCCACAGCGGGCCCAGCTCAGAAGCAGAGCAGCCACCACCCCTGCACCCAGGCGGGCTCAGCCGTCTGCCATGTGTCCCACAGCAGTGATCAGTCCTAGGAGCAGCCAGCAACCCTGATCACGGGAGGTGGGTGCACCACCTAACTCCAGAAGCAGCACCCAGGAGAGCATGACTGGAGGATGTCCAACCCATCACCATGTGGGGTGCAGGCAGCCAGCAGTTCATGGGGACCTGGCTCAGCTCCTGTCTGGAAAGGAAGCGTGTGAATTCCCTGTGTGAAGGGAATGAATGAGATGTTACCTCCATGCTCAGCCCATGGCCCTGCTGGTTGGTGTGTGGCTCCAGGGTGAGTAAGGAGCTGGGCACGGAATGCTGCTGAGCGCACAGGCACGTGGATGCATACGTGTATGGGTGCAAGCAAGCAGGAGTACATGTTTCTGGTTAAATCTAGGGCTCAGCCTCCTATTTCCAGCAGCCAGCATGGGAGCTCCAGGCGGGCCCACAGTAACCAGCCTGCTCGGTGATGGTGGAGAGCCCACCTCTGTACTGGTAGTGGGTGACAAGGTGACAGCCCCCTTCCAGCTGGGGTTTGCTCCCTTGGTGGTTGCTGTTGTGGGCAAGAAAGTTTTGCGTCAGGCAATTTCAATCAATTTAACTTATTGCCAATTAACAAATAAAAATAAGAGAGCCAGACATGGTTCCTGTGAAGAGTTTATTGGTGTAGCTGTTTCCACTACAGTCAGAGGAGTCACAATGCACAGCGACAACAGGCCTCCTACACTACACAGGGAGGACAGGACACACATGGCCACAGACACACAGAGACACTCGTCTCTCTGCCCCGCGCCCTGCAGGGGGGCCAGGCTGTGGGGCAGGAACCTGTTGCAGGGGAAGGTTTCTCTCTCTGGTGGGGTATTTCTGCAGCCTCCTGGGGAAGGCATCAGACCCTCCAGGCAATGAAGTACCCACCATCTCTCATAGGAGCCAGGCTGAGAAGTGGGAACTGGGGCAGCAGCTTGTCCCAAATCCAACAGTGAAACGAGCATCCCAGCCTCCTCCACAAGGCCACTCTGGCTCCAACCATCAGGGAGAGGCTGAGGTGCTCATCGCCTCTGGCACTACCTTCAGAGCTACCACAGGCAGCAAGGGCACCATCAATGGTTTCTGAGGCAGCTCTGAATGGGAGTTGCCAGCCCAGGGAAACCCCAGGAGACAGCCCTACCAGACGGAAAGGTGCTCAAAGCTGCCCAGAGGTGACGGGGGCTGAACGCTGGGCATGCTGAATGCTGCCCCTTCCCACTTGGAGGGCACCCTTGGATGTGTAAGGTCACCCCAGTATGGCAGCAGAAATGGGGCTGGGGGTTTCAGTGACTTCCTTGTAGGGCTGCAGGGAGCCAGACCCAGTGGCACAGGGAAAGGGAAGGGACCCAAAGGACTGTTTTGTGCTCCAGCACTACGTCTCTTTTATAGCTCCTTAAATATGGTTTGTTCTCAGGGACAGGAATGTGGGGACCAGGAACTGTAACGAGTTTTTACTCCTGCAACCTTTGTGGAGGTGCAGAATGGCACAGGACTTCTCTCAGTCCCTGCAAGAGGGCAGGCACTCAAGGCTTCAGGATACCTGCTTGTTCCCCAGCCTCCCTGTGCGGTTTTCCTTTGGGAAGAGGGTTGGGAAAACCGGGAAGAAGCAAATGGCCTCCTCAATGCCAAGCAAGAGCTGAAAACAGTCCTGTGGGAGGGTGCTTGGACAGTTAATGATCTGCAGTCAAGGCCAGGGTGTTGGTCCCAGCCAAGCTGCAGCAGCCCTGTGGGCCAGGGACTGTGGCCCAGGCCCAGCATGAATGCTCCTGGTAGGGGGCAGAGGGAGTGGGAGCAAGGCCTCTGCCAGACAAGCAAGGAGGCTGCTGGCTTGGGGGAAGCCCAGTGGCCACCCACAGGCAGCATCCAGCTCACCCTGTGACTGCTCAGTGACATGTGGTGCTGACACCCAAGCTTCATGGTAGCGGAAGGGGACACAGTGGCACCAGTTGGCATGTCTCCCCTTCACCACCTGGAGACCAGGCACACACTGCCTCCAGTGGGGAGGGGGCAGACCCCTGACCCACAGGCACTCGGGACCCACGCAGCTTTGGGGTGTCAGAGGCATCTCTCAGCCCACCAGGTCCAAGAGGAGAAAGATTCACAGGCTCTGCTGAGCGAGCGATGGGGCAGCAGGAGCCATGGCTGCCTCCTGCGGGGCTATTGAACAGCCGTTCGTTGGTCCAGGCAAGAGATTGCGTGACTCACAGCAAGTCTCCAGATAGTCCTTAGGAAGGATGAGCAGGCACGAGTGGCCTGTCCCATGAGTGGGGAGGGCAGCTCCAAGCTCACACAGGCATGTGCAGCTCATTGTACTCATCCCGGCCGTCCTCGTCGAAGTTCGGCTCCGCGTCCTCCGAGTCCAACTGGGGAGAAGCAGAGAGACCAGGCTCTGAAGGCCACAGCCACCCCCAGAGCAGGGTCAAGCCTGGCACAGCAAGCCAGGCAGCTGGGCTGTGCTGGGAAGAGCAAAGATCTTGCTTCTTTCCCTCACATCAGGCTCCTTTTTATGTCCCTCATGCCCGCCCACACATCCCCAGCCTGATGCCCTTTCCTGTAAGTATTCTTGTTTGACAGTGCTCCATCTGGGTATGTATATATAACTGGATGGCTGGATGAAGGGAGAGCAGCAGACGTCATCTACCTTGACTTCAGCAAGTCTTTTGACACCATCTCCCATAATATCCTCATTAGGAAACTGAGAAGTGTGAGCTAAATGAGGAAGCAGTGAGGTGGATTGAGAACTGGCTGTGTGACAGAACTCAGAGGGTTGTAATTAGTGGAGCAGGGTCAAGTTGGAGGCCTGTAACCAGCGGTGTCCCCCAAGGGTCAATACTGGGTCCAGTCTTGTTCAACATATTCATCAACGACCCGGACAAGGGGACAGAGTGTATCCTCAGCAAGTTCACTGATGATACCAAACTGTGAGGGCTGGCTGACACTTCGGAGGGCAGTGCTGCCATCCAGCATAGCCGGGACAAGCTGGAGAGCTGGGCAGAGAAGAACTTCATGAGGTTCAACGAGGCAGGTGTAGGGTCCTGCACCCGGGGAGGAAGAATTCTGGGCACCGATATAGGTTAGGGGTGGACTTGCTGGAAAGCACTTCTGAGGAGAAGGATCTGGGGGTCCTGGTAGACAGTAAACTATACATGAGCCAGCAATGTGTGCCCTTGTCACCAAGAGGGCCAATGGAATCCTGGGCTGCATAGGGAAGAGTGTGGCCAGTAGGTCGAGGGATGTCATTCTCCCCCTCTACTCTGCACTGGTGAGACCACAACTGGAACACTGCATCCAGTTCTGGGGTCCCCAGTTCAAGAGAGACAGGGAACTCCTGGAGAGTCCAGCGTAGGGCAACAACGATGACTGAGGGATTGGAGCATCTCCCTTATGAGGAATGGCTGAGAGAGCTGGGAGTCTTTAGCCTGAAGAAAAGAAGGCTGAGGGGAGACCTTACTAATGCTTATAAGTATCTGAAGGGTGGGCTGAAGGAGGATGGAGCCAGACTCTTTTCAGTGGTTCCCAGTGACAAGACAAGGGGCAATGGGCACAAGCTGGAACACAGGAAGTTTCACTGAAATAAGAAAAAACTTTCTTCACGGTGAGGGTGACAGAGCACTGGAACAGGCTGCCCAGGGAGGCTGCGGAGTCCCCTTCTCTGGAGATCTGCAAGACCCACCAGGATGCAGTGTGGAGCAACTTTAGCAGGGGAGCTGGACTAGATCTCTAGAGGTCCCTTCCAATTCTGACAATTCCATGATTCTGTGATCTCTGGAGCTTTGGTCCACCACAGAAGCTCTTCCCTACTCCCCTGCCAGAAGCACCCACTTGTTGGTACTGCTCCAGGCTGCTTTCCAACAGGAACTCAGGATGTTGTCAGCAGTGGAGGAGCTGCCAGCACTCTGGCACTGTGGTTATGTGCTCCTGTGTCAAGAAGCTAAGGGCTCTGCTGTGCTGCTGGGCTGTCCTTGCTGCTATCTCAGTGGAGAAATGGGGTGTCTCTTAATGAATGAGCCATAAATGGGGAGGAGGATGGAAGAGGAAACCCTAATTCCAAGCCTTTGTGTGGTAGGATCTTCTGTCTCCTTGCCTTAGGGTGTCAATCCATCTCACACTGCACTCCTAAGGCTACAAGCTCTGAGGAATCCATCCACCCACCCACTGCTGTTGAACGAAGACCCCCAGACAACAGCAGAGAAAGCCAAGGCTTTGCCAGCCCAGGATCTCCCAGTCTTCCAATCTGCCAAATCTCCTCAACCTCACTCCAGTGTTGCAAGCTAGACTGTGAGGACAGTTATCTGCTTACCGCTTTGAGCTCCCTGTCGTGGAAGAAGCGGGGCAGCACAAAGCGTCGCAATGGCACTGTCATGATCAGGACAAAGGGGAAGGCCAGGGATGCCACTGTAGATTTCACCACCCAGAGCAGCACAATGCAGGCCAGTTGAATGCAGGTGAAGAGATTCATTCTCCAGGTCTTCACCTAGGGAGGTAAATCCAGTCTAAGAATGCATTGTACTTCCACAGAGATTAATAGAGACCCAACTGGCCAAACATAACTCTTCTGTGAGGCACAGTACAGTAATGCCATCCTGCTGCACACCCTACCTGCCTGTACTCTGCAGCAAGGTAGAACTCCATCAGCCTCTGTGCAATCTAGCAGCCTACCCACCTGGCACTGCAGTGTCCCTACACCCAAGCAAGCAACACACCACTCCTACAAACAGCCCATCCATACAGTATCCTGGCAATACACTAGCACATCATCCTAGTGTTGTATCACCTTTGTGCATGGCTTGCACTTACTTCTCGGCACAAACTTGCAGCCAAGGAGGGGGTCACCAAGCCAAGCATCACTCTAGCAAAGCACCATCCTCCCTTCACCTGCCTCTTCTTCCTCTGCTCCTTATTACCTGGTTCCCCACAACCTGCTTTTGCTCACCTTGACAACATAGATGTGGTCAGGGTGGTGTTTGGATGGCATGAAGATCAGGAGCAGCCGCTCGTAGAGCTGGATGCCAGTGAGCGATGTAACCCCCATGTAGAGGAAGATGCCGAACAGCACAGCCAGCGGTATCTGCCGCAGCATGTTCCCCATCACAATGGACAGACCTGCACAGACAGAGCTCAGGGCACGGTGTGTCCCACGTCAGCCCCTCCACAAGGCACTTTGGCCTCTGTCCCTTTCCCGCCTCCTCTCTGGCTGCCCCAGGGTGCAAGGGAAAGGAAGGTCAAGAGGGGTCTAGCAGGAAGGGCTGCAGAGATGGACTGACCATGGAGGTATACCAAAGGCTGCCAGAGGAGAGCTGAGTGTAGGTGGGGGCAGGCCTGCATCAAGCAGGCAGAGTGCAGGCTGGCCAGTGGGGCAGGGACACTGCCAGTAGATTCAGGTGGTTGGCCCTGACCTCCCCCCTCACTCCTTCACCCAAGCAGAGGCTCACCAACAAGGGCAGCAATGAGCACTCCAGTCACACGCTGCTCCTTCACTTCCTCGATCTTGGGCTTCTCTCCTGGTGCAATGGCCTTGCTCATGACCGTCAGGGCATTGACATGGGTGACAGAGCGCACTGTCGCTGCGGTCAGCCAGGGCAGCCCAAAGAGGGCACAAAGCCCCCCCATAGTGCCTATGAGCAGCAGGTCCAGGTGGAAGCCAGAGCCTTTCAGCAACTTCCTCTCCTTCTTGCTCACAATCAGCCTGGGAGGAAAAAGAGCCTAGGTCAGTGCCAGACCCAGCCCGGTGACCAGGGACAGCACTGAGGCTGGGCACAATGCTCACTCCTTGGAGAGGGCACACGTGGGGACAACAAGGAGATGGCTGAGGAGAGGAATGGTGGCTGTCACCCTGAGGTCAGAGGTTTTCTTCTGTGCTTGGCTGAGGCAGGTCTCCACCCCACTGTATGCCAGAAGGGGAGCCAAGAGCCAATGGGAAAACCCAAGAAAGTACAGTCCAGAAAGTGGTCAGGATTCTGCCCTTGCTGTCCCACTGGGATGCCAGGCGCATCTCAACACCAATGCCACCAGCACCCATCCCAGCCTTGCCTGCCCAGGGGTTCATTATGCTTGGCATTGACGAGGAAGGTACTCACGTAGTGATCTGTGTCTCCATGAAGATAAGAATGAAGACCAGGAGGGCCGGGATGGCAGAGGCAAACATCATCCACATTGGGAAGGTCCCACTGCTGCCCATGGGGTGAATGAACCAACCACGCTTGTGGGGAGACGTGACCGACAGGCCAGAGGGGACATTCAGCTTCTGGTGGTGCAGCCACAAAACCCAGCAGTTACTCATTAACATAAACGTGACAGCCTCACGCAGGACTAACCTTGATCCTCCTGGTCTCTGTGGTCTGACCATCTCAGATAATAGGACAGCCACCCTGACCCAAGCTGCACTTTCTCATGGATAATCCTCTTCAGGGCAAAAAATCCCATGTCCCCTAACATGTCTCATTTCCTTTCAGCTACTGGAACTCTCTTGGTTTTTGTCCAAGAGACCAAGGAAATATGTTCCCCTCAGGAATCTCACCCCCATCTCAGTGCTTGCGTGGCTAAAATGCTCCCTGACCTCTGCTTGGACAAATCAAGTGTTCTGAACTGCCTGCTCTTCTCTGAGGTGGCTTTCCAGACTTTCCAAGCCTTTTCTGAGCCATTTTTCCAACATTGTTTTTGCAGTGTGGCCCCCAGAATGGGCCACATTCACTGGAAATGACCTCACTCTGATCAGGTTCAGAAGGAGTATCATGTTCGTGCTGCCACCAGAGACCACACAGAGACTCCTAGCTGTACATCGTCCCGACCTCGCGTTCATCACCATCTGAACTCCCAGCTCTGTGCTGCTCTTCAGCAGTTCTTGCTATCTGCCTGCGTGAGCGCTGCAGGAAGAGTTTATGATTTGCATTTATGTTAATCAGCCTAAGTATGAATAATATTCCTGGAATGCTTGTGCTTGAGCTAAGCTGTGTAACTAAGAACCATTTTTTTTTTCTCAGAAAGCTTTGTACATATGCTGAGTTAATAATGAAATGATAATGCTTTTGATATTCATTGTACAAGTATAGAAGGGAATGAAAAGGACGTAACAAAGAGGCGCATGATTTTACTAACGTCTGGTAAAACCAGATTTTTCATTGAAATTTAAATGAATAAAAATGCATTTGGATTCCATTATGCCTTGGGCTGTCTTGATAAAAAGCTCCAAGCTGAACAGGAATTACCTTTCACCCTCTCCCTGATGTCAGTCAGAAAAAATACCAAACCAAAAAGATATAACAAAGATATAACTACACATCTACTAAAAAAAAAGGGAGGGGGAAATGGAAACCTGTGAGTGGGGTTTATTTGATAACATTATGTTTGTGCATGAACTGGGAAGAGATAATTGTGTTTGAGATAGCCAAAATACTTAGTAGCCTATGATCAAGGAGGGTATAAATATGTTAGGTACTAAACCCATGACAAGTACCCCACAAAACCCACTCTCTATATGCCACCCCATCAGCGTGCATAACCAGTTTATGTCCTGTTGATTGACTGCTAATTTTTAGAGTTACAAACAAGGAATTAACTGCACTGAATGTCTCTGGTCCCCTAAAGCTTCCCCTACTAACAGCTGGAATACTGGAGGGATACTAGGGTGCTCCCATCCCTGTAGCTCTGGTCTCAGATCTCAGCAAGACCCTTTGAGCTTCCCTTCAGCGTGGGAGTGAGGATGAGGGGAGCGTCTCTGTTTGCTTTTTACACTTATGACTAAAGAGGCAGGAAATACAAATCCCCTGTTGCACAAGAGCAGGCCACAGGGATTGCTGCTGGGCTGCAGGAAGGGCTCTGAGGGCGATGCTGGTACCTACCTGTGTGTATGTGTCAGTGATGGTATAATCCACCAGCACCATGACCAGGATGGAGATGGGGATCCCGAAGTCTCCGATGATCCGCCGAGCCTGAAGAACAAAGACGCCTTGCAGGGAAAAGGAACGGGCAGGCTCTGTGCACCCACCCTGGTACAGGGAACCTGGGGCAAAGAGAAGCCCCAGGCGGGGCCAGGCACCACTGCAAACCTCGGCACTGCTGACGAGCAGGGCAAGAGAACCCAGCCTTGACTCACGGGGCCCACATGGCCACAGTCCTCCAGCCACTCTGAAGTGACTGGCTAATTGCTTCTACTGGCCTATTCAGATGGTGCTCCAGGTATTACAGAGGTGCCCTGCAGGTAGACAGATGTCCAAAGGGACCAAGTTGTAAGCTCTCCCTCCTATATTTTAGTTTAACATAACTTGTATCCAGCCAAAGGAGCCTTCCCAAGGTCCAGGGGACTTTTCTGCAAAGCTCACTGGAGCAGAACGGTGCAGATACCATCATCAACAGCCAGCTCTGGTCTGCAACCGAGGTCAGGCCACCATCCCTTCAGCATGGTATTTAAGGGACAGCTGGTGTTTCTTTGGGGGACAGTCCAAATACTCTGGAGAACAAAGGGCTGTAGCAATTATTTGTTTGGTATGTCCCTTGCCCTTAACATCTGGGTCCCACAGACTTCTCACCTTCCCTCCCAAGAAACGGCTGTTCTTGAACTTGCGCATGAAGAAGGCAATGAAGAAGGTGCCTAGCATGAGGATGAGGGAGAGGAGAGCAGTGTTGGGCTGCATCCTGATTCCCAGTGACATCGCATCTGCAGAGAGTATGCTGGCATTCAGGCTGCTCTGCACGTCTGGTGGGTAGAACTTCAGCAAAGGATGTTCCGCAAACACCTGGACAGGTGAGAGAAGCAGCAGACACTGTCACTGCAAGGAGGGGCAGGGGGCACTGTCACTACTGGGGGCAGGGGGATGCGGAGGTGTCCTGCTCTGTGGAGAGGTGAGGGCGGTAGATGGTGGGCGCAGACAATCCCAGCATCCATCACCTCGCCTCACAACCTACCCAGCTGGAGAGGGCTGGGGAGAGAAAAGTGGCCCCTCTTTAATGCCTCCTGCAGGAAGAGAAGGGGAGACAGACATTAGGGCTTGTCCTGCCAGCCTCTGTGGTGGCACAGGGGCCAGCTGGGCTGGGGCATGAGAGGCCAGAGAAGAACTGCTCTGCCGAGTGCCTAAGAAAGCTGTGGCTGTGCTGGCCCTGTTCCCTTGCCTCCTCTACACTAAAGCAGCAGGTTCCTTGGGGACTGAGAGGTGGCAGCCCATCTCCCGGGGGAAGGTTCACCTTGTACAGTTTGTAGAAGGTCTCGTAGATAAAGATGAGGGAGATGAGGAAAGCAAAGATCTCCTGGGTGAAGGGCGAGATGTAGCGCACCAAGAAGCTTCCCTCAGCTGCCACAATAATGAAGATGAAGACGATGAGCCACAAACCAATCCACACTCTGCCTGTCAGGTACTCAATGCCTTGTGTCTGGCAGAACTGAAATGGAAAGGGCAAGGAGTTACTCATGGCTCCTAAGGCTGCCTCCCGCATCTCCTACCCAGTAAGATCACAGACTCTCCTGGAAATAAAGCACCTAGGAACAGACAGTGAATTCAGGGCTGGGGTCACAGGTGAATTTGCAGACTTTGCATTAACACCAGCTGGCTCACATCAAGCAGATCTTTACTGCTCCAGTCTTTGTAACAGTACGTCCTTCACTCGCTGCTGGAGACATCCCATGCATGACTCTCCCCATCGCACCCATGTGGAGGTGCCATTACTCAAACACAGCTCTCCACTGCTCCGTGCACTCAACAGCATGAGCCTGTTCCCCACAAAGGCCGCCTGAGCAGCCTGCTGTGTTCCACTGCATAAAGGGTACACTGACTGGGGCATGATCCCAGGCAGTGTCCTGCCTGCACACACAGTTGTATGCACATGGAGAAAAGCCCCCAGGCTCTCACCAGAGAACAGACCATCTCCACCATCTCTGCTCATCCATATGCAGCAGCACCAACTACTTCCAGCACAAACCACATCCCTCCCTCTGCAGTCTTCCTCTGTACCACCCCATCCAGTGCCCCACACAGGGCAGAGGTGCCCCTTTGTACACCATGACTGGGCAAAGCCAAAGCAGTCATTGAGAAGTGCAGTCACAGGAGAGCAGAGAAATTTGCAGTGTGCAATGGCATCACCAGCTCCAAACTCTTGACACACTAAGGTGAAAACCCAGGTGTAGGAAAACCCATGCTTTAAAAGCCCAGACATGCAAGGGCTCAGAAAAACGCAGAAGGATTAGACCCACTGCTTGGAGGTATGGTGACACAGGGATGTTTCTGACAGTGAAGAGATTGCGCTACTTGAGAATGAAATGTGTCCACCCTGGCTGTCCAGGATATCTCTGCATATACCCCTGGGCTCGTCCTGAGAGGCGGGAGTAATGTACACAGGATGTCCCTACTGAGGGTGGTAGACTCTGTGTTGTTGGGTTCCCATACAAGGAAATTTGGAGACAGGTAACAGTTGCTAAATGGTCTTCAAAGGAAGGCCCAAGAAGAGTAATTATGGACCAGCATTTTAGGATGCAGCTGCAAATGCTCATTGTGCCAGGATGGGCTGCAGCACAGGGCTGGGGGACAGTGCTCCCCTCACAGTCAGCAGATAGATGAGTGCTGATACCACTGTCACACCTCAACGGGGTCAGTCCACGGCACAGAGCAGAAGCCTCTACGGTGTGACCCGCAAAGGGTCAGCACAGCCCAGACCAACCCCAGCTGTGCTGAGGGCAGCCTGGCAGGACCCAGGGACTCCACACCATCACAAACCCTTTGGAGAGCTGAGAAACATTAGCTGCCCTCTCCAGCAAAAGGGCAGAGCACATAGTTGCTGAGCACAGACACTGCATCACATGTACCTTGTAAAAAGCTTCTTCAAACACCAGCAGAGGCCCTGAGAAGCCAATGACCAGAAGTGGCTGGGCTCCAAGCAGGGAGAAGAGGATCCCTAAAACCGAGGTGGAGATTATCAGCTCGGAGACCCCCATGAGACCCTCAGTTTTCTCTCCTGGGAAAGAGAACAACGTGTGAGTGTTACTGCCCACACACAGGCACCGTCACCGCAGGCAGGCAGGCTGCAGACACAGCTCCAGACGGAGGAGGCAGGTTCCCATCCCATCAATCAGAGGTCCCCTGCATTGGGCAGGGGGCACAGAGGGAGCCTGGGGAGCCGAGGCTGGAGATGCCAAGTGGCAGGGAGGGGACAAGGCAGCAGCCAAGGCACAGCGCTGCCGCTCTCCCTGAGTGAGCAGCACTGAAGCCCACCCCGGCACAGCATCACACAGACACAGCCAGTGCCCCAGCGTGCAAAGAGCAGACCAGAAAGCAGGCCCATTACCTAGGAGTCCCCCGAAGGTGATGGCAGGAGAGAGAGCAGCAAAGTAGATGAAGAGAACGGCCGCGAGACACTGGCTGTGCAAGGCGTCTCTGATGTCACTGAGGTATTTGGGGTACCTGCGCTTTATGTCCCGAACCAGACCTCCAAAAAATATCCCGGTCCGCTTCAAAGGGTCGTCCTCAGCTTCCTCCTCTTCTTCCTCAGCTTTCACTTCACACAGCTCTGGAGGTGCATGGAGGGCAAGGCTTGAGCAGGGGAACGCAGGTCCGGCTGTCCCCTCTCCCCCATATGCCAATAGGACCTTCCTCCAGCAGTGTTAACCTGGTGGGTCCCCTGCGACTGTGCATCCCACTGCCTCCAGCTGCCCCCAGCTGCCAGAGCTGCCCACAGCCACTGTCCTGCACCCCTTCTCTCCCCTTCCCTGCTGCCCACTACAGGAGACAGGCCCTCCTCACCCCTCTGCTAGTGGATGGCCCACTGGGGCACGAAGGGACTAGGCACAAACTCTTTTGCCCAAATGTGAGTGAAGAGACCTTTGGCTTCCTGGACAGTCCCTTCCTTCATGGACTTCTGCTCCCTCTCCTTCCTCTTCCTCAGCAGCAATTTCTGGAAGGTGGCAATGGATTTGAGCAAGTCTTTCCCCTCCACCTCTGATGGGGGGATGACAATGCTGCAGTCCAAGAACTCATTGATGGCATTGAGGAGGTCTTGACGATCATCTGCCATGTATGCAGCCTCATGGAAGTGCTGGGAGGGGCAGGAAAAAAGAGAGAGGAGGAAGGGTCAGATCAAGACTGCACCCAGCTGTCTACAGCCTGGAAACACAATGCTTGTTGTGACCACACAGTAACATCCCACTCCTGCAACCCACTACTTGTCTCACTACTGCCACTCTGTGACCCATACTCCTGAATGCCTCCTGTCCAACTACCAAACATCCCACGGAATCCCACATCCTCCCTACCCTATCCATCCTTTCCAGTGACTTCCTTGCTCCTGCTTTTCTCCCCTAAGCCCTACTGCTCTTGCCCAAGATCATGCTCCTACAGCATTTGCCAACTGCATGCTCCACCATACCACAGGGTACACCTTGTGGGACCTCTCCACCAAACAAAATCAGATCTGTGCTTCCCAGCTAGCCTGGTGCCTCTCTGCCTAAGCCAGATGCTACTCCTGGCGAGCCCATGCCACTGTTCATACCAGACCACTGTGGCTGCATCGGGCCAAGATCCTTGTCCTTACAAGCTGTGCATGCCATTGCTTGGTCTGGCAAGGCTCTCATTCAGAGTTCAGCTCAGAGATGTACCAGAAGACAGGAACCACAGAGATTAAAGATGTTCCCTGTCCTTGAAGCTCAAAATTAGGACTCCTCAACAGACTGATGACCTCCTGACATGGTCTTGGGTTGGGTTTAACAGAGAAGCTGGTGGAGCCCTAAAGCACCACAGAGAAAGCGCAAAAATCAAGGTGTAAGATGTGTGAGCAAGGAGCATAAGACTCTTGGGAGACTTGGACATAAAAATGTAAAACATGGGAGAGGGAAGGAAAATAGGAGTCTACAGCATGAGGGTAGTCATACAAGGGAAAACAAGCAGAAAAGGGAAGATATTATTGACAGCAAGGGCAAGATTGCAAGGAAGGACTCCAAGGAGATCATGAGGGGACATTGTTACTGCAGATAGGAGGAGAGGTGCTGGCAAACAGGTGGAAGGGCTGCATTGCCTCTGAAATGCACCTGCAGAGAAAGTGCTGGAGGAAAATGAACAAGTGAACAGCCTGTAAAGCAGGTAGGGGACAGCTAAGGTTCCTGCAGCACACAGACTCCCTGGAGCCACAGCCTGAAACTGTAAATGATACCGTACTCTCTTGACGGCGCCAGCCACTGTGTCACCTCACTATGGCTGCAGCAGCTGGCTCCCTTCTTCCAGCAACAGCGGAGCAGAGGCTCAGATGAGTGAGATCAGCCCACAAATGCAGAGCTGAAGCTGGAAGATGGGAATTCACCTCTGCTAGTTCAAAACATGGCGTCAGCTGAGCCCCGTGCAACTCCTGGGAAGGGACCTTTCAGCTGGGAGCCCTTGTTGGCCACAATTCACCTGCTCTGAGTGGACCTTTTAGTCCCCAGTTGAGGGAGAGTGGTGCGCTGGTGGCAGGACAGGCAGTTACTCTGGTTACCCTGTTATATGGCACCAGCCAGAAGGACCCTGTAAACCTCCGATTGTCCTGTCTTGGATGTACACAGTAGGTGTTCAGATTTTCTTTGCCTTTAATTTCTCACCAGGGCAATGAATTTCACTTTCCTGCCACCTAGGCAGATGGGGGACTTCTAGCAGTGCACACACTTGGCAGAAAAGCCTTTCTGCCACCCCATTTCTCCTCCTGCACAGATGAGCTCCTCTGCATCGACACTCCAGCTATGGGATTCAGCTAGAAAGCTTTATCCAAACTGCTGATGAACAGTCCCCAGCCATTGCTGGGTCTCCTCATGAGCGTGGCCTGGGACTGGCATGATGGTCACAGGCTCCACTCAGACTCCCCTCCTCTACGTGAAACGTGAACTGAACACAGCTCCTCCAACCATGGGCAGTCCTTTACTCCTGCTTTTATGTACAGCCTTCCTCTTCACTCAGCCTAGCATTTTCACTCAGCCAAGTGTGTGTCCTACTCTTCCCTCAGTAATGGAGCATCCTACCTTGGTCAAGTCAGGCTGCTCTTAAAGATCCCAGGTGCTCACGCCTGCCTGTCCCACATGAGCCTCAGCCCTCTTGTCCCACAACTGACTTCTGAGGAGCCATCAAAGCTCACTCGCCTGTGCCAGCATCACCACCTGTCAGCTCCTCACCTTGTCAGACATGAGTGTGGAGATTGAGCGGCCAATTTCATGGTAGTCCATGTTGGCCTGGCTTGGTCCCAGCAGCACAAAGATGAATCTGACAGGAATCGGGACCTCCAAGACAGATTCCAGGAAGACGGCCTCATTTAGTCGGACAAAGGCCATAGTTGGCTGCTCCAGGAACTGAACACAACCTACCAGGAGGCAACATTTTGAGCAGAGTTAATCATTGGGGTTAGCTGTACTGGGCTGCCTTTAACAGTAGGAACAGGGATTTTGGGGGTTTCCATGAGTCCTTCTGTTCTGTACTTGTCTCCAGACCACTGACACAGAACTGAGCTTCCTGCTGAGGACTGCTCCCAGTGCCCTGTTCAGTGATCGTTCCCAAGTAGTGCTATTTTCTTTAGCTCTCCCAGTCAGCCCATTCTTAATCTTTTACAGATGGGCTCTACTTACACTACAAGGGTCTCATTTTAAATCAGAAGTCTGTTTTCCACTAAGCCACTGCCTTTTGGAAGGAAGTCTCTTACATGTTACTTTTATCAAACTTCTAGTCTCATCAAAGAATGAAATCAGGTTTGCTTGACATGACCTATTTCCCATAAACCTCACTGCTTGGCAATAATTGCATTTTTATCCTTTAGTTCTTCATTAATTGAATCCCATATTAGCTCTGCCATTATTTTGGCTGGGAAGGACGTCAGGTTAAACAACCTATAGGTACTGGATCATTGTCCTTTCCTTCTTAAGCACTAATGCCTGAGCTGCCTTCTGATTTTCTCATATGTTCCCTGTGTTCCTAGACTTTTTTTTTTTTCAGATGAACATGAGCCAGTTCTCTAAAAGAATCATAGGGGCAAACTGCACAGCTTGTTTTACAATGCCCTCATCTCATCAATGCTTGGCAGCCTCCTCAATTCCTAACAGATTGGGAAGTATTCCTGCATCCTCCGGCACACCAGCCGCTTCCTTCCCATACCGAACACAAATGTTTATTGAATACTTGTATTCCTCTGGCATTATTACTGGTCTTTCTGCCATCTGCATCCAGCAAAGAGCTGTGTCCCGTGTTAGACTGTCAAATCTGGGCCATTTGAGGCCAGGCAAATCCCAAGATGCTGCCTTACCTCAGAAATGGCCAGTGTTTAGTTATCTGAGTATTCAAAGTACCTTTATGAAGCTGATTCACGGTTAAGCATCAGCTTAGTTGAGCTGCCAAACCTCTTTGCCTGAGCATCGCCTGAATAGGCAATGACATTTACTTTGCTTGTAGCACAGCTACATTTGCTGAGATGTTAATGCCGGCCAAGTGCTGAGAAGGACTACTCTTGTGGTCAGAAGGCACCAAGCCCAGTGATGCTCAATCCTGTGTGCCCACAGCCCTCTTGTACAGAGAAATATCTCCTGGCAGCGCTAAGGGTGATACTGAAGACCTTGCCACCAGCCAGGCCCTGCTCCCATAAAATCAAAGCTCCTTGGCACACACAGCTGGCAACCAACACTGGGCAGGGCCGAGCTCAGCTGCTGGCAAGGTGTGATGAGGCCAAAGAGAAGAAAGGAATGGTCAGAGGGCAGCACAAGGCCAAACAGCAGTCAGTGCCTGGCCATCAGTCCCTTGGGCAGCACTTAATCACTTCTGAGCTGCAAAACGGGGTATTCTGGTGTACCTGTTGGGAATTTCTCCTCTAAGCTGGGCCCCAGTTTCCAGCCGCAGCAGTGGTCTATCAACCACTGCAAATTCAGGACGTTTTAATTTAAGCTAACAACTATCTCAGCACCCCTAATGTTTACTACAGACAAAATCTGTAACACCACCAAAGGAGAGAGTGTACAAGGCTTCCTCCCCAGCTGAACTTTGGGAACATGTACAAGATGTCCAAATATCCTCAGGAGGGCAGGAACAGATCAGGGTCTGAACAGGTCTCTTTTCACCCTGCGAGTCTCCACATGCCACTTCTTACCCACGAGGACTACTGTGGCCTCCGCATCTTCAGGGATCTTCTCCATCAGCTTCAGGTATTTACGGTGGCCCTCAGAGTTATGAAGATGCAGGTTTTTCTGCTGGGGAAGAATACAAACAAGTAAGGATAGAGTCACCATGCCCTTGGTCTCCCTACACAGCCTTACACCTCACTGGCATATGTTCTGTTTTCAGTTGGGATAGAGTTCATTTTCCTTCTCTAAGCTGCTGTGTTTTGGATTTAGTATAAGAAGAATGTTGATAGCACATACTGTTTCAGTTGTTGCTAAGCAATGTTTATATTAGTCAAGGGCTTTTCAGCTTCCCATAGAAGCTGGGAGGGAGCATAGACAGCACAAGCTGTTCAAAGGAATATTCCATACCATAGATGTCATGCTAGGTATATAAATGGGGGTTGTGCGGAGGGCAGGGATCTGCGACTGCTGCTTGGGTGGTGAGAGTGACTTGTGTTTTATCACTTTATTTTGTATATTCTTTTGCCATTATTATTATTTTTTCCCCTCCTCCATTACTGTTCTATTAAATTGCCTTTATCACAACCCATGAGGTTTTTTTTCTTTCCCCTCCTTTTCTGCCTCTTCTCCCTACCCTACTGGAATAGGAGGAATGAGTAAGCAGTTGCATGGTCCCAGGTGCTGGCTGGGCTTAAACCATGAGAGCACATCCACAGGCTTTCCTTGGTTGCACACCTCACACCCTGCTCCACAGGCAGGACACCCTCGCAGCAAACGGCCATCCTACATGTGCCAGGGTTGTTGCTGCCATTAGATGCTCAAGCAGACATTTGAACACACTGTGAGGCTAAAACTGGGTCCCGAAATCATAATGCAGTGACCTGATTTCCAGCTCTCCAGGTGATCCAGGGGAGCTCAGCCCTTGCAAGAACAACGTTCCCCACCCGCCTCCCATGAAGGGGCCCAGAGGTGGGTGCTAAGGGCTGCTGCGGGCCAACATTTGTCCCCAGAGTGTGGGAAAAGAAGCAGTCACATCCCCCAAGCCCCACCACATGTCACCCTCACCTCCTTGCATTCGGTCTCGTTGGCCTTGGGGTCGGCCATCTCTATACGCTCTTCCCCCATGAGGGGTACGCAGGTGTCGGTGGTGTGGTTGTGGTGGTGGTTCCCCACGATGGAGTTCATGCTGGAGCTGGAGTGGTTCCTCGGGAAGAAACCCTCTTTCTCATCGTTGGGGTGGCTGAGGGGAAGAGTGGTAGCCATAAGGGGATCCACCTCCCTTGCTACCTGGGGCTCACAGACAACCCCCGAGCCCTGGCAGCCCTCAGCCACATGCCACCCACCTGTGCTTCAGCAGCAGGGCACGAAGCACATTGGCTCGGTCTTCTGCTCTAATCTGGTCAGAGATGATCATGGTCTCCACCATGAGGTGAGCGATGCCAGGCAGCGTGGTCTGCTCCAGGTCAAGGAGGACGGCACCTGCCAGCAGGAGAGGAAGAGCCCTGTTCCTAGTGTGCAGCGCTCCCCACCATGCCCATACTCTGGGGACACAGAGTCATCCCACCAAGAGCAAGGCTTTGGTTGGGGGTACAGATTCTCTCAGTTAAGAAATGTGCCAAGTCCAGGTGCCCCACATCCCTTGTGTAAACCCTTGTCCCAAGAGAACCCAAGAGCTCCAAGATGCACTAGTAGCTCTGGCACCTCCCTCTCATTTTGGTCTCCCACTCTGATTGAACTTGCCCTTTCACACCAAAGCTGGGTCAAAGACCTGCTGGCCCAGGCACAGCTGGGTGTCACAGCTGCCATGTGTGTGACAGCAGTAAAGCAGAGCAAGGAACCAACATGGGCATCCTTCAGCTAATGCAAACCCTGACAAACAGGCTGCAGGATGGTCTGTCTCTGCAGACCCTACCTGAACCCTGGACACAGACACTGTCAGAGTGCCTCCACTGAGGGGCCAAACAGCGACAGAAATTGTCCAGCAAAACCTTGCTCACAGCAAGATGCAAACTGTGGCCCACAGTTCCTGACTCACCATGGGCAATCGTCTTCCTGAGCTCCAACAGGCTGCGGAAGGACAGTGAAGCCACGTGGGGTTTCCCCCACCTTGCTGTATCCTCCTCCACATCCTCTTCAAACTTGATCCAGCGGGCTGTCTCTCTCCAGTGCATCTCCTGGTTCTTATCCACCACCAGCTCATTCAGCTCCACAAATACCTAGTGTGAGTTACAGTGAGGACATGAGACTTCCCTTAATGTATACAGCTCTATCAACAATACAATTGGGTTTGTTCTCAAGGTGCTACTTGATCTAAAGCACTGCCTGAGCAAACCTACCTTAGTTAACCAAAGGTTTGGTGAACAGAAGCAGCCAGGACAAATATCACTTGCAGCACAGCAGGACCATCCCTCAGCACATGGAGCACCAGAAAGCTCCAAGGCAAAGGGTGTGGGCAGAGGAGAGTGGATGATGCAATGCTGCACCTCTCTACCAAACTGTAAACTGTGACATTTTTTGTACTCTGCCTCCTTCCTGGTTTCCCCCCAAATTTCCTACACTTACCAGAGATGGTGATGTTACTGTGCTGCCAACTTCCACAACAGCACTACCATTTCTGTGACTTTTTTACATCTTATCTAAGGCTGAAGCTTTGAGATTTCCGAGAAATCTCTGCTTTTATTGAAAAAAAAATGTATTTTCAGCCCTCGTGATAATGGGTAAGAGCTTGAAATGTCACCCCCAAGGTCATGTAAAGAAATAGTTCTACTGAAACCACATTTATCACTTTATAAAGTGCCTGTTTCTAGTCCTGATTTATGGCTTCTGAACAAGTGTGGGAGGAAGCACATGAATACCTCATGGGGCTTTCTATCCAACTTCTTCTTCTTCTTCTTTTTCTTGACAGACGGAGTTGACACTAATTTTTTGCTTGTCCTGGTGATCTGACTACGAGATGGTTTTTTCATCAGATGTCTCCTCACACCAGGATTATCTTCAAAACGGTGGCCTGAAAATATGGGAAAGGAAAAAAGACCACCAGTTTGTCTAGTGGAAACACACTGTCTGGCAGGGGAACACATCCAAGCCCCCTTCTTCTCTCATTAGCTCATGCTAGCAAAGCCCTGAAAGCTGGAGCACTCACTAGCATCCTCCAGACCTCTGAAGATCCTTCCTGCCTCATCTGCCCACTTTCAGCTCTTCCAGACACCTGTGAGCTAATTGCTTCAAGAAGAAGGCTTTCTCCCAGGAAGCGTGCATACACACTGGAGCATCACTGCAAAAGCTTTTATTCATAGTATCAAAATGAGTGGTGCATGAACCCTCCCCATGCTCCCTCAGAAAAAGCAACCTGAAGCCTTGTCAACACAACTCTGCACCCAGACAGCACAGGCAGGCACCTGGCTGGGGCTCATTTCTCCCACTGGAGGAAGGCCTGGTGCTCAGCAAGCATAAAAGACAGTGAAGGGAAAGGATATTTAGCTGCTGGTCTGGGAGAGACATGGAAATATCAATGACTGTTTTATTTAATTGTGATGAGACTATAGGATAAGAGTGCAGACTGGGGCTGGTATGGAGGCTGGGCAGTTAACTCCAGGTATCGCTGTTTCTAGATGACCCGCAGTGCCACTCAGTGCCCTCTGTTACAGAGTTTGACTGGCCAAACCAAAGCCTCCTGAAGCCTCCAGAAAGGCTGTTGAGGCTGCATTACAGACCCACCACCAAGTTACCAGTGCTGTTGGCTAGCCAATGCCCACCAAAACCTGACCACAATGGAGCCAGCCCCTTTTGCAATGCCAGAGAAACAACGACTGGGCAACAGCCTGCCATGGACAGTGGTTTCCCTGGACACTACCCAGAGACAAGTGTATCTTCCTCAGCACAGACAGTCCACGGGGATGGAGAAAGCCTCAGGGCTCAGCTCCAGCATGGACAGACTCCCCCAGGTAGATCATGGAGTCAGGGGTTTTGCTCAGCTTCAGTCCATCGAGGTTTGCTGGCCCTGCTTGCGAAGCAAAGCCAAGGTCTTCTTCCTGGGGGACCAAGAGCAGCTCTCTGCTGGCTGGGATGAATGTTCAGGCTCCGTGTACCTTTCTGTACTTGTCTTCAAGACCTTCAGCTCTCAAGGCATGAGAGGTAGTGAAAAGCACTGGGCTTAAAGGCCAAATGGTCTCTTTGATGTTGCAGGAAAATATCTGTGCATCTCTAGCATGGAAAGACCCAGCCCAGCATCAGGCCAGGCATACCATGGCCTTGCTCCTTGGAAATCTGGGTCGCTAGATTAAATATAAAATGAATCAATACTGAGCCTCAAGGCATTTTCCCCCATTGGCTGCCCTGCTGATGCACGTCCCACAGACAGCTGGACTCCTCCCTGCTCCACTTACTGCACTGCAATGTCAATAACAGCCATTAACTGCCCACCACTACAAAGGTTACAAAGGTTTCTGGGATCACAGCACGTGTGGGGCTTCCTTCCTTGGACTTTTGCATGGATTTCTCAATTCCAGTGCACTCAGCAGCCTTGCACTTGGTTGCACTTGGTGTGGATTCCTGGATAAACAAATAGGTCACCGGGCAGATGATCTTGGTATCTGGCATCCTTTTTCCAATCCTTGCAGCTTCTGATTCTCCCATGCACCCTGGGACTCAATCTTACCGTGTCCCTAGAAGAACAGGGGCAGAGTACACTCTGCCCAGCATGACAGAGTGCTCACCAGGAGCACAGTAAACTTCCTCCACAATGATGCCAACCTGCCACACAGAGCTCTTCAGCAAAAGCTCCTGAAAGCACACACTGGCCTTCAGCCTCAGCCACCAAATGGCTGGAGGACAGATAAAATGGAAGGAGCCAAGTTTCCTGCCAGCATCTCCAGTGACTTCCACACTTGCTGATGGGGACAAGAGCTGGAGTGCTCCAGGCTCAGAGTGAGCTGATGAAGGCACACCTCCAGAGCCCTACAGAAAGAAATGAGCCACTTGCTGCTCTCCCTTAGCAGTGCTTGTGGTCACTGAGACACCAGCTGGGGAGGGCAACCCATAGGAGCAGGGTGGATACATAGGCTTAATATTGGAAGAGGCCACTGGCTTTGGGAGTCCCATGTGCAGCCCAGCTCAAGTGCTCCAGAGTACTCACCAGAAAGCTTTTCCATGTCCTGTCATATTTGTGATTCTCCCAAAAAAAAGTCAAGCTCAAGTGGGCACCTGAAGTCTGGGGTCCTTACTCGGGACAGGATCCTGAGAACAAAAGGTGACGTCCCCAGGGCACAGCTCTGCTCTCTTTGCTCAAAGCCAAACTCTCCAGGGTGAGGTGAAGCAGCCAAGGACAACGCCTGCTGTACTTCCCCTCCAATGGTCCCCAGGAGCAGAGCGTGGGACAGCGACAATGCCACTACAACAAACTGGCATATGACCTCCCATACAGCATCTCCTACAGTCTCCTTCAGAAGATCTTCCCACGTGGGCTTCCATCAGTCAGATATGTTGGGATGACCAAGTTCCTTTCCCACCAGCTTAAATCTGAAGATGACAAATACGACTTTACACTGGTTAAAGTCTTCCCCCAGAGTGACTGTCCTAGTCAGCCCCACTCAGCAGGTGATCGCCTTCAATCCCAGTCTTAGCTCCTGCATCCCTCCTTTCACTACCCATCAGAGTAGTTGCACCAATACCAGAGAGCAACTTGCTAGCCTGGCCTCACAGGGATGGTGCACGCTTCCCATGCACCCCAGTGGTTAAGTTATAACAAGGAAAAAGAGACTGAAACTGCCTCTCTTGGAACATTCCGAATTAGACTAATCAAAATCCTAATCAACATACAAGTCATGACCCTATGCTGGCTTCTGGAAAAAGATACTGCCCTTCACAGGGCCCAAGTCTCTCCTGGCTGATGCTGAGCTTAATGTGATAGAGACAGCTGGACCCCAGCTCACCCCTGTTGCCACCCAGGTGTCCCTGCACAGCATTCCCCATGCTCTGAACACTGAAAGGAGTGCAAGGAAACCAGCTCAGGTCCGGCGAGGATTCCACTCTGCTCGAAAGCTATTGAATTCCTCCTGGGTAGCAGCTGGTCCAGGAAGAGGTACTGCCATGGAGTGAGTATCTGAGTAAAGTGGCACTGCCTGGACTTGATCTGGCTCTGCACAGAACTGCCTCTGGTGTCTCTGCCATATGCCTCTGCAGAATTAATCCACGGTGTGGATTCATTGTGCAGAAATAATTAAGAGTTGACTGTACAGCACATCCTATTTCAAGCACCTGCAGTATTAGCTGTAGCAATCAATGAATGTGTTAACTGCTAGCGAGCCAAATTTCCTCACTTTATAAGTGGCGCATATCACACCTTGCAGAAGCAATCTGCCCCTTCTACCTTCCCAAGAATAGCCACCCTTTCCCAGTGAACTTGGGGCAATTTCTCACACTTTCAATGTAGAGCTTGCTCAGCTCAGGACGGCTGATGAAACCAGTTTGCTCCAGGTTTCTATTTTGAACTTTGCTCTCTATCAGTTTACAGGAACAAGTGGAGACCCAGCCAGAAGCAAATTCCCACTAGCTGGTCCCTGCAGAAGCACCTAGGCAGACATCCCTTTTTGCAAAGATGGGCCAGCTGAGGAAGAGAACATGATGCTGGGACTGGGAGGCAGGGGAAGTTAAGTGTTGAGATCACACAGAGGCTGTGGCAGAGCCAGAAGCTGACCCAAGGCAACCTGAGTCCCTGTTGCAAGCACTTTGCTTCCCCAATCCTGCATGCAAAGGTGGTAAATAGGCTAGTTCTGGAACCCTCCTGTGTGTGCTCCTAAAATCCCTTGAAAAACTAACACACGATCCAGACAAGGACCACAGCTGTCACAGAGCTATGACTATGAACAGTGTCACTCCCAAGGTGACACACAAAGCCACCTTTTAACTGTGAGTTACCACCATCTGCTGAGGAAGGACCGCCTGCACGAGGTGGGAGTAAGGCTCCGGTTTCTGCGCAGTCCCTGGGAGGGCTCAAAGATCCAGCTCTCCACAAGGGATGCGTGGGTACGGGAACAGATGCGGAGAACAGAAAGACATTCTTTGCTCTCACAATTCCTATTCGCTCCTTCCCTGCTTTCCCCACTCTTGCTTCCTTCCTCTTTTCCCCCTTTCCAGGCACCCTGGCCAGTCTGCTATTAGCTAGTTTCACAGCCACACTCCAGCCTGCAGACATAGGGACTAGGTTATTTTTTTCCTAGGGGCATTAGGCTACAGTGCAGAGCCAAGAACCTGACACCCACTGCTGCTGTCGGATCCGGAGCTCAGCTCAAATTCCAGCAAACAGAGAGCAGCGGCACACTGTCACCTTGTGCCACAGATGGAAGGGAAAATGTCTCTGTCCTTATACACACCCCGGAGCAGCTGCTATTTTCTCTGGCCATGGCACGGGCCAGATCTTGATAAGCACAAACAGCAAGATGCAGCTGCCTCTGTAGCTGCTCGAATGAGACACACACAGGGAAGCACCTCAGAACTACGACAAGGATCTGTACAAGGACCTTGGACAGACACACAGACACCAGGGAGCTCCTCTGGTGTCACCAGTTTCCCCCTCTAGCCCAGTAGGACCAACCTGACACAGAGAGGGTGCAGACAGCAAACACAGGGTGGGGGATACACACTTTAACTGGGGGCTCTGATCTACAGCTGCAACCATGGGGTCACTGCTCCAGTACTTACAGGTGGGCTCCCCGCCTGGGTAGCCCAGGTGGTTTCTGATGGCTTCCCATAAATCATAGTCTTCAAAATTGAAAGCAAATTCATCAAAGTCTTCATAGCCGAGCGAGTTGCGAATACAGGTGCTTATTGCTATCTCCGGGCTGCTGCCCCCTTCCGATTCCTTTGCTGCCTCCTCTCTCCCTCGAAGGGTTGTCATTTTGTCCTTGCGAAGTTCAGGGGTCAGGTGCCATAAGCCACCCACCTTCAGAGGAGGGGCTGGAGTAGCCAGGCTGCCGTGAGGAAATCAAGCTGCCCTTTGGGGGGGCTTCACCACAGCCCTGGGACCAGCCCTGGTGCCTGCCTCGTGTCCTCAAGGGGCATGAAGGTGCCAGCTGCTGCAGCCCCTGGGGACTGATGAGGTCCCAGGAAGGTTGGCTTCACCTGGGATGCTTCTGTGGGGGGCTACCCCACTGGCTTCTCGAGAGCAGGATCCTCGTTCTGCCACGGGGTCTCGTGCCGGCTGCCCAGGGATGCAGCGCCCGTGGCCCGGGGACAGCCAGGCTGTGCGTGCAGCACCGCTTCTCTCCCTCGCTTCCCTCTGGTGTCTCCCTCCCTCTCCAGCCTGCAGAGCAACCTATTGAATTCTCCATGTCCTCAGGCCCGGAGCGTGCATTTCCATGACGTCTCTTCTGTCTGCCCTCGCGCCACGCACAGGGGCAGTCCCCCTCCGAGGCACTCCGGAGGGGGCAGCCGCCTCTCCCTCCACCAGGAGAGCAGAGAGGGGAGGCTCCTCACCTCAGGTTTTCTGCGATGCCAGAGCTGGCGTGTCACACAGAGGGCTGGTCGCTAGGAAAGTGTGTCAGGAGAGGAGAGAGCTGGGTCTCAGGGAAATATAGGGAGCCCTGAACTGGAGAGGGTAGTGGGGCGGGTGAAGGAGTGAGTAGTCGTGGAGTGGGTGTGAGCAGAGGTGCTGGAAACACAGGGACTATAGTGCTGTGGACATTGCAAAGCTGACAGGGAGGAAGCAGGGCTGGAACAGCAGGGGCTGGGGGACAGGGAGATGAGGACCAGGTACTGCAGCAGGACAAAGACTATGCTTGGAGCTGCCAGGGGGGACAGGAGAGCAAAGCAGGGAGAAGCAAGGGACACATGCACTAGTAACGTAGGTAGTGTCACAAAGCCTCACTTTTCATGCCGTCCAAGTCAGCAGATGCCAGCATCTGGGCCTCGGCCTCATCAGTGGGGACACGCTGGTATGCCGCGCTCTCCAACGTGGTCATGCTGCCGATGCACATCCTCTCCTTCAAGTCATAGGTGACCCGCTGTCCACTTGCCACCTGGCCCCAGGGCTTGCGCTTCTCCCACCCACGAGACAAACGTTCCCGAGGCCCAGGAAGGCTGTAAGAACCAAAGAGACTGATGGTTGCAAACAGGGTGAGGGAGAATTGAGTACTAGCCCCTTTCAGGGCTGAGATCCCTCAACCCAGCTTTGACCAACAAGTCCCTGAGAAAGAGCAGAGCCAGGAGTCACTTGCCCCAGCACCTAAGGCTTTCCCCTTCCCCACCACAAAATGGGATCAGCTTGTGGTCCATGTTGGGGACTCACCTCTGAGTCAATAGCCTCACAGTCCCCTGACTTGGCCAAGCCTCCTGAGGCTTTCCAGCCTGCAGGTCAGCATGACAACGCAGGTTAACTGGGAGGAAGAATACTTCATGTGTGCAGCCCAGTGCCCCCAAACCTGCACCAAAGAGATTCCATAGACCCAAGGAGGTCACAGGAGTCTCCAGGGAGTGACCATCCTACAGAGGAGCAGCTGTGATGCTCACAACCACTCTCCCTCTGGGCCCCAATGTCTCCTGTGGCTCAGCAGGCAAGTTCAGGCTGGGCACAGCTGCAGGTCCTGGGGATGGGGTCTGTGCGGTGACCCCAAGCCAAGGAGAGTGGCAGGCAGCTCAACACATGTTTCTCTACCTGCAGAGGGAGGGAGGGGCCTTCTCCTGCAGCAGGTCGGTGAAGCGTGGCACGGGGGACAGGATGCCACACTCCTCCTCCACGTGAAACTGTGCAGGGGCCAGAGTGTTGCCAGACTCCTCCTCATCACTGCCGATGGTGAACTGCAGAGACAACAGTCCTGACAGCAAGAGCCAAGACAGGCAGCCTTCTCCCCAGACCCTGACATGCAGATCTTCCCCACGGCCTAGAAAGGGCCACACTGACTTTCCCCATGTGCCCCATACCCTGGGACTGGCCATATTGAGCCCCTCCCCATATCCTATACACCTTAACACCACCAGTCACACTGGTCTTCCCCCATGGGTCTTACACCCCCAAAACAGTCATGCACACCTTCCCCAGCAGTGACCTCAAGCAATGGCTTATCTGTCACTGTCCTCCAGTGCCCACCTCTGCTATGCTGGGACAAGACTACTCTCTGTGCAATATTGCACAGCCCCTACCACTTCCCCCTGAGCAGCACACTCCCATGACCATACAGCCTGGCAGCCTCCCAGCATCAACCCTCCCTTCACCTCCCCCCAGCCTCCAATCCCCATCCAGGTAAGGATGCCCTAGCCTTCCTTGCCTTTGGTTTGCTTGGGGGCTCCAGCTTAGGGGATGTGTCCTTCCCACGAGCTTCGCCCTCAGACTCTGCAGAGATCTCTTTCACCTGGGCCTCCTCTGGCTCAGACTCTCCTTCTTCCTCTTCTTCTTCTTCCTCTTCTTCCTCCTCTTCTTCCCCCTCCTCGTCTTCTTCCTGGATGGTGGGAGTCACCTCCGAGGGGGGTAACGAGGTTTTCTTCTTTTTCCTCCTCCTTTTTTTCCTCCTGCTGGCACGGGGAGGCCTCTTTTGGAACTTGAGGGCAGAAGGGAGGTGAGTGGAAAGGGGATGATGGATGTGGTGCGAGGTTTGGCGGTGGACTGAGAGAGAAAAAGAGAGTCAGGGGCAGGAAGAGGCTGGGAGGAACCTGCCAGGCGCCCCTCCAGGAAACAGCATGGTCTGGAGATCAAGGGCCAGGAAGGGCAAGGAGAGCCACCAGCCCACAGGGACATAGCAAAGCTCTTTCAGTGATGTGGCAGGCTGTTGTCCAGTCTGGGATGGTTGGGGAGATAGCCCCAATATAGTGCCAAACCACCCCAAGGCAGCTTCACTGGCCCGAGGAAGGCAGGACTCCTCTCCCAGTGCTGCCAAATGCCATTCACGTGGCTACACAGAGCTGCAGTGACCTGTCAGAGGCACCATCCCCTTCCTAAACATGGGGAAACGTTTCTCACATTCTCAAACAAGCACAATTTGGGCTCTGTACAAACATTTCTTTCCTGCCTAGTGTTCTTTGAGTTAAATAGATGTGCCTTATTTATCCCCCAGGCTTTGACAGAAAGTCCCTCTTGCATACCCACAGGAACCACAGACCAAGCCTTTTAGTGCAGATGCAACCTAAGTCCACATCTCAGGTACTGTGAAGGCTTATGTGTACCAGCCTCTGAAATGCAGGTTCAATTAGGAGGCTGTCTTTTAAAAAACAGGGTAAGAAACAGGGCGGAATGACTTTTCTTTAAACTAATCTGCAAAGAGAAATTCATACAGGCTTGACCTACATGTCGTGGGAATTACAGAGTGAGAAGAAATTAATGGCATTTCTGAGCCTTCACTCAAAACCAACGATAAGGCACCATGCGGGGAACAGGGAAAGCTTAGCATCTCCCTGCAAGAGAGAAGAAAGCCATTCCTGCAAGGTCTGTCTGCAGGCACAAAGCCTCCCATAGACAGTCTGCAGGATGCACAGATCCTGGGGCTGCACCTGGAGCAGCAAAATCACGGGGGCACCAGCCACTTTGCAAGGGGGTTTTGCTCAGCAGCTCTTCCTGAGGAATTGTTTTCAGTCTGTTTTGATTTGGTTCCTTCCCAGCTTTCCTGTGACATGGCAGCAAAATCTGTTTATAGTGAAAACTACCTTCAAAGAACATTTTCAATGGAAGCTGTAACCTTCTCCCTGGGAGAGCCAGGCAGGTTCATTGTTCTGCTGTCATGTTTCCTTTCCTTTGGTTTCTCAAGTCTTTTCTCCCTTGTTTCCCCCCTTGGGAACAGCAGGGATATTTCACACACTCCCCTGGTTCAGCAGGAGAGGCTTGTGGCAAGATTAGAGGAGATTAGGAATGGTCAGCTGTCTGCAAACTGGAAAGAGTTTGGGCTCTATTTATAAATGCTCTTCCCTCCAAAGTGGTCTTTAGTTCTTTGACTTAACTAGACGTACCTTTTCCCTCACAGGGTTTGGCAGAAAGGCCCTGCTGCCCCACTGCTGCAGCACTGCAGGGTGAATTTCTCATGTAAGAAGAAGCAAGGAAGGCCCCAACTGTACACTCGTTGCTCCTTCTACAGCGCAAAGTTGCTGGTGAGGACATGCCCCACGTTTCCCTCCTGCCATGTTCACATCAGCCCAGGACAGGAACGTTCACGTTTTGGATCAGAACGAAACTGAAGCCTTGGGCTGGAGGGAAGGGCAAGTGGCTCATCTGGTGCAGAAAAGGGTGGCCCTGCTCTTCACTCCCACACTCAGCGCTCCTTGTGACAACTGATCATGTCTCCACAGAGGTGGCCTGGAGGTGGGAAAAACATACCTCTCCCAAACACAAAAAGCTTCTTGCCTCCCTCTTCTTCGTCTCTGTCCTCCCGTATGGCCAGCCCCTGCCCTCCTTCCCTGCTCTCTTCCTTGCAGTGCTTGCCTGTATGGAAAGTTATTACCACACCAGTGTCCTAGATGTTTGATTTCACTTCTCAATGAACTTGATTCAAGAGAGATGAAAAAGTAATTTGGGTAGGGAGCCCAGAAGGAAGAGCCTATATATTAGGAATTCCTGGCTTTGAATAGGGCAGGAAACATTCCTAAACCCAGAGAGCATTCACCTCCATGGGCTCATATATTATCTTTCAAAGACTAATGACCTAACCAGACCTTCCAGCCTTATGAATAAGAACTGCATAAAACTTCTGATAACCAGGGTGAGACACTGGCCCAGGTTGCCCACAGAAGTTTTGGATGCCCCATCCCTGGAAGTGTTCAAATCCAGGCTGGATGGTGCTTTGAGCAACCTGGTCTAGTGGGAGGTATCCCTGCCTATGGCAGGGGGGTTGGAACTCAATGATCTTTAAGGTCTCTTCCAACTCTAACCATTCTATGATTCTATAACAGGGATACATCAGGAACTCAGAGGAAAACAAGCTTAATTCTGACAAAGGAAAAAAAAAAAAAGACTCTCCTATTAATAAGAAAAAAACCCCAAACACTACAAATCTCTAGTCAAATTTTCAAAGAAGCTTCTGCCATGCATGCTCAAGCAGATTGTCCGTGTCCTCCAAAGCCAGCCTGCACACCTGTGCACACAGGCAGAGCTTCTGAGCAGGTAACTCCTACCAGCACAGAACAGGTATCCAACCCACAGCAAAGCTATTAGCACCTTGCAGCCATGTGCATGATGACTGTGTGCTCAGGTGGAAAGTGCTATTTGAATGGAGCCTCTGTAGAGAAATGACACAAGCAGAAAGTAGCAGCTCGGGTGCACTCCAGTAATAAACTTTTACCAGCAAACTTTTACAACAGCCATTGGAAATGAATGGCCAAGCAGAAAACAGCCTGGTGATATACCCCATCCCTGGGAGTGTTTAAGACCAGGCTGGATGGGGCTTTGAGCAACCTGGTCTAGTGGGAGGTGTCCCTGCTCATGGCAGGGGAAGTTGGGACTCGATGATCTTTAAGGTCCCTTCAAACTCTAACCAATCTATGATTCTGTGATTTTATACTTGGAACATAATGTTCCCAAAGTTGTAAGCCAAGAAAGCTAAGTGGGAAAATAAACAGTATCTGACTGTGGAGAGCCAGAGAGTGGAAAACTCTCCCAATCATTGCTAATTGTCTGCCACACAAGCAGGCTGCTGGCTGGGGGACTCTTCTTCCTGCCTTTGCTGCTGTTACTACAAGCCAATGTGACCCACCTACACCAGGCAATAGCTTATGGCCACTCTTGTAGGCACACTCATTTTACAGCCAAAGTGAGTTTGGGCAGACTGGTTGCCTTCATGATGGAAGGGCAGTTAGAGGAAAAAACATGCTGACCAGAGGAGTTCAGGTGAGATAGCGACAGCATTTTAAATTCACACCCCATTTTTATTTTGCAGTCCTTTCTTTGAGCAGATAAGCTTGATGGTTTCATGGTTGCTATTTAGAAATACACAGGCATGTCTGACTGGAGCCATCTGCTTTCAGACTGGGGAGGACAGCCTGGCTTCTGGCCATATTTGGATGTTTCTTTGCAGCCATATGGAAGAAAAAAAGTTTCAAACTGGAAATTTCAACGTGGAGGAAGTGGCCACAGAAGTCCCCAACGAAGGGCAAGGAGGTGAGCATACACCCTGGGCTGGGCAGTAGCTATGCTACTGGTCATGGGGAAAACAGGGAACAGACTGGGGAGAGGCCCTGGACACTGGTGCTAAACTGGGTGTATGTAGCGCTTTGGGAATGATGGGAAGGGAGGAAGTGCATAACACTAACAAGATCTGCAAGGACCCGGCACGAGGCTGCAGAGCATGTGGGGCTGAGCGAGGGTTGGCGGCAAGGGTGAAAGTGGGTACAATGGTTCAAACCTACATACATTCAAAATCTCTCTCACTGTAGCTGCGTCTTTGCTTCTCCAGATTGCTTGATGCTGACTTGCTTATCAGGTCCCCAAATCTCTCGATTGACAAAGTCTTATCCAAGTCCTCATCGTCCTCGGCACCAGGAGAGGCTTTCTCTGCGCGATCTCTGCCCTGCACAGAAACCGCCAGAGAAGAATCAAACACTGCAGATCCCTACAGCCCTCTGGATCCTCACGCCCTGCCAACGGTGCTGGGCTTTCTGAGGAGCAGCAGCCCACACGACAGGGATGAGGCCCAGTTTTGCACTTAGAGGCACAGCACTGCTCAAAACCAAGAGCCAGAACAGACCAGCAAGCCTTCAAGCCACGCTCTGCTGAGATATCTTAGTGGTCCTCCACACCTCCCTTGAGTGGCAGGTATCAAGGGACTATGTTGGCGTGTCCCTTGTGGCCCAAGCTCAACCTAAATGGGGAGAACCTAATTGCAAGCTGCCCAGCTTCTCCTGCCATTTGCCTACCTCACCCCACGGCACGTGAAGGCACAGGGACCCCACAGAGCCACCTCTGGCCTTTTCTGAACCACAGTTTGCTGTCTGCATGGGGAGTGGGTGTGGGCTCGTGGGCACCTTGGGGCACCCTTCGTGCAAACCTCTCCCCGCTGAATGGAGGCTGCATCTATGTTAGTGTCTGGTCTTTCCTACCAGCATAGATGTGTAGCTCACGTTTAGCTGCAATTTCTTTCTCCTCACATCTAACTGCTGCACTCTACCCTACCCTTTTCCCAGTCTGCCATCCATCTCTTTCTTAGACCTCCTCCATATTTCCCACTGGGAAACAGCATCCCTTGGCTCAGTGACCACCCTGTGCTTTCCCACCTCCCCTCTGTACTTCTAGGGCCCCCCGTTCCTCTGTGGCATGCCTTCTTCAGGCTTTTCTGCCTGTTTTCCTCCTGTTTCAGGCTATGGATGCTTCTCTGCCTTTTTGCTGGTGGAGACGCTTCAAGAAGAGCATCGCCAGGTGACTCCTGTCCTTTCTGCCTCCTGAGCAGCTGCAGCTGGTAAAATTTTCCGTCAATATAGCCGAAATGCCAGAGCGGAGCTGTTGTGGACTCCCGTGTTTCCATGGAAACAGGAGGAGGCCCAACTGTGACAAATCTGTCTGTGCTGGGCAGAAAGAGGGAGCAAGGCGGCTTTAGCCAAGTTGTGCCTCTCATAGGATCCTCCAGATGCTCCCAGCTGTGCTGTAGGAGTGTGTCTGTGGACGAGACTGCTTCTCCTCTCTGCTTAGCATGGGTGTCCCAAGCCCAGCCTAAATGGGGAGAACCTAATTGCAAGCTGCCCAGCTTCTCCTGCATTTGCCTACCTCACCCCACGGCACGTGAAGGCACAGGGACCCCACAGAGCCACCTCTGGCCTTTTCTGAACCACAGTTTGCTGTCTGCATGGGGAGTGGGTGTGGGCTCATGAGCATCTTGGGGCACCCTTCGTGCAGACCTCTCCCCACTGAATGGAGGCTGCATCTCCTACTGGCTGCCAGGACATGGTTCTGGCACTCAGCCTGGCAGGAGCACCGTCCCTGGGGAAGAGACAACCCCATTGCTGCTGGATTCCCACCTCACCTGCTGCAGGTCGATGAAGACATCTCCTACGGGAGGGGACTCTCCAGCTGCCATTTTGGTTCAGGACCTAAGGGCCTGGGCAAAATATCAACCCTTCTCTTTCACCGGCAGGCACCCAGCAAACCTGGAGAGTGGCATAACCTGTGGAGAGAGGGCAGGACAAGGGAAAATGGTAGGAAACTGCTGGCCACTGCCCTCAACCCCCCTGGCTCCTAACCCGGAGAGGTCACCTCACTAGCCCTTGGGGAACCTCCCCAGCATCCTAGGACATGCCTGTCCCCTGGCACACTGCAGCGAGGGGGCGAGAAAGGCCCAGCCCACGCTGCGTTGGGCACCATCTCCAACAGTTCAAGGGCAGGTGGGACCCTGTCCTCCTCTGAAGGACCTGCTGCCTGAAGGGTGCAGGGGCCAACTGAGAGAGCAGATATGTGCGGTTCCTGCATGGGCTGTGCAAAAGAAGTAAAGGGTTACTGCTCAGCCACCTCCACACCAGCACATCTGTGCACAGCTGGGGCATGACTGACCACCGGGGAAGGGTAGTTGGAGAGATCGGGTGCTGGGAGGGCATGGCAGAAGCAGGCAGCAGGGTGGTCCTGTGCCACCTAGCTTTAATGGGTAGGTCCCAAAATGGCCAGAAGGAACTTCAGAGAGATCTGTGCAGGCCAGAGAGATGGCACAAGGACAAACAACAGTTCAGCATTCAAACACCAAACACAAAACAACACATTAGAGGGAAAGATGCCAACCTTCAGGCTGCAGATCTGTGCCCTGTCTGCACCAGTGTGGCTAAGGGACACAGAAGACCCTGCAGGCAGCCTCAGGGAGTACTCTGTTCACAAGGCAAGTGAAGAAGGCAATGAGGTGCCATGGTTGACAAGGAGTGGGATGGAGACCAACACAGAAACAGCTGTAGCTCTATCATCTAAAGCAACAGCGCAGGCTGAACTCAGCATGGGCTGCACCCCAGGAAGAACTGGAGATGGCACTGAGACTGGCATTGGGAAGATACTGACCTCCAAAACCTCATCTGAACTCATCAGTGAAGAAGATCTAAGCACATGCACAGCTGTTTGGACACAGGGATTAGCAAAGTGAGCTCATCTCAGCACAAGAAAAGAGACATTTGTTAAAACTACAAAAGTAGAATACAAATCAAATCAAAACAGGCAAAAGAAAGCATTTTTTTCAGTGATGTCACCAAGAAGGAAAAAACTGCAAAGTCAGAGGATAGCTTGACCATCTCTCTGGGTAACAACTTGTCATATTTATGATGAAGAAAATCAAGGGAAGTTAAACCCGTCTTTCATAACAAGCTATTCTCCAGCTATGAAAGCTTTGGAAGAAGTGTTATAGGTTATATCCCAGTGATCTGCTGAAGGGTTTCTTACTATCTCATCTGAAGCACCTAGTGTGGGCCGCTGTTCAAGACAGGCCCCTAAAACAGCTGGTATAAAGGAGACACCAGTAAGACCACTTCATCATCCCTCCTTTTACCTTTGACAATCTTCAGAAGGTGCTACTACAGTCTTTGCTTACTCTGCCTACCTTAAGAGCTTATTCAAACCAAAAAAATACCTTATTCAAACCAAAAAACCCAGGGCCATCTGTAAGGCAAGTTTTTGAAGAGCTAATCTGACCACTGATGAGGCATGCTCCTTTGGTCCACCTTCCTCATTATCAGGAACAAGGCAAAACTTAATGGAAGAAACCCCTCAAACACACCTCATTGGAATCCTCATTAACTGAATTCCTTGATGAGACCCGAACAGCTTAAGAGGAACGTGCTGCCAAGACAGATGTCTAAAAAGGAAATGCAGAGTCCAGGCCATAAGGAACAGGACAGAAAAGAATGAAAATATCCAATTCAGTCTGCAGATCTTAAGCTGTAATCTTCAACTTTACACCCTGTTTTCCAAGAAAGGTAGAGCAAAAGCATTCCCAGAGAGAAAGCAGAAAAAAGGAGAAAGATCTGGAAATCATCTGTAAGCAGAGACGGAGCTGCTTTTTAGTAGGAGACATGGTAGAGAAAAGGGTAATTCGTGGCTTTTATTTCCTTTCACATTTAACTCAAGAAGAGGATATCATTCCGTGAAAGCAAACAGCAGCACATTTGAAACAGAAGGCAGGGAATGCTTTATTCCAGTGGGAAGAATTGGCGAGGGAACCTGGCTCTGCAGTCCTGCAGGGCCATGGCACCACGACTGTTAAAGAAAGGACTGAGTATTTGTAAGGGACATAACATCCACAGCCACAGACTGCCTACAAAAATGTGTTGCAAGCACTACTAACTTTGTCATAAATCATATGCAATATATAATAAAATGACAACAGGGTTTTGGATGGCAGCTCCTGTAGTGGCAGAATCCCTAAAAACTCGAAAAACAGTAAAGGTAATTTAATAATAATAATTTTTAAAAAAAGCTAGTGCTCAGCTCCAACTCGGTGCCACTAATGTGCCTTGTGGGGCCTCCAAAGGAAACTGCAAACTATCAGCAATGTTGTGAAACAAAAAACAATGTGCTTTGTTTCAGGTCAAGCCCAGGTTTGCCTGGAGCAAGGCAGGGGCTCACAGGGGCATTTGTGCTCAGGGCAGAAGGAAACCCACGTCCAGGAGAAGCACTGGATGCAACAAACTCTGCTGGCTCCAGCTTTGCAAGGTGTTACACTGACTTTAAAACCATAGCCTGACTGATGGCCTAATCAAAGTTAAAATCTTTCTTTACCCACTGAAGCAGCATATTCTGAAATATGATGAAAATATGTCACTCTAACAATGCTGCTGAACAGCTAAAAGCAAGACTGTTGTACTAGCAGTAAAATAACAGAGCCCTTGGGACTTGCTTTGAAATTTCAGAGGGACTGAAGTGCCCACAGGGTTTCCGTCAATCCCCCTCCTGTCATCCTGTGCAGTCGGGATGTGATGCCTGGGCACCCTGAGCCGTCGAGGCTTGGGGACGGAGCTGCCGGAGGGGTCTCTGTCTCTGGCTTCGAGACGGGGGTGAGGATGGGAGGTGCATTCTCTGTTCTCCGATCCGAACCTTACAGCTCTCAGCTCTCCCGCCTTCTCCAGAGGGAAGAGCCTGGGAGCACTGGTGTTCCCTTTTGGTGCACTAATTGATGGCTGGCCACTAGAGGCCACTTGCCCCTTACTCTGTGCAACCTCTGGGAGAAAGACTGTATGGACACCTACGCGGATCTGGCCTGGATTTTCTATTACCCACAACAGACGGAGTTCAGAGAAGAGCCACCAAAAAAATTGCCAGTAGGCCAGAGGGATTGATTTATAAGGAAAGGTTAGGAGCTAAATTTGTCTAGCGCAACATGAGATGACTAAGATGGGGAGGGGACAAGCCAGCAGTCTGGAAAGATCTCAAGGGTGTAAAACACAACTAAAGATTATTATTATTTTTTTTTCAGGCAGCCCTGCACAAAGAGACTTAGAAATGTGTTAACATTTAAAAGAGAAACTTAAAATGAATATCAAGAATTCTGCTAATGAGCATCATGCTGAAGTGCCCAGACTGCTGGCATCACTGCCTGGGCTGCCGTAAGAAGAACAGAAGACAAAAGGAGAAAGGAAAAAAAAAAACAACAGTAAAGAGAACTGAATGAATGATACCTTCATCCCACTGTATCTCCTGGTTGTTGGGAGTGTGTGATTCAGCATTCCCGCTAGAAGTAATTTTCAGTAATAGAAGCGTCATGCCAGCAGGCCAGATTCGAAGGGAGGCCAGAAAAACCCACAGCCTGCCAACCTGCGCACACTCACACCTCCCCGCTCGCTCCACACACACACATCAGTAAACAGAACTGGCTCACCCAAATCCCCATGCCTCATACCGACCACCTAGGCTAAAGGAGCGCTGAAGGACAACAAGCAGGCATGTCCCTGCGATGCTGGCAGCTATGGCATCTCCCACATGTTGCTAACAGAGACTCCAGCGGGGCTTCCCCCGACCCCAAAGGCTGGTTCAAAGTGCCAGGGCAGGAGATTTCCTGTTTTGCCAAAAAAAAACGCATCTTCTGGCAGGTCTTTGAGGGGCAGAGGAGAGCGGCTCACACTGTCCCTTTCCAATAAAGATCAGCCGGGAGGGCTCCAGCAGGTTGTCCCAGCTCTACGGGCAAGTGCCTGCGTGGAGACAGCCATCAGGCCTCACATCCATCTCCTCAGCTCTTCCCTAATCCCCTGGCCATCAGGCTAAGAATAATTCAGCTGTGGAATGTCTAGACAAGGAGTGGATGTTAAGAGAGGGATAAAGCCAGAGGAGCAAAGCTGGTTTGGGGATAGAGGAGGAAGAGACTGGCTGATAGATACAGACGGGAAGAGCTCAAAAAGGAGAAGGATTAGAGGCCTGGGAAGATTTTCCTGGGAAGACATACTGACAAGCCTGTCCACGGCGGGGAGGAGCAGAAGGGGTGCTGCTGCGTACAATGAAGCATTTGGATGCTGCTCTGACAGTCACAGCCTCAAAGATGACAGAAAGGGTCGTGGGCTGCGCAGCCCCTACTTCTCCCCTGCCATGGCAGAGGAATGGGGACACACACACACCAGAATGAAAAGACAACACATAAGACAGTAAACACACAAAGTTTTCAGGCACAAAGGGTTTAACCTGTGGATCTCTGCCACACAGCGACACTGAAACTGAGAACACAGAAGTATTTATAAGGCTTAAATATTTCAGTGAATCCTATACCCTACTGAACTAGCCTGGATAAGCCACCACAGCCCTGCACTTCTCACACACCTGCTCTGTCCTCTGGCTCTCCTGTCACAGGCCCTTCATAGAGGTACCGGACGGGACAGAGCTCACACGGCCGACAGACACACACGAACACACGGGAACAAAACCCACTCCAGGATGGAGTACCAGCCCCAGACAGCGACAAGGAGACACCCCTCCACTGGACATATGGATAAGGATGGCTCTGACAGACACACGTACAGCCGGGGGAGCGAAGGGACGTAGGCAGGTACTGGGGATGCACTGCACCACGCACCGTGCTGTGCAACCCCGACGGTGCGGTGCCTGGGACCACAACGCTCCGTGCAGCATCCAGCACGGGGCACCGTGCCTTGCCGGGAACTGCCGCTGCCTGCTCTGCCATGCCCTATGTCCCATGCCATGCATCACCAATGTCCCATGCCATGCATCACCGTGCCCCAGGCCATGCATCACCGTGCCCCAGGCCATGCCACGCCATGCACCCGGCAGCACCCTGCACCGTGCGGCACCGTAGCGCCTTGCGCACGCCGTGGAGAGGGTGGCCAAAGGGGGCTGCCCGGGGCTCTGCGGGGCAGCAGCGCTCGCCACGCGAGTCCGCGGGGCCCGTGAGCTGCCGCAGCCGGTGAGAGCGGAGGGGGNCATGGCAACCGGATGTAAGCGGCGGCGCTCTAGCCGCGGAGGCCGCCTCTCTGGTGTGGCGGAAGGGTGCGTCTCTGTGGTAACGCGGAAGTGAGAGCGGTCGGCAGCGGCACGGGACCAGGCGGGTCAGGCCGGACCAAGCTGGGCCGTGGTCACCTCGGCCTCCGCCGCCCCACCTCCCCTCCCCTTCTCCTCCCCTCTCCTTGCAGATGGCGGCGGCGGAGACGCTGGTGCACGGCCTGGCGCGGCTGTTGCAGGATGCGGGTGAGTGACGGGCCCCACCGGGCCGGGGTGAAGGCACCGGTGGTGGTGGGCAGCAGCACTCACGGTCCGCCCCGTCCTTCCACTTTCCTGTAGGGGACCTGATCCTGGACGGCTCCAGCACGCTGACGCTGCTCACCCCCACCCTGCAGCACCTCACGCAGGTTTTCGAGCAGCACCTGGGCTCCCGCAACCAGAACCGGGGCTTCGTGGCCCTGCCCTCGCACCCCGCCGAGACCGCTGCCATCCTCCAGGCGCAGTTCCTTTTCGACGTCCTGCAGAAGACGCACTCCTTGAAGGTCCGTACCTACTGTGGCTGGGGATGCGAGGGGCCAAGGGGTACTACTTCAGAATAGACTCCTTTGGTGCCCACTGACCTCTTACATAAACACTGTGTAGGTTGGGTAGCTCTCAGAGGGCTGCCACATGGAGTCATAGTTCAGCATGATAGTGTGGAGCTGCTTTGTCTAGGAACAGCCATGCAACTCAGCAGAAAGTTTTTTGCTGAGTTAAAAACAGGGGCAGCAGGGGTTAATTGTGTTCTGACCTTGGTAAGGTGTTGACATTGTTGGGAAAAGTTATTATTTCCTGAAATGCTTGAGCAATTTAGCCAGTATCTGGCAGCTGAGCACAGCTAAATGCTCCCTGAGTGATGATTGACCTGCACAAGGCAGCAGAGCAGTTCAATGTCCTATACATTCACTACTCTGAGACCTTCTGCTGCTTATTTCTAAGTCTTACGTGCAGTGGTTCTGGTTGATTTGTTTCACAGCGTGGGACATTGCTAGTAATGTGTTCTCGTTAATTTTTAAGAAGGCAGTAATAGATGTAAAGTGTGGAGCCAGGGATTCTTCAAAGGGCTTTTTGAATGGTGGCACGTGTTACGAGGCTGCACATGACTATACCTGGCACTGAAGCACAGCTGGGAGGGTAGCAGAGGTGAAATGGGCCTGAAAGGGCAAGGGGAATTAGCAACTATTCTTGGGCTCCACAGTGTTTCTCAGAAGGTGGTGTGGTTGAGCACTGCGGCCTGTGATGTCTTTAAAAGTGTTTTCCATATGAGACAGATAGGAGAGAGTATCTAACTGTTGTTGGGAGGGTTTTGTAGCGTTGTGGTCAGGGTGGAGAGTGGTGTGGGGCCTAGAGCCTGTGGAGAAACATGGGTCCCCTGGCAGGAGGAGGAAGGGAGGGACTCTGCAATCAGGAGGATGTTGTGGTGAATGCTGGTATTAACCAAAAAATTGGCTTTTTCTGTAACAAGCCTGTAAAGAAAGGGAAGCTACCTGTTGCAGTGTGGTAATTTGGAGAAACAAAGAAATTATATCAGCCTGATCAAATTGTTAAGGCAGTGGAGGGAGAGGAGGCAATCAGGACACAGAGCAAGGATTAATTACATCTGAAATAAAATTTGCTAAAACTGATCATCAGAGCTTCCCAGTGCAAGCTTTCCTCTACAAATGGTCCTGTTCAACGTGCTGCATTACTGCTGGCAGGCAGTGAGCAGTGATTCATCACCAACAGGGCTGTATCTGTGGAAGCAGTAGTGGTGACGAGGCCTTGGGATGTCTGTTCTGCACCTGATGAGTCACTTCTGCGTGAATGTGGATGTAGCTGGCAGAGATGATCTCTCCAGTTGTAGGCTGGTATCTGCAGTGGAAGTGTTAACTACTTCATTACCCATTACAAAGGTCTGAAATACTATTTATGCACTCTCCATAAAAAGCTGGGCTTCATAAGCTGCTTTTACGCTCCATGAACACAGCCTAAGTACCCTGTGGTGAAACAGCCTGTGGCTGCACTACAGAATGCAGAGAGTAGGTTTGCAGGTACCTCAGCCTAATACTGACTGTCTTGGAGACCAGCTCTGGTTTCTGTTGTATCTGCTTGTGATTTGCTTTATTTGGTCTGTTCTAGTGAAATGCATATGCACACATCCCACCAGTTGGTGTGAGGTCAGCTCAGTTGCTCAATAAGCATAGCTCCAGCAGTTAGATTTGTCTTTATTTAGCAGATTTGTTAGTGGTGGCTGATGAGGATTTCAGCTGTCAGACCTTCTCAAAGTGGTGAAGCCACGTGGGCAGGGGAAAAGAAAAGGAGCTCTACGATCTGGCAGACCATGGTCTTGTGCAAGCTAACATGCTTTTTCTCTTTGACCTCTATTAAAATATGGAGCCAGGAGAAAGTGTTGATACTGGCATCAGGGGAGAGCTTATTGGTGAACACTTGAGCTGGCAGGGGCACACTGTTCAAAATGCTGTAGTCAGTGTACTAGAGGGGTGGTATTGCAGCACAATCAACCTTGACATGAGGCTTTTTTTCTCATTTCTGTAGCTCATTCATGTTCCAAACTGTGTTTTGCAATCTGCTGTGAAGATCTTCCCTTTCAAGTCCCTCCGGCATCTGGAAGTGAGTATAGGAAGCAGAACTAGCTTTGAGTCTTGTGGTTTAGCTTTTTCTTGACGTAGTTTTGGGGTTGCAGAATGCCTCTATTCTTAAAATCTGGGTAGGCTTTTGTGGCTTTACTAGAAGGTTAAGTCTAAACTCCTGCAACACTTGCTTGGGGTGAAGCTTGGATACGAAGGGAGGGAGCCTCCAGCAGGGAAATGGGAGATCCCTTGTAGAGATGGGCCTGGGATGGCAGGCAGCTGCTCTTACACTAATATTTTCATTTATGTTGTCCTTACTTTCTCATCACTGCTGCAGTTGAGGTCTGTCCCTCCACACTGCCTCCGGGGACTGCGATTTGTCTATTCTCAGCTGGAATCTCTAACCTGTTGCAAATGTATCAGTACACTGGAGGTGAGTACACAGCTCATAGGGGAAATGGCAGGAGAAAGGCTGTCTTGATCCTATAGCCCTTCATGGAGGGAAGACGCAGGAGATGGTGTTAACCATCTTATCAATCCACATTGTATATGGCTTTTTTTCCCTTCCCCGTTCTGGGATCCATCTCCTGACTCAAGAATTGTTAAGTGTTCCCTGGTTGGATACACATGTGCTCTGTAGTTTCCTTTTTAGCTGCTTGAGAACCTCTGACTCCAGGCAATGCTTGTATCGGTGAGGTCTGACTGTTCTGTGTCTCTGGCCGTTTCCATCTTCGAAAGTTGGTGGCTGATGGAGGTTTATTTCATATATGTACCTCAGCATTCTTAAATTAGAGCTGATTGTCAGAAGGAATGCTGTGCCCCAGTGCCTTATCTGCACTGGTGCCCAGCAGGTTTCTGAGACATGATGGCAAGCTCCAGCAGCGTCAAACTGAGTAGCGTGGGCTGTGCTAGCCATGGGGCTCTGGGCTTGTGTCTGTGGCACAGAAGCAGCTGCCTGCTGGGGAACAGGGGCTGCTGGCAGGGAGTTCTCTGAGACCTTCTTATGCCTGTCAGAGCACAGGCTGTTTAGCCAGGGTGTATGTATCTTACTTCTGCTTTGATGGAGGCCTGGAAAAGGTTTTGTTAGCCTGAGTCTTTGTGCTTAGTGTTCAGAGCCTACAAACTGTCACATGTTAGGTTGACTGTTGCCACTTGAGTGTAGGAAGAAAAAGCATCTCACCTTCTTTCTAAACATCTGGCTGTTGAATTTGCACCACCTCCAAATACTTGAATCAGTGACATGAGAGTCATTGCCGCTCTAGGCAAGGCAGGGTTTGTAAGGAGCAATATGCCAGCCTTGTTCTAGACTAGCTGTTCTTCTGTGTCCATCTGCTGTTACCGTAACAGCTAGTACTCACCAAGGAATGGCTCCTCACTTCTTCCTAGGAAATCATTTCAGCATGTGGTGGAGATCTGAGCTGTGCTCTCCCGTGGTTGGAATTGCAGATGGTGAACTTCAGCTATAACTCGATCACTGCCTTGGATGATTCACTGGTGAGTGGGGCATCCTCCCTGCATGACTTGAGGGGAAGCAAGGAGATGATCGTGGCTAGGAACCGGGCACTCTTTTACTGATGCTGCTAGGTCTGGGTGGGAGGGAATGGTCACTGTTAATTTTGCTGGCTTTTCCCAGCAGGACAGAGTTTCCATGCTGCAGTGGAGACATTTGTAGGATCTGATTTAGTATCTTTTTGTTCTTCAGCAATTACTGAACGCTCTGAGAATCTTGGATTTGAGTCACAACAAGATCCAGGATTGTGAGCACTATTTAACGGTGAGTATCTGAGGCTGAGCAATGGAGTTTCGTCATATGGAGAGGATGCTGCTAAAGTGCTGTAATTGTTGACCATGTGTTTGCTACATGAAGTATAACAAAAGAAATTGGAGATATCTAGCAGGTGGGAATTGTGTAGCCAGACATGGGGCTATGGAGATTTGCTTTCTGTTTGTCCAGACTGCCAGTAGCATTTCCTTCTTGCTCCCAGACATCTCCTGTGAGTTACTTTAGGAAGGTGGTAGTCCATCACAGTGGCATGGGCATCTCTGGGGAATGGCACTGAAATCCATGCTAGATTTGCCTCTTTTAAGAGAAACATGAAACAGCTTTTTGTGGAGTTGGTGGGGCTCACAATATTTCATTCACCATCATGTCTGGAAATGTAAAAAAGGGCTGCTTCTGGTAGTTCAGACCTTTTGCTGAGGTAGGGGCTTCAGTCCCTTTCTGTGCCTCAATTTTGTAAGGCAGTTAGATCATGTTAGATCTGCTTTTCTCTCTGAACAGACCCTTACAGAACTGGAATACCTCAATCTGGCTTATAACTTCCTGTCTAAGGTGCCAAACCTTGGCATCTTCAGTCGATCCAAGCTGGTGACTCTGATCCTGCGCAGCAATGAACTTGATAGTATTAATGGTGAGCCCACAAGAGGGGGAGCATTTCTGAATTTGAGGCTGTTGTCTCTTCCTCAAGGAGCAGAACTTGAAATCCTGGGCACAGCTATTTTTACTAGGGTTCAGTTTTGAGGGAGAGGGGTAGGTGGGAGGTTCCTAAGTGATATCTTCTAGCATGCTGATGGCTTCTTGCTGTGTTTGCAGGGGTCGAACAGCTAGTGAATCTGCAGCACCTGGATGTGGCCTATAACCTGCTGCTGGAACATGCCCAGTTGGCACCGTTGTCCACTCTGCACTATGTAAAAAAAGTAAGCCCAAAGCCTGATTGATTGGTAGATTTGAGGTGTTATGGTCAGGGGATGCAAGGCAGAGACTGTGTGGTAAGGAGAGAGTTTTGAAAGATGAATTCAACTCTCGAGCACTTAGTTTTATTGCATAGAGCTGTTGGGGGGAGCCTTGGAGAGACACCTGTTTTTAAACCTTCAGTTTTGGTGATGCCTACTCAAGCTAAACCTTTTTCCATATATTCATCCTCACCTCCTTGCTCCCCCTTCCCAATTTTAACACCATCAAGTTCAGTAAAGATCCTCCCCTAATCCTGTTATGGATTTGTGCATTCAGAAAAGCCTGAAGGAGGATAACTGCAGTCACTGTAGTGCTTGTAAAGGAAGATAACCTGCAAAGGACCCTTCTCTCAACGCTTCTCAGAGAGAAAGCCTGAAGCCTGCAGGCAGGTTAGTTTGGGATATAGAATATTGTTTCTAATAACAATTTCTGTATTTCCCCCCACGCAGTTGCATTTAGAGGGAAACCCATTATGGTTCCATCAAAACCACCGATCTGCAACCCTTGCACATGTTTCTCCCAGGGCAGCCTCCTCCAATGTGAGTATTAGCCACGTGCCTTCTGCCCCTGCTGTTGAAGGTGTAGGATATTCTGATGCTCAGGGGCAAATGAGGGGAAAGAATTTCATAAATCTGAAAATTCCAGTGGTATAACAGTGGTGATTGTTTTATGGTGGTGTTTTTTCCAGATAGAGTAGTTTGTCCTTAAATTTTGATGTGGTGTGCTGTCCAGGGGAGACAAAATTGAATGCTGATCTCAGGTTTGCAAGATCTCAGATCTTAATACATCTTCACTGTCTAATTCATCAGTTTTGCTCACTGATGGTCCCAAAACTTTATCCTGTTCTTGCTAGACAGCGACTGTGTAGCTGGACTTTGCAAAGAAGGAGGTCACCGTCTTCACCCCTCCCTTGCCTAATTACGTAGTCCTTTGGCAGCTGTGGCCACCTCTTTCTTTCTCCCCATCACTCTGCTCTCAGCTAGGTGTCCATCAGCTTCTCCCTTGCACTCCAGTGCTTAGGTCAGTTCTTGGTAATGTGATTTTAAATAAAGAAGCCAGCAAAGACAGTGTTCTGGCAATTTAGCAAAGTAGACTCAGAGGTGTTCCAGAGCTGCTCTGCCCTTCAGGTGAGTGGCAAATGGCTGGATTCATTGTCTTCAAACTGCACCTTGGAACAAGGTTTCACTGAGTTCAAGTTACTGGAAGCAAGGGAGACTCTGGCTAGAACTAGGGTACAAGCAATGAGGTGAAAGTGAGTACCTTTCAAAAGAATTCATCTGGTGTTGCAGAGTAATCTATTGTATCTCTTCCGCAAACTGTCTTGAATGCTTTTCTGGGAGTCATAAAGTCTGTAAACAGGAAAACCGCAATGGTCCCTTCTGGCCTTATGTGCTCTTAGGTCAGGTAGCTGCAACTGAAGGAGTGATGATGGATAGGCAGGAACAGGGTTGTTTCTGGTAATCTTTGCAGTTTTGTGCCAGGGTTCCCTACCCTAGGGTGGCCTGAAGGGGAATAGGAGTCAGCAGATGTTGTCCTGAGTATGTGCCAGCCAAGTGGAATCTGACTGCAAATGGGTCTCTAATTACAGTTCCTCTTGGATGGGGAGCCGCTCTCTTCCTCAGACCTAATGGTAAGTACCGTTGCTGTGAACTCATCTTACTGGCTTTACGAGAGGGAACTCTGACGGGTTTTTGTACTGTCGTGTGTACCATTAAGTCTGTATGGGCTGGCTTCACTCTTTAGCACAGTTTGTTTTGGCTCAGTCCATGCAGGTTCCTAGTAATCATTGGGACTGGCCAGTGTAACTTACTCTGTCCTGTGTAGCTCTGCAGAACTTGGAGCCTTGCCTGTTTCCTTTTCAGGTACTATCTGGCACTCCACACTTGGATCAGGTGTCAGCAAAACAAACAGTTGTCTTGTTTCCCAACTGCTGCTTTTAAGAAGGGCAGAGATTGAGTTAAATTGTAGTGGTCGTAATAAACAATTCAGTCAACCAGGCAGGCCCTGTTGTCACCACTTCGACTGAGGTGGTGAAAGTTTGGGGTGAGGGGTAGGGACGTTGTCAGCCTTGGTTACCTTGTCCCCGCTTTGCACTCAGCAGGCAGCCTTCTCTTCCTTTTGCTTCAGCACCTTCCAAGACTTGTGCAAAGCGTGTCACAGTCCATCCACACTTCTACCTCAGAGAAGACCGCACTGGACCGCAGTGCTCTGGACAGTTCTTGTGCTGCAGACTTCAGTGACAGTCAGTCACCAGCGGAGAATGTGGCTGTCAGGCTTCCTCGGAAGAAAAGCAAGGTCTGAGATAGCTTCTTAAGCGTGTAGCTGGCACGTGGGGTGAAGGGGCTGCCTCGGTGTGAAAGCCGTGCGCTGTGGGATGTGCTCTTGTACTGACTGCGTGGTGCTGAGCCTCTGTACTGCTGTGTGTTAGGAACGGGCTGGGCTTAACGTCAGTTTTGAGATATTGTGACAAATGTATGATGGTGTGCTTCTGCACTGTAACAGCCATGAACCCTTCAGCTTGGCAGAGCCCCTCATCAGATGCTGTTTTGGTTGTTCTGGTGCTTCCCAACTATTCTTATCCTGTCTGTTTCAGGGAAAAGTCAAAGTGCGCAGAGCGAGCATTTCGGAGCCCAGTGACACAGAACATGAGACACAGGCTTTACCTCTCTCTGCTGGTGAGACTTGTTTTCTTCCTCAATAACACAACTCCTGAACTGCCCAGTCAGAGAAGTGCTCCGACGTGGTGACTATTTTCATATTTCCCAAGTTTTCTCTCTGCAGACCTGGTCCTACAGCATCAGAAGGAGATGGAGCGCTTGGACAGCTTCAGAGATCGCTTTGGTGTTGACTGGCTGCAGTACAAGAGACAGCTGGAGGAACGTGACCAAGTACCTGTCATTTGCCGTAGCCATTCTGTAGATGAGATCTCAGGCAGACCTGCTGCAATGGACTTGCAGAGTGAGAGCTCTGACCCAGAGCAAGGAAAACCCCAAGTATCCCAGCAAGAATCTTCTCCTCCTTTGGGTGATACTGAGAAAGAGGAAGAACCTGAAGTACAGCTGGATGAACCTGTGGAAGGAGAACACATAGAAGAGGAGGCAGATGAGCTGATGCTGGGGGAGGAAGAAGAGGAGAAGCCAGAAGGTAAGCAGGTCCTTTCACTGCTGTGTTTGAGGGCTTGGGTGATGATAGAATAGACGGATTAAATGTGATATCCCTGAAGCTTTATCATGCTTCACAGTGCTGTGGGAAATCTAAGGACTTGGGCCAAGCAGGCCTTGAGGCCTGCTATGTGCACTAACCTGTGCTTTGTCTTGCTTGGCAGTGGACCTTTGCCAGCCGGTGCTGGTGAGCCAAATAGAAGGTGAAGGGGACCCAGAGCCAGACTGGGTCTTCCTGCGAGTCACAGCTAAGCATGTGATTGAGGTGGAACTGAAGGCTGCCAGAGTCCTCCACAAGCTGGAGCTGAAATGCCTGCAGAAGGTAGAGACTTCAGAGATGAACTGGAAAAGGATGGTGAGTTACACCTCTCTGAGCCTTTGGCATCTTATTCCTTGTGTGGAGCAGCATTCTGGATTTGGGCTTCTGTCAGAGTACCCTGCAGGTCTTTTCCCAGCTCCTGCAAAACCTGATTGATTGAGCGTCTCTTCCACCCAATGCATGCGTCTCTAACAGCATCTCTGTTGCTCAGAGTGCCTGTGATAATGCAGCAGAAGCCAGTACCAATTCTGGTCCAAGTCTGGAGTGAAAAAGACAATGGCTAGACTTGTTCCAGCGTGTAGGAATGAGAGACTTCTCAAGGATAGCCTAGATGCAACGGAAACCTCCTTCCCGCCCATTCCTCACTGGGGTATCACCCTGGCCTTGGAGGACTGTTTGTGGATCGTACTCCTTCTTAGACAGCGCAGCACTGAGCCTAGGGCAACATTTACAAAGCTACTGGTGTCTCAGTGGGCAGTTTTCCATTCCCTCTGGGTACATGCCTTAGCACTACCAGCCTTATTTTGCTTTTGTGGCTCTTTAAAAAGGGAGTTTGGAAACCTCTTTTTCCTCATGGTAGGATTTTAATATTCAGTGTATGCACAGACATGTTCACAGGTTTCTCTAATACTGTTTTGCCCAAAACCTCCAATCCTTTGGTTGTTTCCCTGTCCTTGTACCTCTTGAATGTTTGTGGCTTTGATACTCTTCTGAAATTCCTTCATGAAAAGGTATTTTGTTTGAAATGCTTTGTTCTGTGCCTTGAAACTTACTGTTGTCTTCAGTGCTCATGAGCTTTGTTTTCTATTTATTTATTTATGCCCATTTTACCAAGCTCCCAAATGCTATCAGCTATGGAGGGCTACTCAAGGCATACTAAATTAAGTGCTTGTATGGCCACGTTTCAGCCAGCTGCAAACTAACGTAGTCTGTACACTGGATGCTGCGCCCTCTTTCTAGAGCTGGTGTTTTCTGTCTCCTGCAGGACCTGGAGCGAGTTTTCCCTGTCCTCACCTTGCACTTCAGCTACATCCGCAAGGACCGGCAGAAGCGCAAATACGTGGTGCTGGATGACTGTCCCGAGCAGTGCCTACAGGTAGGGGAGGCTGTCAAGGGGGGGAATCCTGGGGAGGGGACAGTGTTACTGGAAGACACTGAACTCTTCCAGCCAACACAGGGCCCCAGCATTTCTCCGGCTGCACAAATGACCTGCGGAGGGCCCTGTGAGTGTGGCCATGGGCAGTGCAGCTCCTGGAGCATAAGGGATGCTCTCAAGGAAGAAAGTCTTGCAGCTTTTCTCTTGGGGAGAAAAGTTAGTTGTCAAGTTAGTGATCCTTACTTGGTATTCATGTGCAACAGGTTTCCTGGGTGCCAAGTGATGCCCTAGCCTGTGCATAGTCCTCTGGACAGTGAGACTGTCAGTGCTATGGCAGCTCTGGTCTGCGTAGCTACTGTAAGGACTCAGGTCTCAAATCCAAGTCTTTTTCTCAAGGTACTGTTGTCTAAGTACATTTAGACAAGTTGTTACAGAGAAGGTGTGAATAGATGGGACCTTTGAGACCAGAGTATCATGGAGAGCCTGTCAGTATGTAGGTACAAGGCTCAGACCTGCAAAACCAGGTTCTCCTGGTCTTCTGCAGTGAAGCTCTGTGTCCTTGGCAAGTCTTGCACAGACTGGCTGTTGTACTCTGTAAGGTGGGAAATGGCCCTGCACCCCTTACACTCTGAAATGCTCTAATGAGGCTTGTGAAGAGACTTGATAATGTCAGAGGCTGGCTTTTATCAAGATTATTACAGCTGCCTGCTAGCACCCTTTTTCCCTGTGCTGCTACTTTTAGTGTGTCCTTGAAGTGTTGTCCCCAGCTGTTGAGGAGAATCTGCGAAATCAGGACCAGGAGAAGGGAACCACAAAGCTCCAGTGTCTGAAATGCAAGCAGGAGTTTTCGCAGTCCCTGGGTCCCTGGCATCCAGGACCCTATTCTTCAGAGGTTGGAGATGCCAAAATGCTGGAAACCCTAGTTGCCTCAAATCAAGGTAGGATGTAGTGACCAGAAAAAGGATGCTTGCTAATGCCCAGGCCAACTGCCAGAACAGCAGCTATGGTGCAGAGCATGGAGTGCATAGGAGAGGGGTGATGTCTTGGCTGTATTGGAATTAAAACCTGTTGTGGGATGTACTTGAACTTGGCTGGCTCGGACTAGGAAGAGCCTGCCTTGTTCCCTAGCAGGAATAAGCCACTATTTTAAGGTTAAGCATGTAGCACCCCTATTGTGGGTGGCCTGGGGTCTGGGAGAATGTAGGGGTGCTAGAAACTGCAGATGGTTCACAGAAATCTGAAGTCTGGGAGAGGCCTTAAAGGTTATGTAGTCTCTTGTCCTGGTGAAACCATGGTCAGTTCTGCCACAGAGACTAATTTGTTCTAAAGGGCTTTTGCTAATGGAGGCTGCTGGGGAATCTGCTCCAGTATTTCAGGTAAAGCTTTGGCTGTCAGACATCAGAAAAACAAGCGGAACCTTAACCTAAGTCTCCCTGGCTGTGATCTTATACCCACTCTTGCTTCCCTTATGGGGAATGATTTATTCCTTTCTTTGTACTTGAGAGCCATTGTTCTCTTCCCCCTCCCCCACCCCGTGACTATCCTGTCTTCTGTCCTCTAGACTAAATAAGCTCAGCTCCCTAGATAATTTGCTTGTCAGTCATACAATGCAGTTATTCTTGCTGGTCTCCTTTGCACTCTTTCCCATTTGTCCACATTTTTCTCTGGGTGTCTGAAACGCGATGAGACATGGCTAGTGCTGAACAGGCAACTTCTGATTGCGAAGTTTTTTCAAAGCTGAGTTTATATTTGAAGTGGGAAGTGCCCAGACTTAGCTCTGAAGATGCTGCTCATTTGACAAAAGTATCCTGGGATTGAAGTACTGCAGTGAGGGCAGAGGTGCTGTCCTGGCTGCAGCACCTTCTTCCACCCTGGGACACTTTCTGTCCCCCTGGCAAGGGTGTCCCAAGATCCAGGTGGGAGCCTGCTGTGGTGTGGGTGAAGGGAGCATCAGGAACTGGGGTCAGCAGGGATGAGGACAGCTGGAGAAGGGACACAGCATGCTTATGGTTTTGCTGGCTAGAGGATAAACCAAGCTGGGTATGGATGTGTCTGTGGAAGGTTGGGTTGACTTGGAATCTTGTGTGGGAGAGCTGTTTTGTTACTTCATTGTCCCGAATGAAATCTTCCACAGATGCTGCAGCAGCTGGTGAGCCCATAGCCTGTCCCAGTTGTTCCAGTGATCATGTGGTCATCCTGCCTTCAGAGGTGTCCTCCAGCACACCTTTGCCACCTGGCCCCGACAGCACGAGTGAGGACCTGTCAGACTCTATCCTGGAGGGAGGCAGCCAGCAGGAGGGCCCAGAGGAAGCACCTGCCCTGGCCAGTGAGAGTGGGAAGTTCTACATTGGTGAGGACAGCTCAGAGGTCGACAGCAGCAACAGCACCAGGACCCCAGAGCTGAGTGGCGAGCACGACGGCGCTCTCCATTCCAGCTCCCGCAGCTCAGATGGGGGCTGTGGGAAGAAGGAGCTGAGCATGAAGGGCCAGTCCTTGTCCCTCAGCCACACAGATGCCAACGGGGGCAGCTTGATGGGGAGCTACCGTTATGGTGTTTCTCGTGGGCCCACTCCTTCCCAGCTCTCTTTGAACTCCGAGTCTGAGGAAACGTGGAATCTCAATCCCTGTGAGTATATAGGAGCTGTGCAGGGTTTAGGGGTGTGCACAGCTTGCTGTTGGGATTTATCACTGGTGCTTGCAGGACGTGCTGCCTCCTGTTTAATGGGGGTGGGGGAAGTCATCGAGCATAAGCAGCAGTGACCATGGTTCTTGTGAGCAGAGTTATTCACTCTCTTCTCTGTTCAATCCGCCTGCCTGAAGGTAGGAAAACTGAGTCAGCTCCCAAGCCCTAGGTATTGCTCAGACTGAGTGATAGGATGTTGTTCTGGGAGTTGCACTGCTCCATTACAGACGCTGGGTTCCTGTAGCACCAGTGAGTGGCCAGTTAGAACGTTACCTTTGGCGTGAAATCGCAAGGTCCCAATGTAAAACTGATCCCATTAAATAGTTTCAGCTGAGGAGAAGTTGATTAGTGTAGTGGTTCTGGTAGAGGACTGTCTCAGCTGGGAAGTGTGTACCCTCGGGCAGTATTGTGGCTATTGTATAAATTATTTGGTCATACAATTACATGACAAGCCTAAATATGTTCTTAAGCAGTTTGACTGGGGTAAGGTTAAAGTGGGCTGAGGAAGACACCAATAAAAGTCAAGAATTTTAAAAGTTGACCTGAGCTGACACCAGCTGAAATGAGAAATATCTTTCTGGCTTTGTGATAAAGAATTGCTCTCCTGCCAAATCTGTCAGCAAAGCAGTGTGTCCTCCTGTGTCTGCACAGCTGAGCAGAGGTTGAAGATGGGTTAGACCCAAGCTTTGTGTATCTGAAAAAGCAAATGTTAAAGTGATGGAGTCCTCTCATGTCTCCACATTCAGATCTGGGTTCTGGAAAGCCTAAAAAAGCCCTTTGTCTCTTTGTCTTGAGGAGATGGTTGAGAGAAGCAGGTGTGCAGAGGAGGGTGACACTGCTGCCCTGGTGCCAGTCTGCATGATTGGGCATGGTTGGTGGGCAGTGTCAATCCTACCCTCTGCTCTCCTCAGCTGTAAGTGGCATCCTGAACATGAGGGACTTCCGTTCTGTGGATCATCGCCTGAAGCTGTACCTGGACATGGAGGTTTTTGAGGAGAATGCTGAAGAGTTCCAGTGCTTTCTCAAGGTGAGTTCCTGCAACAGAGATTGTGGGGTGTGAAGGCAGCTGAGGTATGTTTGAGTTATCCCTTTCCATGGGTGGGCTGACAAGGGGCAGGCCAGTGCTATGACCCACCCGCTCTGTGTTCTAGGTGGTCATGGTGAAGTTTGGCCGACAAGGAGAGTTCCTCTCAATCCTGGTTGCCTCTGATCTCAAGATCTATGTGCTGGAAGTCACTGGGGCTATCAGGTGAGGAGAATGGTGGCAAGTGAGATGTTGCAGCAAGGCTGTGAGTGCTCAGTGGTGCCAGCCTGTGCTAACCTTATCCTGAAGGTGTGGTGAGATGCAAAGGCTCTTCTGCCAACCCCCCCTGCTGCAACCTGATGTGGGAGAGGAGATGGGGCAGCCTGCTACAGCTGAGGGCTGTGCTCTGTGATTAGGGGACAACCTGCAGACTGGCTGAAGAAGAATGACTCTCACTACCTGTCTGATATTTCCCATCTGGAAGTGGGACTCTGCCATCAGAGCTTGCGAATGGAGTTTGAGAACCCAAAAGCCTCCTACAATCTGCTTATCCGGAACCAAAGCTGCTGTGACCAGTTCCTGCAGACCCTGACATGTAAGAGTAGAGCTGTAGTGGGGACCGAGGGTGGAGCGGGGAAGAGGATTTGGAAGATTTGCTCTTGGAGAGCTACCAGGAGAGTTGTAGTTGGATGTATGATGGAAATTCACTTCTTGCCAGCTCAGGAGAAAAAAAAGCTGGGGGAGAGCCCCACTGGCATCATAACTTCTAGTGCCTCTCTCTAAACTATAGAAACACCCTGAGCTGTTAGGTACGGCCCTTGCAATAAAAGATGTCTACCTTCTCCCCCTCTTTAGATCTCTTGCAAGAGCTGCCTGCTAAGCACAGGAGCAAGGTGAAGGAAGTCCCCACTGTGGAAATGAATCCACAGCATTGGCTATGGTAAGAACAACCTCTGGGTGGTTAGGGTTTTGGATAGAAAAGGATGTCTGCTTATCCAGCAGTGCCTGGGAAATACACTGCTCAAAACAGGGAGGCACAGGAGGAGGCACCGCTGGAGTGGCAGCCAGGCCTATGTGATAGGTTTAAGGCAGCTGGCTCAAGTGCCTGCTGCACGAGGGATGAGTAGGCAAAGGGGTGTCATAGCAGGGCAACTCCAGACCTTCTGGATGAGCCTGAGCAAAATATAATGGAGGGGGCAAAAGGGGGGTGGCATAGGGCATCTTCATCTCCTGCAAGAAGCATTTGGTCCCTAGCTGGCAAGGGGGTGGGCAGAGTAACAGAAGAGAGAGGAATTTCTCAACATCTGGAAGAGACGGGTCCCTCTCTTCCCCAAGAGGACAGTGAGCAGTAGCTAGCTCTAAGCAAACCTAAACTGGAAACAGAGTCCTTCCTTGATGGGCCTGCTGTTGTATCTCCTCTAGGCCTCTGCTGAACTCCAAGACCACAGATTCTGCAGCTGCAGATGACACTTGCTTCTTCTACCTGCTGGCCTACTTGATCCAAGGTACAGGAGATCTCAGTGGCCAGGTGTCCCACACCTGGTGCTGTCTGCTTATAAGTTTGTGTTTTTAGTGTAGAGCCTGTGGGAAAGAGCTGGGCCACTGGTCCAGTAGCGAGATGGGGTGGGGGACATGGGTGAGGACTCTTTGCTATTAAGATACAGAGGATAACAACATGCTTCTTCGGATGTGTCCTGTGACTCTCTCAGGCCTTTTCTGCGTGAAAGTCCAGGCTCTAGGGAGCAGTTGGTTTTGCACACAAGGTTTGGTGACAAATCAGAATGGTTTCTTAGAAACTGAAGGTTATCTAAGGGCTGGATTCTTGCCCTGAGCTGAGGGAAAGCTGAGGGGTCATACTCGGATGGCTTGTGTGAGGAGCTGAAAGGCTCCTTGGTTTGGAAAAACAGAAGCAAGTATCTGGAACCCAAGATGGTAGGACAGGAGCAGCCTGCTGGAGCCCATCAAGTTCTGTTCTAGGACTTGCTGAGGGTGAAATGTGTTAAACCTGGGATTTGAGTCTTCAGTAAACAATTCCAGTGTCTTCTCAGTTTGGGACACTGGAAAAAGCAAGCTAGCTATTAATCGCATGGTGACCAATTTGTTACTGTTCTTGCACCCTTGTTCACCATTGGCCATTGGGGAGGTATGAGAGAAGAGTAATCAGAAGGAATCTGTGGGAAGTATGTTTATTGGCCTCCTCAAGCTGAAGAAACAGCCCATGAGAGGCAGAACTTCAAGTGTGTTTTTCTTACTCTATAGTTTGCTCCTTTTTTAGAGTATGGTGCCCAAAACCGGACATAGTTCCAGCTGAGGCCTCATTGCTAAGTAGACAGGACTAATTAAATCTCCCATTTCTGATATTCCTACTCATTCCCAAGAGTGAGGTGTAATGAGAAAAGCAACGTGTTGCTGTAGCAGCTTGTGATTCCCTGTGACCTCAGACAGTTCTGCGAGCGGTTCCCGATTTCTGTGCATCTGACTTGTTCCCAAGTGCTTTTAATTTGCATCCACTGAAATCAGCTGGATGATGTTTATGCTCCCTACAGTTTATCAAACCTACTTTGCTTCCTGCCATACTTAAGATGCGTCCCAACTTGGTGTTGAACTTTGTGTGTGCTCTCTGTTCCGACCATCAGATATCTGCAGCCAGACGAAATCAAGCCAAAAAAGGCGGTGGTCAGGAAGTGTGCTGACTTTTAGCTAAGGAGTAGTAAAGTGTTTTGTAAGAGGTCAAAGGACTCAAGTGTTTTTTCCTGCCCCACATGAGGCCATCGGCTGGACAAGGTTTGCTGGTTTCTGGTCTTTCATATACGTGCTCTTGCAATGAGCTTGGTTAAACTGGACAAGCCCAGCCACATTTAGCTATCCTGCTCTCCCTTTTCAGTCTGGAAGCTGGATAAGGCTGTTCACCCAGTTACTGTAGCTGGAAAGGATTTCCCTAGGGGGGGAATGGAAAGCAAAGCTGGTTCTGTGGTGACTCAGGCTCTCAGCAAAGCCTCTCCTATTCCCTCATATCCTTTTAGGGGCATCTGCTTTCCCTGTGACCCTGCTGAGCACCCGAAGCATGCTGTTTCTGCTGGAGGAGAATCACCAGTGGCAGGTGCAGCCCTCCTTGGATGAAGACCGTGAGGCAGAAACGGCTCCTAGGAGCAACATCCAGTTGAAGGAGAAGCAGCCGATCAGCAGTATTAGCAATGTCATAACCTATCGCCTCTGTCCTTGTGACATCAAGCTGATGCTTTATGATGAGGTAACCAGGAGGTGGTCACGGGGCACACAAGATGCTGGGGGCTGGACTGCGCTCAGATCCTGCTCCTGCCAAGAGTGTCTTGGGGCTGTCATGTCCCATCCTAACCTAGGGCCTGGCACCACAGAGGCAGGGGGGCAGAGCAAACTGCTGCTGTAGAAAAGTCATGCAGGGACGCTTCCGCGGCTGGCAGGGGAGCGGGAGGAAGATGTCTCTTAGGAACTGGGAGGAGCTGGCAGCTTTGCTGGGGAATAGCAGCTCAGGGCTCATCAATGCCTTTGAGGTTAGGCCCTGCTCATCCACTTCCCTCTCTTTCCTCCCTCCCAGGTGCTGAAGGTGGAGAGCACTTGGCACATCCGCACAGAGTGCCCTGAGCTCCTGGTAGAGCTGGTGGAGTGGATCCGTGGGCCCTGGGAGGAGATGTTCTCGATTGAGCTACGGAAGGCCGTGTATGAGGGACTGGAGTGAGCTTGCTGGCTGAAGGCAGACAGGACTGGGAGTCAAGAGTGGTGCTGTGCTGGCAATGGTGCAGAAGTGTATCCCACTCCCATCTGACCTTTGCTGTCCTGTGGCCTCTGTTTTCTACTCAACTCTTGCCCCTGGCCCTTCTTGGTGAGGAAGAGGGGAGCACACGATGGTCCAGACTGCACAGTCATTCACTCACACTGGGCTGGCCATGGAAGGAGGAGGTGGAGGGTGTTCCCTGTAATACTGATAAGCTACACGGAGTTTTAAGTTGGCAGTGTCTGCTAGTCTCCTTCAGGGTCGTATGGAGTGTCACGGAAGGAAAAGGGGAGCCAGGCTAGAGCATGTTCAGTGGGACATGCAGTGGTACTAGGCAGACAGCGTGACAGAGGCATTTGGGTGCTGTGGTCTTTCTAAGCAGGTGTACTTGCTGCCTTCCTAGCTGTCTCAGGACAGCTGCCATTATCTGCTGCTGTTGTTGTTATTACTTATTTTCCTTTCTTCCCCCCACCCCCCCCACTTTTGTCCATGGCTTCCCTAAAGCTGCCTGCTTCCAACAGGAGCCTGACTGCACAAGGGGACGGATGAGGCATGTGTTGATCACCCCACAGAGAGCCCTTACCTGCCTGGCAGGGCAGGGCTCAGTCTGCTGCTGTAGTCTTTCACTGTCACTGGGGAAGGAGGAGCTGTGAGGCTTTTAGCACAGAAATGTGTCAGTCATCGCTTAGGGGTCAGGACCTGATGAGCGCTGGCAGGTAAAAGTGAGGCTTAGGCTTTTCTGAGCAGTCCAAAAGCAAGAGTCTATTTTAACATGAGTTTTACTATTTTCTATTGTAATAAAAGCTTATATTTATTGAATTGTCACACTTTTCTTGCTGTGTCCTCTTGCACTGTAGTTTTGCCACAACCTCAAGGGTTCCCTGACATCTCATAGGGTTTGAGCCATTCTACCCCTCCTGTTCAGGGTGGTTGCTGATGGGCTGCTTAGACTAATCTTCTCCACCTGCCTGCTCCCAAGCAGCAGCCAAGGAACAAGGCCCAAACAGGACTAGTCTGACAGTAGGTACTGATTGTGGTGTTCTCCTGTGACAGTTGCCTTCAGGTGAGCATCCTGTGGGCTTCCAGCCCCAGCAAGTTGCTTACTGACTGTGCAGGTCCTCAGAGGACACCTCCCACAAGTAACTGTTGCTGGACCTGGGACTACCTGCCCGTAGGTTCTTCCCTGTACCAGGCTTTGCCTTGTCTCCACAAGTGGAGATGCCTCGTGTACTGTTTTGATGCAACTGAAGCTCCCTGTGGGGGTGAGCAGAAACAGACCTCTTCTGTGAAGGTGCTGCTGCCAGGTGGGACCTTTACTGAAGCAGCAACCTTTACTGCAGGTTGCTTTTCACCAGAGCGGTGTCTCTGTCTTGCTCTGTTGAGTGCTCAACCCACAGTTCCCAGGGACAGTTTTCCTGCTGCTGAATCCTAAGTGACAAAACCTCTGTTTCATGCCGAGGTGATCTTGATTTCTTTAGAGATGTGTATTTGTTATTCAGTGACCTGGTGCCTGTTTTCTTTGGGTTCTGAGTGCGGCAGCTCTCTGCAACAATCTCTACAACAGCCAAACCTTCCACGTACCCAAAGACGGTGTCTGTGGCTTCAGCCTCTGTCACCTAGAACAGAGCAGCGACTGGGTCCCGCAGCATCCCCCTGTTCCAGTCTCACCTGGGCAGGTGAGGTAAAGATTCCCTCCCTGCTCAAGCGGAGCCCAACCATCATCCCAGCCGTAAGAGAGCGGGAAGTTCAGTTTCCATACTTTGTAGTTGCCTGAAGGCCACCTCGTGGCGCGCTGCTGGGCACTTCCTTGGAAATGCTGCACGATGAGACTTTGTTGTGTCACATCCAGAAGCAGACGAGATGCTGGAGGCCTGCAGTGTCTGATATTTTTATCTGGCCTTCTATAGACTTGATGGACAAGATCTATACTGTCTTGAGGCAGATGTCACAATGCATTCTGCTTTCTCCCCTCTTCCTAAATGGGCGTATGGCTGGTGCTCTCTGTTCCTTTGGAGCGATCTCAAGCGGGAGTGAGCTCAGTGGAAGCACTGCCAGCACCTAACACTTTGTCCAGGAGAAGGAATCTGAGAGAGCTGAGCTGGTAAAGACCAGTAAGGGTTTTCTGTCTTCATCTTGCCATTTAAAGAGAATGTTTAAGTGTTGTCTTCATCTCCTCTATCTGTGTTTTTCACGAAGGCAAGAGATAAAATTGGAGTTGTTGGACCAGGTCATTGATGTCTCTTCTGCTGATCCCCCGAGAAAGCCCATCCCTGGAACTTGCTTTTTCCATCTTAGCTGCATCTTTGCTCAGCTGTGCCCATGTCTGGGGGCGTTGAGGGGCCTGACAAAGTGTGGGCTGCCAGAACCAAAGGTTTCAGCAGTGTGCCCGGCCATAGCTCTTCTCAAGCTTTTCCAGGATTTTACTGCAGGAGGGACTACTTCACTTGCTTCTGCTCCTTGCTGTGTCTCTGCAGGTCTGCTCAGCCCTAGCCTCTTGGTCCCATTAACAGCACCCTGCTCTTCTGCATTCCTCCAGCCCTTGATAGGGAAGCTCACATGCAACCTGTCTCCTGCCTCTGGTTGAAAGCTTGCTTTGTTTTCCCTCAGGGTTTTCTCCTGGCTGTTACCAGATTAACCCCTTTGTGGTTTGTTTGTGGCGGTGAAGGCTTCGCTGCGGGGCTCCTTGCAGCAGGCGTAGTGATGGGATTAACTGGTCTCATTGCATCAGCTGGGTGTGCGCAAGGGCTTCCTCGACACCGCATTGCAGCCAGCCCCGACTGAGGGCTGTGCAGGAGCAGGGGTTACGTAGGAGAGCCAGGGTTTGCAGAAAGGTGTGATATCTGTTGAACCAGCTGCAGAGCTCTTCTGCCTGTCATAACCCTGAACATGCAGTTCCCTGGCTGTGCTCTTAAATACTCTTAATTTTTCCCCTTCTTTCCCTTCTCCTTTTCTGGACGGACTTGGCTCCAGTGCTCAGCTGCCAGCACAGAGCAAAGCTGGTCTCTATCTCAGCGTTTCCTTGCTGTATCTGACTGGAGCAGGCTCTTCCTGAGGTGTGGGTAGCTGGAATGCCCAGACCTGGAGTAGCCACAGGGCTCTGGAGCCAGACTGCAGGCAGCTGTGGGCTTCGGGCTTTGGGCTAGCTGTTGCCACGAGCCTGGAGCTTTTCCATGGGCACATACCAGCCCTGTCTTGCTTTGCTGTTCAACTCATCAATGAAAATGGCACCTCAGCCTTGGGTTTGGCTATTTCAGTGCTGCCTGCGGTGTGTCTCTGCTCTCTAAAGCAGTATTGCTTTGCGCATACATAGCCAATGGGTTAGCTGTCAGCCCCCTTGCACTACGTCTAACGAAGTCTGGTTTCTAATCAAACTGGGAGATTGGAGGGACTGGTTGTTTACTTCTACTGGAGATGTAGTAGCGAAGAGCAAACGTTCCCTGCAGCTCATGGACCTGCCTATCCAGCTGCGTCCCTCCTTACCCAACTTACAGAGTGATGGCCCGGGGCTGTGTAAGCCCCTTCCCTTTGGGCTCCCCCTCCAGCCTGGTGGGGAGGGGAAGAGCAGAGAGCCCAGGCTGGGCTTGAGTGCCACGTGTGGGACCAGGGTGCTGGCGGAAGCCAGTACCCAGAAACTGGAAAGGAGACCCTGGCAGAGGAGAAGGTGGGCAGGAGCTGTGCCATATGCCCCCCTCACTGTGCTGTGTAATCAAGGAGGGGGAAAAGGGAAGGGGTCTTTATTTTCGGAGCCATCCCAGCCTTCTCTTGGCTTCTGTCACATGGCATGGTCACTGCCCTTTGTGCTCCTGTGTCACAGCGTGCCTTGCACTGTTATCGGGTGGTTATTAGGCTGGTTGTAGATCTGACCTGTATCAGGACAAACAGTCCCTAATGGAGCCGTCTGCTCCCTGTCCCAGTGCCACATGAGTTTTTTAATCTGGGAAGAACGTGTTTGCTGCTGAGGACTCACACTGTCCACCTGCAGCCCTGCCCGACCGTGGCTCCGCTCAGGGAGGGTGGAGACAGCTCACCCCTTCCTTGCCCCTTCCCCATCCTGCTGCCAAGCCCCAGACGGGCAGGGTCTACGCCACCCTGCAGCAGACACACTGGGGGTGCCCAGCCCCACCATCTGCCACGCTGCCACTATCCCCGGAAGCAGAGGCAGTCATGGCGGGGCCCAGCCCGTCCTGCTTTATCGATTAGAGCAGGAACTGAGGCTGCCAGACTGGCCCCAGCACCCTCCCTGGCACCCCGTGTCTGGCAGCTGGTCTAGTGGTGGAGTGCCTGAGGCTGCTTCCATTGCAGCGCTGTGGCTGTAGGGTTCGTTCCAGAAGTGGATGTTCTCCACTTTCTATCCCTGCACTTACACTCCTCCTCAGCCATATCTCCTTGATTACTGTCTCCCCTTGCTCTCACCAGGCTGTGCAGCCACCCTGCCATGCTCCAGCTCTGGCCTCTGCCCCACAGGCTTAGTGGTTTGGGGCTGATCCTGGTGGTTGTGGCTGGTGACGATGCTCCCGTTTCCTCTACGAAGCTCCTCTCTGAGGCGTACCCCACAAGGCTGCTGGTCTTGCACATCCTTCCTGCCCATGATGGGCTTGGGCTCCGTCAGCCTCAGCTGATGAGGGAAAGGATGAGGTGGGCAGAACCCTTCATCTCACCACCTTCCTCTCCCGGCTGTTGTGGGTTTTCCCTCTGCCCCAGCCCAAAGGGTGATGCCTCTGCAGGCGCTTGGGTGTCGAAAGCTCAGTATGAGGGTAGAGCCCAGGACTGTGCAGGGTAACGTGTTGGGAGAAATGGGGGGGAGGGGAAGGGGGCTCTGACACCCATGGCCACATGTTGACAAGCACAATAACGCCTGCCCATGGGGTTGTCTGACACCAGGCTCTGGGCCTGGCCTCCCGATGCAAGTTCTACCCCCCAGGCCTGGGCTTGGGTTGGGCTGCACAAAAATGCTGCCGCAGCTGTACCTGGCCCCAGCCCAACAAGCAGCTTTGTTTTGGGTGCAACGGCCTCGGTTTGCGGTCCCCCAGTGGGTCACGCTCTCCAGTTTAACATGAGGCTGCTGTGGGGGCTTGTTCTTAATGCACTGAACACTAGAGTCAAAGGGTCACGTAGGTCCCTGGCAAACTGCCTGGGGGTGAAGGCCGGCTGGAGGCGAGAGCTGGGAGCACTTGAAAACTGCTGGTGACTGTGGGGAAAGAAAACCCCAAGCTGCTTTAACTGCTTGGCAAGAGCAGGAGGTTCAATGTAGGCTATGTGCCACCTGTCCTCCCCAGCCCACCAGGATGTAGCTCTCATGCCAGCAGCCTCTGCTCCTGCCTCTCCGTGTCACACTGTGGGTGTCACCTGGCTGCAGCCCCAGCCTCCTTCCCTGCCCTGGATGCTTCCCTGCAGCCTTCCAAAAGCTTGAGTTTCTGTGCTTGGCTTGCTGTCTCCCTGCATCTGCCTCCACCTCTTGCTCCTGGCCTGGAATGGAGACGGTGCCCAGGGCTTGCTCCCAGAGTATCCGTTGCTGGATCTGCTACACGCATTTCCCCTTCCAGAAATGTTAATGCCGCAGTTGAGTGGGTGGGGGCGGGATTGAACGGAAAGTGTTTCTTCATAGCCAGGTCAAATCCCTTTCCTTCTGCTGCAGCTCTCCCTCCATATGGCTGAAGCTGTCGCCTGGGAAGGACCCATCCATGGCAGGGGGTAAGGATTGAGCAAGAGAGCCTGAAGTGGGGCTCTTTCACCCTTCTTCCACAAATGCGTGAACCCATGTCGGTGCCCTCCGGTGACTGGGGAAGCGTGTGGTGGCTCTTGCTGACTTAAAGAAGTGCCAGGGGAAACGCTGGGGTTGCCATTACTCAGTGGGCCCAGAATAACCAAAAACCCACACCGGATGCGGTGGCTGTGCTTCCCACCCTGCTTCTTGCCCCTGGCGCTGCTCGTGGGGCAGAGGTGCCATACCCACCAGTGCTGGCTGATGGAAACCCTTCTGCAACAGGGAGCACGTGTTTCTGAGAGGAGAAGCAGCATTTCACCAGCTTACGCAGACACCAGCTTCCCCCGGGATATTTGGGTTGCTCAAGGGAGCCCAGCATCCCTCCGTCTCACGCAAGGACACAAGGACAGGGTGCTCTGCCCAGGATGGCACAGGCGTGGTTGGACTGGTGAGAGGACTCAGCTCTGACAAAACCCCCCAGAGCCAATTTTAGCAGAAAGTGAGTGGCCAGGGTTCTCTGGCAGAGGGAGAGTCCACAGCTCCAGAGTGGTGACTCAAAGCTGTGCTATTGCCCAGGAAGAGCAGTGGTAACTCTCCAAGGGCACATCTGGAGGTGCTGCGTGCTCAGCCCCGGGCCCTGCTGCGCCGACCTGGCCCCGGGGCAGGAGAAGCAGCACAGGCTTCAAAAGATTTGAGGCACATTCCCACCACACAGGTAGGAATTTTGCTCCACGTTCCCACCACGCCTGCGGCCCCCTCCCCTCTGGAGCTACCAGGTCCCTCCTTCCATCTCCTCTCCCTTGCTCCTCACCGGGAGAGGCAGAGTTTGGTGTTACAGGGGGCAGGAGGTTATTGTCCAGGTGAGTCTCGTTACCGGAGCGCTGGTTCCCTCCTCTCCCGCTGCGGCCAGGCCGGGGCGGGCTCCCGGACCGGGACCGTACCGAGCCTGGGGGCAGCAGCGCCCCTCCCCGCCTGGCGGCTGAGTCACCCGGTGGCCGCGGGACCGGCCGGAGCGGAGCGGAACGGGACCGGCCGGAGCGGGACGGAAGTACCGCGCCAAGCGTCGTGGCCGGTCGGTGCGAGGCGGTCGGTGCGCACCGGCGGGCGGGCGGTACGCGGGGCGGGGCGGCCCGGGGCCCCTTTGTTCGGCGGGAGGCAGCGGCGCGCCGCCCCGCCGCTTNCCCAGGCCGACATGGACCCAGCGTGGGCTGCCTGGGGTCAGCGAGATGAGGGTCCCCCAGGCAGGCAGGGGCTGGTTATCTTTGGGGTGGGCTGTGGTGCAGGAGGACCCTGATGTGGGTTGGGGAGAATGGGGTCCCTGGTCAAGGTAGGCTGGTGCCGAGGGGGCTGGGGACCCCAGGCTGTGGGTATCGGTAGGGCTGGAGGTGTAGGTGTAGGGCCCAGCTAAGGCACATGGTGCTGGTCCCGACTCACATGGCGTGGCCGGGAGGTGGTGGGTGGCTTGGCCACCTCGCCAGAGAGCTGGGGTTTGGCTGCCTGCCCTGTGGTCCCTGCCCTGGGCAGGGGAAGGGGTGTGGATCTGTGCTGCCCTGGCCGTGCCCACTGTGGCTTCTGACCCCTGCTGAGGTCTGTCTCTGTGTCACCTATCCTTGGCCACCATGGCAGTGCCCACGTGTGCACTTTTGCTTTCCCTGGGCTTGCCGTCTCCTGGGGCTGCCTTGTCCCCTGCCCCAGCCCCTCGTCCTGGGGCTAGGGTGGTGTGCTGCTGCCCGGCCAGGGCTAAAGGCAGACACAAAGCATCCTCAGTCTAGCGGGGTGGTGGGGGAGAGGGCCTCACACCAGGGAGATGGGGCAGCAGTGACATCTTGCAAAGTGCTCAACCACAGGAGGATGGTGGCTCTGAGGGGCTGGATTTGGGTCCCTGGTGCCAGCCTGGGCCACCTTCCACAGGCTGTCAGTGAGACTGTGTCCCCTGGAAAGGTGCTTGTGATGGAGGGGCTTTTCTGCTGAAGTGAGGTTGCTTGGGAAGTGGGCTGAGCTAAGCCAAAAAGATCCTCTTATTCTGGACAATAGTGGCAAGAGTGCAGTAGGAGCCATCGTCTGCAGGGACATGCCCTGGCCAGAGGTGATGGGATAGGGCTGGCTGGAGGGCAGGCAAGGTGTAGTGGAAGCTGGGGGCTCTGTGGGGACATATCCCCTCTGCTTACCTGGGCACCCCTGCCACGTGCTGCCCTTTCATCAGCTCATGCATGAGCTGCTGAAACCAGGGGTGGTGGTGTATCCTCTCATGTCTTCTCTTTCGGCCAGGACCTGTGGCACGGTCCTTGTAACTTCCTCCTCGACCTCCAGTGTCAGCTGTTTTGCTGGAACTTTGTGCAATTCCTTGGCTGTCCCATGCTGCCCCTTGCCATCACTCTCCTGCTTCTCATCCCCCACCAGCTCTTGCTGTAGGGTGCTCTGAGCATTGGCCACCATGGGCTTTGGGGGCTTGTAAGGACTGGGGAGTTGGGGGTCCTGCAGCAGGGAAGGCACAGCATGGAGGTCTGGTGGGACAGAGTGACATTGCATCTCTGCTGGCCCTTGAGAAAGAGCTCTGTGGGGTGCAGAGGACCTACCTGTGGGCACATGGGTGGGAGCTACTGCTCAGAGGAGCCCCCTCAGCCAGGGCTCGGGGCTGACAGCTGCAGCAGGCCAGAGGGGCTGCCACATGTTGCCTTCCTCCAGGGGCCCATGGACCCCCGTGGGAGGGTGTGGGTGCTGGGACAGGGTGCGGGTGCTGGGACAGGGTGCGGCTGGGGACCTGCCCTGGAGCAGGTGGCAAATGGGTGCTGTGATGCTGGGGGCGGAGGAGGCGGTTTTGTCCCCTTCCTGTCCCCTCACAGTCCCCAGCTGGTGCTGCCCTGTGCTGCCGTGTTTACCCTGGCTGTGCTGACTTTTTCCCCAGATGTGTCCTGTGGGGACCAGGGACGTCCCAGCCTTTCCCCGGGTCCCCTCCACCCACCTGGCCGGCAGCAGGGCGGGAGCAGGATGCAGATAGGAGCATGGGGAGGAGGCACTGGGTAGGGGATGTGGTTTTGGGAGACGTCTGCCTGCGCAGGGCTGTATTTGTGGACCTGTGGGTAAGGGGAGGGCTGTTGGTGCTGGGAGAGGGAGAGTGGCAGACCTGGGGTGGCAGCTGGTGGTTTGGGGGTGCCCGGTGAAGCTGATTTGCTCAGTGCCTGTTTGCCTGTCCCGTCCTCGCAGGGTTTGAGCCAACTGCCTGGCCAGGATGAGCTGGAGCTTCCTGACACGGCTCCTGGAGGAGATCAACAACCATTCGACCTTCGTGGGCAAGATCTGGCTGACCGTCCTCATCGTCTTCCGCATCGTGCTGACAGCCGTGGGGGGCGAGTCCATCTACTACGACGAGCAGAGCAAGTTCGTCTGCAACACGCAGCAGCCCGGCTGTGAGAACGTCTGCTATGACGCCTTTGCCCCGCTCTCCCATGTCCGCTTCTGGATCTTCCAGATCATCATGGTGGCAACGCCATCGGTCCTCTACCTGGGCTTCGCCATGCACCGCATCGCTCGCATGCCCGAGTCCTCACGGCGCCGGGCACCGGCAGCCCGGCGGGCACGCATGCCGGTGGTGCGTCGAGGGGCCGGGCGGGACTACGAGGAGGCGGAGGACGATAACGAAGAGGACCCCATGATCTTTGAGGAGATTGAAGTGGAGAAGGAGAAGAGCCCAGAAGGCGGAGAGAAGCACGATGGCCGGCGCCGCATCAAGCAGGACGGGCTGATGCGTGCCTACGTCCTGCACTTGCTGTGCCGCTCGCTGCTGGAGACGGCTTTTCTCTTCGGGCAGTACCTGCTGTATCGCTTCGAGGTGAGCCCCTCCTATGTCTGCAGCCGTAGCCCCTGCCCGCACACAGTTGACTGCTTCGTCTCCCGCCCCACCGAGAAGACCATCTTCCTCCTCATCATGTACGCCGTCAGCGGGCTCTGCCTCTTCCTCAACCTCTGTGAGCTCGTGCACCTCGGCGTGGGGCGCATCCGCGACGCCCTGAGCCAGCCCGACAGCCCCCCGCTCCCGCCCGGCGGCAGCCCTGCACCGCAGTACCCCAAGAAAGCCCCTGGCGCACCCCCCACCTACCACTCGCTGAAGAAGGAGCCACCACGAGCCCCGCTGCCCGATGGCAAGCTGGACTACCGGGAGAGCCTGGCTCAGGCGGCAGTGACGGGTCGCTTCGCCCTGGCTGGGGCTCCCCCAGCCCATGAGCTGGACCGGCTACGAGAGCACCTGCGCCTGGCCCAGGAGCACCTGGAGGTGGCCTTCCACCTCCAGCCACCCCCACGTCCCCCCAGCCCTGCCCGCAGCAGCAGTCCCGAGGCCAACGGCATCGCCGCTGAGCAGAACCGCCTCAACCTTGCACACGAGAAGGGGACAGCCACCTGTGACAGGAGCACTGGTGAGCCGGGGAGGGGGATGCATGTGGAGGTTGCCCCTGGGTTCCCCCAAAGAGGGGATGGTGTTCCCCCCAGGGCGGGTGCTAACCTGCTTCTTGCTCCCCACAGGGTTGTGAGTGCCACCAGGGATGAAAGCCGTGTCTGCCGGAGCGACTGCTGCCACCGCCGTGGGACAGGCAGCCTGCCAGGAGCGTGGGATGGAGGGTGACGCGGTCCTGCCCAGTGTGGCTGGCTGGGCAGCCCTGTCCCGGTGGGCAGGGGCAGGGATGGGGGCCTTGGGGGACATTCCTTGGGGGACTTGATTTTTGAAAAGGGAATATCTTATTTTTGTACATTTTTATACACTTGTCAGCGTGTGCACCCTGGCAATTTTATACTCCGCTCCCGATCCCTGCTCTGGGCCTGTGCCTCCCCCTATCTCCTGTTTCAGCCCCTTTTCCTCCTCCCGCACCCATTTCCCGCAGCATCTTCTCTTCACACCTCCCTTTGCCCTCCCGTGCCCGCTGACACCTGCAGCTGTGCCAGCCAGTGCTGTGCATGTGCAGGCCGCACCGGCGATGCCAGTGTTGCTCCTGCAACGTGAGGGTTTCGGGGAGCTGAGCCTGGGGGTCCGGCTGGCCGGGCTGAACCACGGAGCACAGTGCTGGCCTGGCATTGCCCTTCAGGCGCAGGGGACAGCGAGGACCGGATGGGGAGGGAGGGGGTCCTGGTGGAGCCGTTGCCAGAAGGTACTTTGGGGGGTGGGTCAGCGGGGCGGTGCTGTGCAGCGTCCTGGCACTGGGGTGGGTGAGAGCTGTGGGGCTGTCCTGCTGGGAAATGTCTGTGCAGAGGGCAGGGGCTGTCCTTCCCGCCGCCTCCGCCCCATTCCCGGCCGGCTGCACTTGGACCAAAGCCCATCCCCTCCCGCTCTGGCCATGGGGCTGGGACCCCCACTCCCCACCCCCCCCCCACCCCGCACAGGACCAGACCCTGTTCCCATGGTGGAGGGGACACGGCACCTCCAGCCAGGTTGGCTGGGAAGCCAGCAGGGCATTTCTCATCATCTCAGCCTGGGTCACGCGGGGATTTTTGTAGTGTTGTTTTTTACTCAGAAATGATTGTCACTCTGTTTTGTTTTTTCTTTGTTTGGTTTTGTTTTTTCTTTTTTTTTTTTTAATATCTATATTAGTAAAGGCTGGAGACGTTTTGTACTGAACTGCTGCATCCGGTCCTTCGGGAGGGAGGGGTGGGAAGGGAATCCTGCGCAGCTGGGCTGGGGCGGGCAGCGCTGCTGGCTTGCCCTGGGACCTCCCCGCTCACCCGGGGGTGACTCAGTCATTCCTGGCGTGCGGAGGCGGCTGCAGCCGGGGCAGCCTCCATCAGCCTGGTGGAGCGGGATTCTTCCAGCCACGTTCCCACCTGGTCCTGTCCCCGGTGAGGGGCCCTGTGAGGGGCTTCCCCCAACTCTCCCCATCCCACTGCAGCCAGAAGCAGAAGGGATGCTGCCCTGCCCCGTGCTCCCCTGCCCCAGGGCCAGATCGAACTCATCCACACCATGCACTGATTTTGGCTAAGATGCCCCAATCACCTCTCTGGGACCCCAGTCTGGAACCAGACCACTCTTAGAGCATTCACCCATCCCCTCCCTCAGGAAGTCAAAAGCCCCCGAGGGGCTTGCACAACTGCATGGCGGCCTCTGATGGAAACTGGCATTTCCAGGCTGTTTTGGTAAAAGGAACAGGTTTATTTCACTCATCCCATTAAGCTTTCCAACGGGCTGCGCCGCCGGGAGAGGGCTCGCTTGCAGCACTGTGGGTGCCACCAGCCCTGCCACCAGGTTCTGGCATGGGCTCACTGTGGCACATCCCAGTCCCTGCTGCAGCAGCAGCAGCTCCTTCCTGGGAGCACGGGGAGGCTGTTGCACTCCGCGGCAGAAGTGGAACCTCAGTCCTTTTTGGGGAGGGGGGGAGATTGCTTGGGGGGGAGTGGGTGGGGAGAAATGGGGTTGCAGAGAGCAGACTGGCTTCAGCAGGGGGTTGATGCCAAGGCTGTGCCTGCCCCAGACCTGCTGTACCTCAGCTTGCTCCAGGCTGGAGACAGCCGTGGGGCAGGTCTGGTGTACCAGGGGCCACCCCAAACTCTGGCTTGTGCAGAGGAGGGTGACACAGCCCAAACCCCCCTGTTGGGTCCTTCTGGTCCTTGCAAATGTGGGGTCGGGGGTCCCCTGGGCGAGCGACTCCCAGTTGGGATCACTGTCTGGGGATGGTCTGTGGGGTGCCCTAGACACAGGTGCAGTCCTGGGCCAGGATGTTGGGCACCGTCTCATACTTGAAGGAGTACCCGCCGTCGGAGGTGGTGCGGACACGCAGGGAGCGCATGGTGCCGGGCAGGGCGGCGCAGCAGAGCTGCACACCCAGGCGGTGGCTCAGCCCGTGTCCCTCGGCGCAGCTCCCATGGCAGTAGTGGAAAACAAAGCTGCTGGGATGCACGATCCACTTGTCCCAGCCCAGCTCCTCGAAGGAGATGTNATGACACAGCCCATACCCCCCTGTTGGGTCCTTCTGGTCCTTGCAAATGTGGGGTCGGGGGTCCCCTGGGCGAGCGACTCCCAGTTGGGATCACTGTCTGGGGATGGTCTGTGGGGTGCCCTAGACACAGGTGCAGTCCTGGGCCAGGATGTTGGGCACCGTCTCATACTTGAAGGAGTACCCGCCGTCGGAGGTGGTGCGGACACGCAGGGAGCGCATGGTGCCGGGCAGGGCGGCGCAGCAGAGCTGCACACCCAGGCGGTGGCTCAGCCCGTGTCCCTCGGCGCAGCTCCCATGGCAGTAGTGGAAAACAAAGCTGCTGGGATGCACGATCCACTTGTCCCAGCCCAGCTCCTCGAAGGAGATGTTGAGGGAAGCCCGGCGGCAGTTGGTGTGGGCAGCCAGGTCCTCGGACGGGCGCTGCAGCAGGCTCAGGGCAGCTGGGGACCAGGGCACTGCAGAGCGGCGAGCCCTCTCACTGCCCTTTGCCTGGGTGGTGGCCACCAAGAAAGGCATCTTGTCCCCCTCGGCCAGGCAGGGGCAGCTGGGGCAGCGCACCAGGAGGATGAAGAGCGGCTGCGAGAGCTGGGGCAGCAGCGCCGGGGCGAAGTGAAACACTGTCCAGTGCTCGGGTGTCCGCACCACTGTGGCTGTCACCGGCACGCGGCCCTGTGGTGACAGGGTCAGCACGTCGGGTGTCGAGTGGTTGGGGGCAGCCGAGGGGCCGGTGTAAAACCAGAGCTGGGCAGAGGTGACTGTGCGGCTCAGGGTGTGTGCCGAGGGCTGGAAGAGGTAGGTGAAGATCCCTTCTTCTTCCATCAGCTTGTCCGGTTGCATGGGCTCGCAGGGCACGTCTGCAAGGGCCGGGGAGGGGAGAGAAAGATGCTAAGGGTGTGCACCCAAACCCAGGGAGGGTTCCTGACACGAAGTGGGAGGTGGGGTGTTGCAGATGGTCCCCAGGGCGCTGGCAGGACGCCCAGCTGCCTGCACAGGCTGTGGCACGGTGTGGGGGAGCTGGTGTCCAGTGCTACGCAGGAGCCACTTCGCTGTGACCTGCAGCTGAGCCCCACTGTGGATCTAGGCTAGTCCATTTCTGCTGCCCCTGTCTCCAGCGTCCTGCCCCATAGCTGGGCATCCTGCCCTGTTCCTAAGTCAGAATCACATCCCATTTCCCAGCATCCTGCCCCATTCCTGTGCATCCCACCCTATCCCTCCCTGCATCCCACCTGACCCAGACATTCCCCAGCCTTTCGGCACCCTCTTGGCCACCTGTCCCTCTCCTGCCTGGCCGGTCTCCTGTCCCTCTCTACCACCCTTTTCCACCTCCTGGCTCTCCACCACACCTCGCCCATGCCCCAGCCTGGTGTACCCTCTTTCTCTTCTCCCACAGCAGCCCCTCCATGCTGCTGCATCCCCACTGTCCAAAGCCTCGACCCTGTTTCACTCCTCCACCCTCTCTATCCCACCAGGACACTCTCACCTGTGGAAGGGAAGAGGATCACCTGGGAAGTGTCCTCCAGCTCCATGGGCTCGACTTCAGTGTTTTCAAGGACATCTCTCCGGTGCACCCTCCTCGCCTCCTTCTGGGGCTCCTCCTGGAGAAGTGGGGGGCTTAGATGCTCCAGCACCCGAGCCCGTACCTTGGCCAGGATGAGCTGCCGGTCGGCACCAGCCCCAGTGCAGCTGGCCAGGACTGCGGTGGGCAGCATGGCAGGCAGCAGGTGCAGGAGGAGCAGCATGACCATGGGGTGTGCAGCAGGCTGGTGGCTCGGGGGGCTCTGCGGCGGGCTCTTGCCTGCAGGCCCAGCCCATCTGCCCGCTGCACTCCCCCTGGGACAGGGTGGCATTGAGACCTATCTGACACTGACGCAAACGTCTGCTCGCTGTGAATATTATCTCTGGGCAGCGAAAGCACTGAGACGTCTGGAATGCGAGGACTGCAAGGACAGTGTGGTCTGGGAGGGATGGAACTCGCCAGGGAAGGGATGCTACTGGGGGCAGTGGGTGTGTGGGGCTAAGAAGACTGGGCTGCAGGCAGGGTGCTGCCAGGAAAGTTTTCTTGTATACTGGCATGGATGGAGGAGCACCCTGGGTGAGCTTTGCTGCTGCCAGTGCTGGGTGCTCCCCAGGGTGGAGGAGCTGCAAAACTGGGGCTTTTGGAGCGACAGTGCAAGATGGCAGTGACTGTGCACAGCAAGGACTGGCCACTGCAAGGCCCCAGTGTGTGGGAGCATGTTGGGGGTTGGCAGGCAGGACACCCTCGTACCAGGAATGGCTGGGACACATCAGGGTCATGGGGCAGTGGGATGTGAGGATAGGGACTTGGGGAGGGAAGTCTGGAGGATGGGGGGCTGTGGCATCTCCAGGGCAGCCTGGAGGCTGGCAAGGTCATGGGGACAGGAAACAGGAGGGATGGCAAGAGGTCCCTGTGCTGCCTGGCGCTGGGGAAGAATGGACCAGCTTCAGGAGAAGAGGAGGAGAAGGAAGAGATGAGGCTGAGCCTGGCCAGCTTGAGACCCTGCAGGGGTGCCAGGAGAAAGAAGCCATGGTGGTGCTCAGGCTGGCTGGCAGAGGCTAGCTCCTCGGGCAGGAGGGGCACAAGCTGTGAGGTGACTCAGTGTGTCCTGCCCTTCATCCCACTGCTGCTTGTGGGGACACAGCCAGGTGTCCCCCAACCAACAACCCTGCCTGTGTGCTGGTGGGCAGCTTCCACATCCCTCTGCTCCTCATCCCACACATCCCACACATCCCATCCCCTGCAGCCTGGCATCTCGTGCAGCATCTGCTGCGGCACATCCCACCCTGTGCACCACGTCCTGTCCTACTGCAGCCTGGTGTCCCATGCCATGCACCCTGTGCCATGTGTTGTGTTGCCTCCTGCTGCAGGCTGACCCATCACGGAGACACGTTTGGGTTTGCAGCACACCAGGACCCCGGAGATGGAGTGCTGCCTGTCTTCTCCAAGCCGGGTGGCTCCCACTGGTCTGCTATACATAGTCCAGCCCTGCCCTGGCGAGGCGCTGAATGGAGCAGGCTCAGTCTTTATCAGCCCAGCGTGTCATCAGAGGGTATTTTTGGGGACAGCAGCTGCAGGCGTTTGTAACGGTTGGTCCCTGCATGCTGACACTGGGGAGCGGAGCTGAGGGAAGTGGCAGGGGCTGGTGCCGGCACTGGGAGACACAGGGGAAAAGCAGCTGAGCAAGGTGAGTGTGTGGGGCAGAGGAGGGGGCTGTGGGGCTGCGTGGGACAGGGTGATGGGGGTTGGAATCGGTTGAAGGGGGCAGCGGGATGGCCAAGCCATCAGGGCTGTGTGGGTCTGCGGGTGCTGCCGTGGGGTGGCCCGTGTGTCTGGGAATGTGGCCGGGGAGGTGGATCTGAATGGATGCACCGTCCCCAGGGAAGGGATGTGGGAGGAAAAGCTGGCCATTGTCCCTGCCACTCCTCAGGGACTGGCTCTCTCCCATCATCTCCTCTGGCTCATTCAGGGTGTATTTTGGTTTCTCTTCCCCCTGCCCTGCCAGAGGGAGGCCAGAGCCTCTGCACCAGCCTCAGCCATGGTGCGGACAGAGGCTGGGGTATGTTTGCCCAGGGAAGGCATGGAGCCCTGACCCGCACTCCTGCCCATGACCATGGGCACTGGGGATGGAGTCAGTGCCCTCCAAGAGCAGGACCCCTCTCCCCAGCTTTCCCTCTGCCCCTAAGGATAATTATTTCCAGCCGTGGCTCTCAACAGCCAAGGGCTGGATCCTGCCTGTGGGACCACAACTCTGGAGAGGGACCTGTTCCTGGGGGAGCCCTACTTTTCCCCACGGCAGGGCCCTGGATGGTGACCACCAAGTACAGGGGGGTCCCTTGTCCCTCCGAGTCCAGGAGGAAGCGTCTGGATCCGGCTGGGTGCCTCCTGCCTGCGACAGCCCCATATCAGCACCTGCCCTCTGAGCCAGCCCAGATGCTGTAGGAATGCGGCTCTGCCACCACCCGATACTGCAGGAATGCCCGGCGGGTGGGGAAGGGGCGAGCTGGGGCCGTCCTCCCTCCACCATCCCTGTCCCCAGCACACAGCCTGCAGCTGCCTTTGCTCCCCATCTAGGCAGAGGACCCCGCCCCCAGAGCTGGGGTCCCCTCTGTGATTCTTAGGCAGCCAGCCTTGGCTCTGGGTGCTCCAGTCCCTCAGGATGAAAAGAGTTGCCTTTTGTAAATGCTTCTGCTACTGTTGGGCTGGAAAATAGGGTTTTTTTGGGGCTGAGATTGGAGTGTATCTAGTGGGGCAGGGGTGCTCAGAGTAGGGTGGTGCTCCCGCAGCTTGGGCTCAGTGCTGGGGGCTTTGCTTTGGGAAGGAGGGTCCCTCCCTGCAATGCTCCATGCCAGTCCCATTGCCGAAACCTGAGCCCCCACCCTGTTGGTTTATGTATCCTCCAGGCTGATGGTCCCCATTGCTGCCCTGGCCAGCCTCCTGCTGTGACCCCGGGAAAGCAGCAATGGAGGGGTTCGGTGGAGCCCCCAGGTTCCTGGCCTATCCACGTGCCTTCACAGTACGAAGTGGCTCCGACGCGGTCCTGAGCTGCCAGATCACAGGGAACCCTCAGCCGAGCATCCTCTGGGAGAAAGACAAGACCCCAATTGAGCCCTCTGGCCGCTTTCATGTGGAGGCCAAGGGGGACCTGTACAGCCTACTGGTGTCCTGTGCCACCCCCCAAGACAGTGGGCTCTACATCTGTAAAGCCAAGAACAGTGTTGGCGAGACCTATGCCGCTGCCACACTCAAAGTAGAGGAGGGGGAGCCCCTGCAGGAGGATGGATGCTCAGGTGGCAAGGCACCCACCTTCCTTGTGGCCCCCTCATCCACGCGGGTGTGCCAGGGGGAGGACATGATGTTCACCTGCAGGGTGTCCGGCCAGCCCTGCCCAGTGCTGGAGTGGGAGAAAGATGGGCGCAAGCTCTCTGATCTCTTTGAGAGCAGCCACTTTGCAGTGGGGAAGGAGTCAGAGGACTGGTACTTTCTGAAGCTGTTCAGCACCCGGATCCCAGACGGAGGGGTGTATGTGTGCCGGGCACACAGTGGCTCTCGGGAGGCCCTGGCTGCTGCCGTGCTCCTGGTTGAACCCCGGGCATTGCCAGAGGGGCTCCCCAATGGCCCTCCTGCTGATGGTCCCCAGCTGCTGGCGGAGCGGCAGAAGCGGCGGCAGTGGCATGTGGCAGGACGGCACGCAGGACCAGGGACCCGGGTGCCCAACGGCACAGTGTCAGCCGGGGTGCCAGGGGCCAAGGCATTCACTGTGAGCGCAGGGAAGCATGCCAAATTTCGTTGCTATGTCACGGGCAAGCCCAAGCCGGAGATCATCTGGCAGAAGGATGGCGAGCCCCTCTTCCCCGGCCGCAGGCACCTCGTCTATGAGGACCGTGAGGGTTACTTCATCCTCAAGGTGCTGTACTGCAAACCCCAGGACCAGGGGCTGTACGTCTGCACCGCGTCCAACACTGCTGGCCAGACCCTGAGCGCGGTGCAGCTCCAAGTGAAAGGTAGGAGTGTGTCCAAGTCCTGCCAGTTGCCACCGAGCACTGGGGGGGGGCGTAGTTCCAGGGCTTTTCCATCTGGTAGGGACATGTCTGTGTGTGAGCTCAGCATCCCTGGGCTTCCTCCTGTCCCATGCAGCTGGGGACACTCTAGAATCCTCTGGACAGAGCTATGGGATGGAAGCAGGGGATGCTGGGCTCCCCCAGGGAGCTCTGTCCCCCTCTGTGCTGCTCTCTCCTCAAAAGCAGGGAGGTGGTGTCTTTGGAGGGCTGTGGGTGTCCAGCCACAAGCCGGGAGGGGAGACAGTGCCTTGGTGACAAATTCCCCTGGCGTGCTGAGTGGTTTTGGCAAGCAGCCCTGACGGGCATGGCTCCAAGTGCCTGCACTGGTCCTCAAAGCCACTCTGCCAGCTAGGGACAGCCCATGGCTGGGGTGACCCAGCACCCAGTCCATCCCCTGCCTGCACCCATGCCTGCCACAGGGTGCTGGTGTGCATGTTCCTGCATCCCCCAAAACTCTCTGCTGAGATGCCGGGGGTCATTGCTGGGTGTCCCCAGCCTGTGCCCTGGCTCCCCCTACCTTGGGGAGTGTGCTTCCTGGGGGCAGTTCCCATCCCACATGGGCTGAAGAGGAAAGAGGCAGAGAAGGGCCAAGGGCTCGGCACCTTTCATGAGCTGGGAGAGCCCAGCGGGTGCTGTGCCCCACACACCCCACCCCAGTGCCCATTTCTCCCGGTGGCAGAGCACCGGCTGCGGTTCCAGGTGCAGCTGGCGGACGTGGAGGTGGCAGAGCGGGAGGATGCCGTACTGGAGTGCCAGGTGCCACTGGAGACCATCCCCACCGCCTGGTACCTGGAGGACAGGGAGCTGCAGCCCAGCCACAAGTATGTGATGGAGGAGCGAGGCGTGGTGCGGCGCCTGACCATCCGCGATGCCCGCACCGACGATGACGGCATCTACCTCTGCCAGATGAAGGACAAGGGGCGCAGCATTGCCGAAGTGTCTGTCCGAGGTGAGAAACAGGTCTCCAGCAGTATGGCTTTTCCTTCCTGTCCCCCTCCATGCTCCCCACCATCCCCAGCACCTGCCTTCCCACTGTTTGGCTGTGGTGCCTTCTGCTTGCTGTCCCTCCTTGACCTCCTCCTCTCTCCCATCTCGGGGAACGCATCCCACTCCCCAGCACCGCCCCCCCAGCCCTCATCTTTTCTCATAGGAGTGATCACAAAGCGGCTGCCGCGGAAGCTGGATGTGATGGAAGGGGAGAACGCAGTTTTCTGTGTGGAGACGCGAGAGGCCTTGGAAGGGATCTGCTGGAGTCGGGACGGGCTGCAGCTGCGAGAGTCACCTTGCACTGTGCTGAAGAGCTTCGGCAGGACACACCTTCTGGTGCTGGTGCACGTCACCCGTCAGGATGCAGGCATCATCTCTTTTGCCATCGGGGAATCGCAGACATCCTCCCAGCTCCGAGTCAAGTGTAAGCTCCAGGCTCAGAGGGGTCCCACATCCTCCATCCTGCCCTTTCATGGGGGACTGGCATGGGGGAAGAAACGGGATGGGCTGGGGATGTGATGCTGCAATGGCTTTTTGGGGAGGTGGGTTTTTAGCAGGGCTCCAGGGCCTCAGGCTCTCTGGCACTCACAGACCCCTGTCACCAGCATCATGCTTCCAGGGAGCAAGAACATACTCTCCATCAGAGGGAGCCTGTTCCTCTGCTTCCCCAGAGAAACAGGCTGTGTAATCCCTCTCAGCCCTAATGCCACCCTGCCAGGGGCCTCTCTGCTGTCCCCAAGGAGGCAACTCAGGCTGTGACTTGCAGGTGTGAAGCGTGACCCCCCGAGTGCGCCGGTGGCAGCCGAGATGAGCCTGGCGGAGAGCAACGCGGCCCTGCTGACCTGGTGCCCCGCTCCCGATGCCCACCTCCGCCCCCCCAGCCGCTACCTGCTGGAGCGGCGGGAGGTGGCCGGGGGCGAGTGGGTGCAGTGCCTCGCCACTGACCTGCCCGGCCATGTGCGGGTGCTGGGTGACAGCGTGCCCCGCGAGGCCAACTACTGCTTCCGCATCTGTGCTGTCAACGAGCATGGCCGGAGCAGCTCCGTGGAGTTCCCTGGCTCTGTGCATCTTGGTGAGGGTGCCAAACTGGGTTCACCCCCCCCCTCACCCCCCCTCCCCGAGCCCAGGAACCTGACTCTCCCCAGCTGGGACATTGTGCCACAGCACGCTGCTGGCTGGTGCCACTGGGGCTGAGTTTGGCCATGCTCCAGCCCCGGCAGCTCGCCTGGAGAGGGGTCTGCAGGACGTGTGGGTGCAGGATGGCGAGGACGCACGGTTCTCTCTGGAGCTGTCAGCCACAGTGCAGGGTGCCTGGTTCCTCAATGGCACCCGTCTGGGTGAGGAGGAGAAGGACGCTGTGGGCAGTCGGTGCAGCGTGCAGCGCCATGGAACTGAGCACTCACTGCTGATCCAGGGAGTGCGGCTGGTTGAGAGCGGGGCTCAGGTCACCTTCGTGTCCGGCAGTGTGCAGGATTCAGCCACGCTGCATGTGCAAGGTGAGCAGCATCCTGCCGGGAGAAAACCAGAGGGGGCTCTCATGCTGGAGGATGCTTCTTACCCCACTGCGATGTGTCTCAGCCCTGCAGGTCCGCATCACCCCAGTGCCTGAGGCCGAGCGGCTCCGGGAGGTGTCAGTGGGACTGCCCGTGCTGCTGGAGTGTCAGGTGTTCCCACCAGATGCCCCCGTCCACTGGCTGAAGGATGGTGAGGCTGTGCCCCTGGATGATGTTATTGCAGTGCAGGCGGAGGGCTGCGTGCGGAGGCTGCTCCTCCGCTCGGCGGGTGCCTCAGACACCGGAGTGTACACCTGCGACGGCGGAGATGATGCTGTGAGCTTCGTGGTGACCGTGACTGGTGAGCTGAGGACCCCATGTGAGACCCACACCTCCTGACAACACTGGCCCTACTCCTCTTCTTGCCCCTATGATGAGGCAGAAAGTTGCCCTCAGTCAAGTGCCCAAGTTAAGGCCCTCCATGTGCCCCCCGGCAGAGGCACCGGTGAGGATTGTTGGCTCCAATGAGGAGGCCCCCCACGCCTACACAGTTGGGCAGCGTGTGGAGCTGTGGTGCCAGCTGTCCCGTCCAGAGGCCCCAGTGAACTGGTACAAGGACGGGGAGGAGGTGGAGGAGGGTGAGAACCTGGTGCTGGAGCAGGAGGGGCCACGGTGCCGGCTGGTGCTGCCCTGTGCCCGGCTGCAGGACGCAGGGGAGTTCGTCTGCGATGCTGGTGGAGACTCCGTCTTCTACACCATCACCGTGGCAGGTGGGTACGAACAGGTGGACCTGTGGGATCACCTCCTGGGGGGCTTTCTTCCATGGTGTGGAGTGCCACAGCATGGGCCACTGTTGGTATCACTGCTCTGGGGTTAGAATGCTCGTCAGAGGTGCTCTTGCTGGGTCCTCAGCAGCAGGTCGGTCATTTGGGTTCTTTAGGGCATCTGTGGTGCATAAAACCATGCAGAGTGACTGGCAAAGGGGACTGCTTGCTCTGCCAGTCCAAAACACTCAGGCACCCAAGGGCACCCAACACCTCCATGCCGGGGTGTTTGCCGGTCCTCTGCCATGGCTAGGAAACAAGCCCTCCTCCAAGGTCCTAAAAATAGTATGCCCAGCACCTGGCGTGGGGTCACTTGCAGTCAGACCCCGTTCTGATGGACAGTGTTAATTACTGACCTGAAAATTAGCGGTTGCTGGGATACCGATGATTGGGCAGTGTTTGCTGGGCCTGAGGGGGGGTGGCGTCCCACAGCAGCTGCCCCGGCCATGGAGTGGCTGCTGGTATCACTGACTGGCAGAGGATAATGAAAGCTGAAAGCAAGTGAAAGACTTCCCCTTGCTGGCCCCGAAACCCACAATCCCACAACCACAGGAAGGTGACCAGGGGCAGAGGTAAAGCCTGGTTAAAAGGCTGTATGACCACAGCGGTAAAGCATCTCCGCGGTGTTAAAACGTGGCAAAGAGCTAAAGCTGATGGCAGAGGATGTAGGAGCAAAGATGGGATGGGTGACAAGAGATACTTGAAGAGTCAGTGAACTGGTGACCACCGAGCAGGTGAAGAAAGAGAAAGGAGGGTTTTAGCGGGATGAAGGCAAAATTGGCAGGGGGAAGGATGTGCTCTGGGCAGAGGCAGGAGGCACCATCGCCCCACGGGGGTGCAGGGCATGGAGAACTTGATTTCTCTAGGGTGGAAGGGGGAAACACCATCTGCTGAAGCACAGGCTTTCAGCTGAGCAGCTTTGCATAACTTAGATGGAAGGGTCTTAGGGAGGCTGGCACGGTTCGATCAGGACTCAGCCATCGGTGTCACTGGTCGGACTTGGTGCGAGTGCCAGGAGGCTCAGGCTGGCAACCCTCTGGCAGAAGCTCTGGGATGGCTGCTGCAGTCAGCACTACTGTGGCACGCTTGGGTTTCCCTGAGGCATCCCAGCTATCCCCCAGCTATCCCCAGGGGTGACTGCAGCGTGGAGCCTGTCTGCCTCTGGGTTTTCCAGCAGCTGCCAAGTGCTGGGGCTCCCTTGGAGCCGGAGGCGAGGCTGGGGCCAGCGTGGCTCTACCAGCTGAGCGTTGGCACACGGTCCCCTCCTCGCTTTGGTCCCGTTCAACATCTCCAGCCTTACTTCAGCGACGTGATTGCTTTTAGCAGGTCTAAGGAGACAGGTGACCGCTGAGCGTTTGATCAGGGAGCTGGACGGATGCAGACTCAGCATGGTGTGGGTAGAATGCTGCAAAGTGGTGCCGCGCTGCTCTGGCACGCTGTGGGGCTGCATTGTGCTGCTGAGCCTGGGCATCACGGCTGGAGACTGTCTGGGAAGTTTGCAGCCCAGCATGGACACCCAGCACGGGGCAGCTGTGGGCCGTGAGAAGGGAAGGTCACTGCTCGGCCACCAGCATGCTCTGGTGCTGGCTGTGACTCATGCCCACCAGGAACTTTGGGCTGATGGACCACCATAGCACAGTCTGGGCCAGCCCAGTGCAATGCGTGTGGCTGGGCAGGTGGTATTGGCTGCTGCAGGCAGGGCATGCATCCTCATCTTCTTCCAGAGAAGAGCAGAGCTGGTCACATCATGCTTGTACTGAGACCCCCTCTGGCTTTTGGGGTCTAGATTCAAGTCAGAGGCTGATGTGAGCAGTGACACACATTCTGTGTGTAACCCATTAGTGGTGGTGTTCAGCAAGCACCATGATCTGGCATGGTGTCGTAGGTCCTGGTGAGCCGGAGGGATGGGGATGCTGGCCACCATCGAGCCACATGCCTGCACTGCAGCGTGAGCAAATGCCAAGGGTTGAGCCAAGACAGAAGCACCAGGCAGGGACCCTGTGGCCTCCAAAACAGGGACATGGGTGAAGGGATGGGCACCCCTTGGCAGGGCAGCCCCAGGGGTAGTGCTGGCATCACAGATGGCAATTAGCAGTCCTGGGGCTCACTAATGAGGCACTTGCCTACCTGCGTGCCCCATCTGTGTCCTTCAGCTCTATCCTGGGGCAGAGCAGGGCAGGCACTGTGGGGGCTGGGCCACAGCAGTAATTTATGGCCAGGAAGAAAGCTGGGTGCTTCTGCTGGGTGTGAGGGGTGAGGAGCAGGGGGAGCCCCGGGCAGGGCAGCCCAGACACTTGTGCTATGTGGGATGTGGAAGAGGTGGTTCTTTCCTGCCTTAAACCCAAGGAGCAAGTGAAACCATCACTCCACATAGGGCTGTGACTGCCACCATCGCTTGCTCTGGCTTTCACATCCCAGCTGAGCCCCACGTCTCTCCCTGGCAGAGGCACCGGTGAGGATCATTGGCTCCAATGAGGAGGCCCCCCACGCCTACACAGTTGGGCAGCGTGTGGAGCTGTGGTGCCAGCTGTCCCGTCCAGAGGCCCCAGTGAACTGGTACAAGAACGGGGAGGAAGTGGAGGAGGGTGAGAACCTGGTGCTGGAGCAGGAGGGGCCACGGTGCCGGCTGGTGCTGCCCTGTGCCCAGCTGCAGGACGCGGGGGAGTTTGTTTGTGATGCTGGTGGAGACTCCGTCTTCTACACTGTCACCGTGGCAGGTGGGTGCCATGCACAGTTATAGCCCTCTCCCCCTTCTTCCTCTACCCTGTCTTCCTGCTAGTGCTCCTGTCCCGCCAGCAGCTGCAGCTTCTCAGTTGCTTCTCACCCCCTGGAGAGCAGCTCCTTGCCTGTGCTCCTGAGCTGGAGGAGGATGAGGGCAGGGGCAGCTCAGTGCCTCTTCCTCCTCCCAGAGCCCTGTGCCACGCTGTCCCTCTGTACCCCAGGGCACAGCCACGCTACCTGCCCATAGGTTATTCCACCTATACCAGGTTATTCCACCTGTACCCCAGCCCCAGTGCTCCCTCACCTTTCAGCCACCAGCACCAGAGGGCTGGGACGACACTGGCTGCTGGCCCCAGAGCAGGTAGGCTGGAGGCTGAGCGACACATGGTCTTGGTCCTTTCAGCCCCACAGGTCCACATCATGCCAGTGCCGGTGGCACAGCAGCTCCAGGAGGTGCTGGCAGGGCTGCCTGTGCTGCTGGAGTGCCAGGTGTCCCCCCAGGATGCCCCTGTCCACTGGCTGAAGGATGGTGAGGCTGTAGTTCCCACCAAGGTCCTGGCCATTTGCTCGGAGGGCTGCTCGCGAAGGCTGCACATCCCTGCAGCTGCGCCATCTGACTCGGGGACATACACCTGCAAAGCTGGGGACAATGCTGCCAGCTTTAGGGTGACTGTGAACGGTGAGCTGCTTGGGGGGTGCCTATCTTCCTGTGGGGCTCACCCACCACCATGGCTGAGCCCTGCCACATGTCCCCTGCCAGAGGCACCAGTGAGGATTGTCAGCTCCAACAAGGAGGCACCTCATGCCTACCTGGCTGGGCAGCACGTGGAGCTGTGGTGCCAACTGTCCCACCTGGTGACCCCAGTGCACTGGTACAAGGATGGGAAGGAAGTGGAGGAGAGTGAGAACCTGGTGCTGGAGCAGGAGGGGCCACGGTGCCGGCTGGTGCTGCCCTGTGCCCGGTTGCAGGACACAGGGGAGTTCATCTGTGATGCCAAGGATGCATCTGTGTTCTACCACATCTTGGTGGCAGGTTGGTGGCACAGCAGGGATGTCCTGCCAGGAAGGACAGCACTGTCCCAGCTCTGTGCCATGGGGTCACCAAGTGCTGTTCCCTGCCCTGAGCATCGGAGAGGAAGGAATGTGGTTGCATGACCCAAGGGTTGGTGGGTGCTTCCTCCAGCTCTGCTGGGCTGGCACTGTGTGCCCACTGCCCTACTTTCGAGCAGCTCCTGTCCTTTTCACTGGGGTGAGAGGCTGTAGCATCTTCACAGCCCCATGGGGACAGGATTGTGGGTGACAGGAAGGAGGGACAGCAGAGTCAGGAGTGATGCAGAAAGTAGGTCTCATGTCCTTCCTCCACATCCCTGGCAGAGCCACCGGTAAGGATCCTTCACCCTGCACAGCGCTCGCTGGAGCTGCCAGTGCAGGCACCGGGACGTGTGGAGCTGCGGTGCCAGCTCTCTGTGCCGGATGCTCCCGTACGCTGGTTCAAGGACGGGCTGGAGGTGGATGAAACTGACAACCTGCTGCTGCTGGTGGAGGGGGCCTGGCGCTGCCTCCTCATCCCCAGGAGCAGCGCAGAAGACACGGGCGAGTACATCTGCGAGAGCAAGGACGAGGCCGTCTCCTTTGACGTCAAGGTGTCAGGTCAGTGGGGACCCAGGATACACTGACACGGCTCTGGCCCCGGGGTCTTTTCCAGTCTGGGTGAAGGGGAACCAGCTTCTCTGTAGTGATGGAGCCAGTGAACGTCCACCTCCTGGGTGCTGGAGCAGCTAGCGTGGGTGCTCATCTTAGGCTGGCGGTGAAGGTGTCCTCAGGGCCATGTTCTCTCCACGTTGCTCTGCATCACAGCCATGCTGTCCTCACAGAGCTGCCAGTGAGGATCCTGCAGCCCCTTAGACCTCCTCCTGTCATGACGGTGTTCCTTGGGGAGACAGTGATGCTGAGCTGTGAGCTTTCCCGTGCGGATGCACCCGTGAGCTGGGCCAAGGAGGGTGTCAGGCTGGAGGCTGGGGGCAGCCTGGTCTTGGAGGAGGAGGGTGTCCACCGCCGCCTGCTCATTCCTGCCGCTCAAGCTGAGCACTCTGGAAAATACACCTGTGCCGCCGCTGATGACACAGTGACCTTCACTGTCCAAGTGTTGGGTGAGCAAAAGGCTGGGGAGAGCCCTGTAGGGGATGTTTGATGCAGAGACCATGGAGACCCCACCTCTGTTGGTGTTGGGTGCTGCAGATCCGCTGGTGAGGATCCTGGAGAGGGACGTCCTGCCGACCCACCGCCATTGCCAGGCCATGGAGGACCTGGTGCTGGAGGTGCACCTATCGCATGCCCACGGGGAAGTGAAGTGGTACAAGGATGGGGAGAAGCTGCAGGACACACGGCGTGTGCGGCTGGAGGAGGACGGGTCACGTCGGTCTCTTGTTGTTCTGGGCACCACGGGCAGGGATGCAGGAGAGTATCTCTGTGACACTGGGGATGACAGCATCGTCTTCTTCGTCACCGTGGAAGGTGAGTGGGAGGCCCTGGGGGAGATGGCCAGTGGGGTGAGGACTGAAGTGAGTCCCTGGCTGCTGCCAGGCTGGGTGGCAGTGAGCACTGGGACACAGGGATCAGGCTGCACCCATGCAGGGGCTCTGTGGAAATCCCTGTGCTGGCCAGCTGCAGCCGGAGGAAGTCTGAACATGACCCAGCCATTGCAGCACCCAGCACAGGCTGCTGTTCCTGTGGTGACAGCCCATCTCTCCAGTCCCAGAGCCACCTGTGACCATTGTGGGCAGCACGGACACCATGGAGCATCGCTGCCTGGTGGCTGGGGAGGACCTAGTGCTGGCTTGTGAGCTCTCCTGTCCTGACGCCACTGTGCACTGGCTCCGGGATGGCCAGGAGGTGCAACCGGGTGAGAGGGTGCAGATTGAGGCCCATGGGGTGCTGCGGCAGCTCACCATTTGTGAAGCACAGCCCAGTGACTCAGGATGCTATGTCTGCGATGCCGCCAGTGACCGTGTGGTGATGAGCGTGGAGGTGTCGGGTGAGCCGGCAGGAGCTCAGCACCCTGGGGACCCCCAATATGGCGGGATGGTGCCATAGCCTTTGGTGAGGGGAGGGGATGCCTTTGCGACCCTGCTGATGGCAGGGTGGGAGTCCTGTCCCCAGCCCCGCAGGAGCCGTTGGTCAGAAAAGGACATGTCAGGGTCGTGGTGAGACATGTCCCTCCCACCTCCCCCAGCCAGGAGCTGGTTAAATTTAGCCTTGGCCAGCTCCCAGGCGCCGGTCCTCCTGCTTCAGATGCCAAGGGCTGAGCCCAGCCCAACTAGTATCAGCTGGAGATGGAGGACTGGGCAGGGTGGGAGAGGACCTGGCACAGGCAGATGTCCTGGCTCCCCAGGAAGGTTCTCAGGATGGGAAACACACCAAAATTAATGGCCCCAGCCCAGCAGCTGAGCTGCCTGTTCAGGGAGGGATGCTGAAAACATGGGTTCTGCTGCTGTCCCTGCCTGGGGCCCCTTCCCCTAGGGGACCCTAAGCTGCCAAACCCCACCAGCCTGCACCACCAGGACCCCAGGCTGATGCCAGTGGGACCCCTAGATGGCCCCACAGCAATCCCTGCCCACACATAGAATCCCGCAGCTGGATGCACCTCCATCAGCCCCATAGCCCTCAGGCCCCACGATGACCCACTGAGGGCACCACCACCTCTCCCCTCACAGTGGTCCCGTCCCTGCCTTTCCCCACACCATGGGGACACCCCTGAGCCCTGCCATGTCTCCCCATACCCCCTCAGCCCAGCCTGTGCGCATTGTCAACAAGGAGGAGGCTCAGAGCCCGCTGGAGGTGCTGGAGGGGGAGAGTGTAACGCTGGTGGCCCGTCTGTCCCCGGAGACGGCAGTGGTGCATTGGCAGAAGGATGGACAGACACTGTGCTCGGGTGGGCGACTGCTGGTGTGTAGCGAGGGCTCTGCACGCAGCCTCACCATCAAGCAAGTGGAGCTGGGTGATGGCGGCATCTTCCTCTGTGATGCTGGTGATGACGAGGTGTATTTCACACTGCACGTGAAAGGTGAGCCTGGAGATGTTCCTCACCCATGCCAGGAATGGTCCCCTGCCCCATGCTGCAATGCTTCATCCCCCCATCCCACACCAGTGCCACCAGCCAGGTCATGGCTGAGCCTGGTGCTCCCCTGGCACAGAGGCGCCTGTGCTGTTCGTGAACAAACGGGAAGAGCGGGAGAAGCTGCTGGTGCTAGAGGGTGGCAGTGCTGTCCTCTCTGCTGTCACTTCCTCGGAGAGAGCTGATGTCACCTGGCTGGGCCCACAGCAGGCAGTGGTGGCCGGTGAGCGCTGTGAGCTGCGGCAGGATGGCCGCGTACACAGTCTCATCCTCTGCAACGTGGCCAAGGAGGATGCTGGCATCTACACCTGCCTCTCCCCCCACGACCAGATGCAGTTCGACGTGAGCGTCCGAGGTGGGTGGCAGGGGGGAGCAATGGGGGAGCCTGGGGAACCCCCCCACCACCAGCGGTGGCAGCTGGTGCCGACACAGGGGGTTTGGCCGTGCAGAGCTGCAGGTGAAGTTCCTGCGTGGGCTGTCAGACGTGCGAGCACGGCAGGGTGAGCAAGCAGTGCTGTGGTGCGAGCTCTGCAAGGCACGGGGTGATGTGGTGTGGAGGAAGGATGGACGGGTGCTGGCGCCCGGCCCCCGCTGGCAGATGATGGCGGAAGGGCGAGAGCGCTCGCTGGTGCTGAGCCATGTGGAGCCTGAGGATGCCGGGGAGTACTGCTGCGAGTCCAACGATGACCGGACACTGGCGATGCTGACGGTGCAGGGTGAGCTGTGCCAGAGGCTTGGCCACCACCACAGGAGGGGACCCTTGTGCCATGGAGTGGTGGGGAAGCTGGGCACAGCCACGGCAGGGGGGTGCAGGGATGCTCAGCAGCTCTGCAGGATGGGGGTGGGGTGGGGTTGTCCCCAGTGTTTTGCCCCAACCCCCTGGCTGTAGTCCCCAGGGTGGTGGAGATCATCACAGAGCTGCAGAACCTGATGGTGCTGGAGGGGGAGGACGCCACCTTCAAGTGCCTGGTGTCCCCCGAGGATGTGGCTGTGACCTGGCAGTTGAATGGCCAGCCTGCGGTCCCTGGCGAGCGGCTGCTGGTGACAAGGAGTGGGCTGTGCCACAGCCTCATCCTCCGGCAGTGCCAGCCGGGTGACGCAGGCACTGTGATGGCCAATGTTGAGGGGCTGGTGACCACAGCTCGGCTGAGCGTGCAAGGTGAGGGGGAAGGAGCCAGCCGGGGCACAGCCCAGGGCACAGCTCCAGGGCTGGCTGCTGACCCGGCACATGGGCCGTGCAGAGGCGCAAGTGCTGTTCGTGCGGAAGCTGCAGGACGTGGTGGTGGCGGAGGAGCAGGGGGATGTGTGCCTGGAGGTGGAGGTGAGCCATGAGGCCGCTGAGGTGCAGTGGCTGAAGCAGGGTGTGCTCCTTCAGCCGGGCAGCAAGTACCAGCTGGAGGAGTCGGGGTGCCAGCGCACTCTCACCATCCGCTGCCTCGGCCCCGCCGACCGCGGCACCTACCGCTGTGAGAGCCTGCACGACCGCACGCAGGCCAAGCTCTGCGTGGAACGTGAGTACCGCACTGGGGACGGGGCTGGGGATGGGGAGGGCACCTGCCTGCTGGAACCACGCTGCAGGCTGGAGGAGTGTGGGCAGAGCTGGAAGGGGTGGTGGAGCACAGAGTTGAGTGTGGGGGGTCAGGAATGGGCAAGACTGGGAGCCTGGTAAAAAGGGCTGGATTTAGGGAATCACTCCAACAAGGACAGACTGGGGAGCGGGGGCTCTGATGCGGAACAGGCACCCGCTCGTGGACACAGGTCTCTTGCAGCCCGGAAGGTGTCGATCCAGACACCGTTGGTAGACGTGGAGACCTTTGAGAAGGAGACGGCCACCTTCCACCTGGAGCTGTCTCACCCTGGCGTGCCTGGGGTCTGGACGCGGGATGGCATCCGGGTGAAGCCCAGTGGCCTGTGCCGGATCAGCGCCATCGGCTGCGGGCACAGCCTGACGCTGGAGCGGCTGGCGCTGGAGGACTCAGGCACCATCACCTTCACCACCGACACCTTGCGCTGCAGCGCCCGCCTGCTTGTGCGGGGTATGGTCACTGGGGCAGGCTCACGGGGGGACGTGGCACTGGTGCTGCCTATCCTGTGGCCATTTGGTCCCAGGGGCTGAGCTGGGCCACTTAGGGAACATACTGGACAGTCTCCCACTATCCCCTGGGAGAAGATGTGAGCCTAGCAGTGGGGACCCCCTGGCCAGGATCTGGGTCCAGAGCCAACTGGGATACTGTTGATGAGTGCTTGCCCATGATAGTGCTCTGGAAAGTGCCACCCTCACCCCATGCTGAGATGGCTCTGGCACAGCTCCCCATCCCTGCAGCCCCAAGCCCATGTCTTTCCCCTACCAAACATTCTTGCCTTGCGTCTTCTCCCCTCAGAGCCTCCAGTCACTATGGTGAGGGTCCCACGGGACCTGGGGGTCCTGGAGACAGGGGTCGCCAGCTTTGAGTGCGAGCTGTCTCGCCCCAGTGCGGAGGTGAAGTGGTTCAAGGTGAGGGTTTCCCTCCAGCAGCACCCAGCCATCTCCTCCTCCCTGCTTCCCCCACTCCGGCCGCTACCCTCCCTGTCGGGGCTGCGGGCAGAGGATGAGGATGGGGGGGCAAAGCAGTGAGGTGTTGCCTGCTTGGATCCCTGAGTGTGCTCTCCCTGGGCAGGATGGGCAGGAGCTGCGGCCGGGGCCCCATTGCCGCATCTACTCAGCGGGTCGGCGCCGCGTCCTGCAGCTGAGCCGCTGTGAGCTGGCTGATGCCGGCACCTACACCTGCGACGCGGGTGACTGCTGGGCCTCCGCCACGCTGCACGTCCAGGGTACAGCTCCTGGCAGCATGCACACATCCCAAACCCTGCATCCCCTGCACCTCCTCACCCTCAGCCACCCTGGCACCCTGCCCCTTGTCCGTAGAGCACCAGGTCCACATCGTGCAGGACCTGCAGGACGCCAAGGTGCGGGAGGGTGACAATGCCGTCTTCACCTGCGAGGCATCGCACGGGGACGTGAAGGGCGAGTGGTTCCGGGACGGAGAGAAAATTAAGGTCTCCAGCACAGTGAAGATACGGCAAGAAGGTGGGGGTGCAGGTGGCCCCACAATCTGGTTTGGGGCTGCAAAGGGGTGAATTCAATCAAGGGGAGTTTCTGTGGATGCCGTGGATACCCATCACCATCCCCTTGAGCCAGCCTCTCCCTACCCAGGTCCCCGGCATTTCCTGCTGTTCTGTGGCGTGCGCCCCGAGGACGCAGGACTCATCCACTTCTCAGCTGGGACGGCCACCTCGGAGGCCAGTCTGCAGGTGGAAGGTACCAGCGTGGGGTGCGAGGGATGGCTGGGCTCCAGCAGCTGGGCTGGGGTGCACCAGGGTCAGCTCCCCACGGGAGCCTGCTCACCCTATGATGCTGATGGCTCCCCTCTGCCCGCCAGCGCTGCCCATCCGCATCGTGAAGCCCCTGCGGGACAAGACAGTGCTGGCGCGGCACAAGGCGACACTGGAGTGCACTGTGTCCCATGCCCGGGGCCGGGTGCGCTGGCTCCGTGGGGACACGGAAATCTTTGCTGGTGACAAGTACGAGATCTGCAACCTGGACTGCTACCGCACGCTCATCATCCACCGTGTGGGCCCTGAGGACGAGGACTCGTACACCTGCGATGCTTTCGATGACCGTTCCACCGCCCGGCTCCTTGTGGAAGGTGAGGGGGCACCTGGGGGGGACGGGACGACTGAGGGATGATGCTGCCATGCCTCACAGTGGAGGGACACTGGGGGCTCTCTCCCCACACCTCACTGCTTGCAAGGGTCTGAGTGCTGGGGTGGAGGGAGCAGGCTGGATATGGGACCAGGGGTAAGTGCCCTCCTTGGCTGGGATACCTCCTTTTGGGTGTCCCACCAGCTCTAGGGGATACTGCAGCTCCCCTTGACTTCCACTGTCCCCACAGGGAGCTAGCAGCGAGGATGCAGTGCCCAGGGATTGCAGACAGATGGATGCTGCTGCTGAGAGATGGGGTCATGCTTCCCCAGGAACATGCAGAGACTTGGACACCAAACCCAGCCTGCTCCGAGCTCAGGGCTCTGCATTAAACAGCATTTTTTTCTGACATGGCTTCTTGCAGCCCAGCGAGCTGGGGTCCCATTAGAAGAAGGGTTGGTGGCACCACTCAGCATCCTGCCCAACATCCCCAGAGAGCCCAGCCCTCGAGGCTCCCCCTCGTCCCTGCCCCCACCCCCACACACAGGGCTCCGAAAGGCTCTTTACTGTGTGGCCGTGGCCTCAGCAGCATTTGGCACATTTACAAAAGAGACTGAAAAGGGGGATGGCGGCGCAGCGCTGCGGGGACAGGGGCGCCTGGCAGAAACATGCAGTTCCCGGGGCAGTGGGGCTGGCCAGGCTGGGCTGGAGGGGACCCCAAAGCAGGGGGGCACACCAGCCCAGTCTAGGCACCATCCTGTCTGCCTGGCTGTGGGGAAGTCCTGGCTCACTCCGTAATAAATTAATACAAATCACAGCAAGAGAAATATATACAAGGTAGGAGCCTCTGCCCACAGTGGTGCTCTGGGCAGGGGCTCCTGCCCTGCCCCAGCCAGAGGCTCAGCTCGACCCCAGGGTCCCCCCTGGCCACTATAAAATCCAGTCGCCAGCAAAACAGCGACGGCCTTGGACGCTGCAGGGGTCCCTGCATCCCTGAGGCAGCCCAGCCTCTGCCCAAAGGCTGGATCCCGTATCCTGTCTCCCATTAAAACATGTTGGAATGGGGTGCACAGGGTGCATCCAGCCAGCGCAGCTCCCGCTGGACAGGCACCAACCACTTGCCAGCATCACTCCAGGAACCACCTGGCCCTGGCAGCCTCTGTCCCAGGACCACGCTGGTCCAGCTCAGCAGAATGGGGGGAGGCGAGCCGCTCTGGGGGGCAGAGAAGGTGGCTGGGGCAGGGGGACCTTCTGAGGAGGCAGGTTTTGGGAAGCGCTACCTGGGAGCTGCTCTCAGAGTCAGGGTGGGACAGGGCGCACATGCTCAGGGGAGTCCCTGGTGGGGGACAAGGGCTGTGGAACCTGCTCTTTGAGGAAGGGACGTGGGTCACAGGCACTTGGGGAGTTGCTGGGAGGTGCGATGGGGTGGGAGCAGGCGCAGGGAGCTGCTTTCAGGGAAGGAGGGCTCAAATATGGGGAGGACAACGTCGGGATGCAGGATGAGCGTGCCCAGGCCATGGGAAAACGCAGCAGTGGGGGTCCAGGGAACCCCTTGCCCTAGCAGAGCTGCTCGTACTACATGTCCATGGGTGCTGGTGTCCCCAGTCCTTGGGCTGAGTCCCTGCCGGAGGGCTCCCCACAGCACCTCCGGGGCCCACGGGCAGCTGGGGTTTGCCCAGCCAAGTCCCACATGTCCCCATGAAGGGTCTCCATCCACAGCCCCGAGGCGTGCATGGCCACACGGGGCCGAGGGCACAGTCCCGCCTGTCCCAAGGGATCTGTCAGAGCGGGCTGGGGTGCTGGTGTCACTCGAGGTCACTGGGTTGGCTTATACCCGCACGGCGGGGCCGGAGCCCGTGGTGAGGGGCACGGTGGAGCTGCAGTCATAGTCCAGGTCCACCACAGCGTGGGAGCTGGCAATGAGGCTGTTCAGGGACGGTCCCGTCTGCCGCTCTCGGAAACTCTGGATGTAGCTCTGCTCGAGAGAGAGGGGACAGAAAATGAGGGGGCTTTTGTTCCTGGCTCAATCCATCCCATCCCACCCTACGCTCTGCAGCAGCCCCCCAGAACCCGCCCTATGCAATCCCACCAACCCCAGTTTTCTCAGGCCCTTTAGGGGCTGGTGACAGCAGGGTGCACAGATGCATCGCTTCCCTAGGCACATGCTTCACTCCTTGCCCAATGTCTCTTTCTACTGTGGCTGCTCACTCTTGGCCACCAGTTTACATTTGCTTACAAAGGCTGAAGTGCTCCGCGGTGGACATTTCCCAGCTCAGCCCCTCCTGAGCTGCCTGGCTGCCAGGATGCCCCAGCCTCATTCCCTCGAGGAGCTCGGATGGTGGCTGACACTCAGGCAGCTCTTCCCTCTCCACGCCCCAGCCCACCCACATGGAGAAGGAAGGCCCGTGGAGGCCAGGGGAGATCTCTACCCTGGGCACAGGACTCACGGGGGAGAGCACGTCCCCATCAAAGCGGCGCACGGGGTTGGGCTTGCGGCGGTAGGCAGGCTCGGGTGGGTGGGCTTTGTGCTGGTGGGGTGGTGGGTGGTGGGGTCTCCGCTTCTTCTTCTTTTCCTTTCGGTCCTCCCGCTGCTTGATGCGCATCAGCTGCACGCGGCGCTGCTGCCGGCTGATGATCACTGCGGGGTAGAGGGGCCTGTGAGCACCATGGAGCACCCCAAAATGCTCCCCACATTCAAATCCACCCAACTTTCTGCATTCAGGCCTCCCTGTGTTCCCCATAGAGTCCCGAACCCCTTATCCATGCAGGCAAACCAGGTGCTGAGAAGCTCTGCCCCGGCCCTCCAGCTCCTGCAGCCACCCCGCGCCATGTCCACCTCCTCCAGCCCCCACACACCTTCTGTGTGGGAGTATCCCTCGGCTGTGACCTTCCACTGGACTAGGACACCAAGCATGGTGAGGAGTGGCCAGACGCCCAGGATGACCCAGCTGTACCAGCACACGGGGCGAGCGGGGGCCACCTTGATGCGCTCGTAGATGTACTGCACCAGGAGGAAGAGCTCGATGAAGTAGTCGACGGTAACAGTCATGATGGCGCTGCCGAAGACGGCGGTGGAGAGGGTGGTGAAGAAGCGCTGCCACTGCAGGGTGAGGACGGCAAAGAGCATCCCCACACCCAGGAGCAGTGCGATGGGGATCCACACCGTTGGCGGGTGGTAGAACTGCTCCATCACCACCAGTGTGGCCACCGCCAGCAGTAGCCCCAGGAGCAGCCCCACCATGAAGAGGCCGACGCTGCGCACCAGCATGGTGACCAGCCCGCACAGGACCCCAATGCCCAGCCCGATGCCCACTGAGGCCTCCACACTCAGCTGCGTGTCCAGCACCCGCTCCTTATAGCACAGCATGAAGATGATGATGGAGCCGAACATCAGCCCCGTCAGGAACATGACAGCCTTGAAGCAGCGGTAGCCTGTGGAGAAACCACCACAGTCAGGCAGTAGATGGCCAACACCCCCCTGGTTCCCCTTTGCCCTTCTCCCTGCTTGCCCCACCAGCCGCCAGGCTGGCCTGGCTCACCGAAGAAGCAGTAGATGATGCCAAAGAGGCAGCACATGGCACACACCACCGAGGGCACCACCTGGTAGCGACGCTCGATTTCCTGCTGGCAGCTGTGCCCCCACTCCTGGCCCGGCTCGTGCGGCAGCAGCTTGAACCGCAGCGTCTGCACAGTTGCAGTCATGGCTCTGGGGACTCCTGGGAGAGGCATCAAAATCTCCACTCCTGCCCCATGGCTCGACGGCAAAACCGTGTCCTGCCACCTGTCCCAGCTGGTGAGAGAGAGAAAAAGGTGATGGAGGCACCGCTGGCACACGCCTGATGGTGATGACCACCATGAGGCACCCAGAGGCTAAAAAACCCACTCCAGCCCCTCACTACCTGAGTGGGAAGGAAGAGAATGGGGGGACAGCCTCATCCACAGGGGCTGTAGGGGGCACAGACCATCACTCAATAGATGGCTGCAGGGATGCACCGTCCTCAGGGAGCCCACCTGCAGCCCCAGGGAGCTTCACTACTTGGACACGGCACTTTATAATTTGTCTGCGGACTCAATTTCCTGCCCCTGGCTCTCCGGCGCCCTTTCCCTACTCGATTAAAGGGAGACTTCCACTACCCGGTATTTTCTGCCTGTGAAGTAATTATGCTGGGTAATTAAGTCACCCCTCAGTCTTCTATTTTTATAGGCTAAACAGATTGAGCTCTTAAAGCTTGTACTCCGAGGCATTTTCTCCAATCCTCTAATCATATTTCTGGCTATTTTTCATCCCTGCTCTAGCTCCCAGTGTCCTTGTAAAAACAAAGCAGGCTTCTACACTGGATCCAGCCTTCCCACGCTGACCCACAGAACCAGAGGGGGACAGGCCCTCGCTGGAGCTGCCCCTTACCCAAGGGCTCACCCGTAACGCCACAGCCACACTGGGACTCCAAACAGGCAGTCGCTGGGCCCCCTGCAGTGCCTACGCAGATGGAGGGGTCATAATCCCCTGCAAAGACTGATCCAGCTCCAGCTTAAACCTAATTACAGCGGCCGTCTGCCCACTCCCACCTGGAACCAGTTCCAGCATCCCTTTGATCCCCTGGTCCCTTTCCTGGCTCAGCTGGTTTAGGATGGGTATATTGTCACTATGCCAGCGCCAATCCTTCCAAGTGCCACATTAAAGCAGCCAGCTCAGGACGGCTCACAAAACCAGAGCACTGAGAAAGGGATGGGAAGAGGGCTGCAATCATGGCTCCCCACTGCCCAGCACTTTGCTGCTGCCTGGACCAGTCCCCACCAGCACCTCTTCCCCTGCCACTGGCCTCCTCCCTTTCTCCGTCTGGGGAAAGAAACACCAGCCAGGCCAAATCCCTCGGGGAAGCCAAGTGAGGCACTTAATCCCGGGGAAGCAGGCGGGCAGGGAGTGGGCAGTCGAGCGCTGGGCCCCTGCCTGAGCCCCCCCGGGAGGGGGAGGGATGCTAAACAGGATTGGACTTTAACCGGGGAGCCCAGGAGCGACACGCCGGCCCTGGCTGCCCCGGCGGGGACAGGGGATGCCATGCGGGGTGGAAGCGGGGCTCTGCCGGCCGGCTGCGCCGAGGGGGCCGGGGCATGGCACGGCCAGCTGGTCAGTGTGGGCATGGTAAGGCGTGGCATGGCGCGGCGTGGGACAGCTGGCAAAGCAGCGAGGCGCTGCTCTCTGCCCCTCAACCCACACCATGCCGGTGCCGGGGCACCGAGGAAGGGTCGCCTGGGAAAACCCGTCTCCGGCAGGCTTGCAGGCAGCGTTGCAGGCAGCTGCCGGCGCCCATTGGCGCGGGCACTGTTGCTAGGGGAGCCCAGCGTCTTCTCATTGGCGCCGGGACTTACCCACCTGCTGCCGCCGTCCCCGCCGCC
>VXBJ01003852.1:184279-265925 GCA_013400055.1 Nycticryphes semicollaris
TTTTTTTTGAGCTGTTTTACATCTTGGGGCTTCTCAGCATCTTGTGGTTTCCAGTTCTGGGTCAGGCAGAGTACCGTGGTCCTGCCCTGGATTTTCTCACCCCCTGCAGCTTCTATTTGCAGTGTGGGAAGCGGGGCGCTGTGTCCCCCTGCTTGTGCTGCTTGCTCCAACTGTGATTTTCACAGCTCTGCCTGCTCTTCTCACCAGTCCTTTGGTCATCGCGTTGTACTTGGTCACTCGACACCCCTATCAAAGAGAGATTCCCCAAGAAAATTAACTGAACCTACTCACTGTTAATCAGCCAAGTTGTTAGTGCTCAGCAAAACTCATGGAACGCCCCTGGGCCGTGTGACATGCCTTGCCCAGAGATTCATTCATGTATTCCTGCTCCAGCCTTCATATCCATGGTGTAGGAGAGTCTGTGTTGAAATATAATTTAATTATATTTCAGACGATAACCGTTAGCTCGCTCCAGGTATTTCTATTTTTGATCTCCCCCAAGCGCATCCTTAATTCCCTTTAAGTGCGAATCTGGGACAGAAGGAGCGAGGCGGATGCAGGTGCGTTCTGGATGTGTTTCTCCTCTGAAAAGCAGACCTAGGAGTTGGATGTGATTAGGCGTTAGCGGAGTATCCAGATGGTAATAAAGCAAAACCGGCTTCGGATCTGAAGTGCTGAATTGTCATTTAACTGTTGCAAGACAATCTAGATAGAGTTGCTCTTGTTTCCTCATTGCTGTTTGTCCAGACTCAGTTGGAGCTACTTGCATACCTAATGCTCCAGCAAAGCCTCCCCCTCCTTCCCCGCCCCCCCATCCCCGTCCCTGCCAGCTCCGACATACATAGGAGCAAACGGCAGTGCTCGTGGCACCCCCGACACGGTTATTGCTCCCTCTCAAAAGGAGCTGGCAGGGTTTGAAGCCAATTTGGTGTTTGCCAGGTTATTTGCAGGGTCAAAATGTGCCGAACGACCATGGGAGGGCGCACAAAACTTTGGGGAAGGGGTTTGGTGGTGGGAGGGGGCTGGGCAGTGTGGCCAGGGGCCAAAACAATCGTCCAGCACCTGGGTGAAGTACACGGGCTCGCTGGGCAACGGCAGAGACCTGTGACAATGGGGACGGACGTGGGCACAACCCCTCTCTGCCCCTGCAGGCAGGGCGCTGGAGCAGGAAGGTGTCACCCGTGAAAGAGGCAGCGAGGAGTGGCCACAGGTGTGGCTGTGGGTGGCTGAGCAGACGGGGACTTTCTGCAACCCTCAGCAAGGGTTCACAATCCCGTGATTCTGTGAACCCTTGTTCAGGTTTGACCGGTACTTCCATGTGACGTGTGGATCTTTGCACAGATGCAGAGCAGCAAAAGGGCAGTTTTCCCAGAGGGGCAGGAGGAAACACGTGTCTGCTGCCCGTAGACTTCTGCTTCCCTTGAGAAATTTTTTCTAAAAGCGTTAGTGGCTCGCCACAGGCTTCGAGAAGAGCAGAGCAAGTTCCTCTTGGGGAGCTTTTTGGAGGAGGGCGTGAAGGACTGGCTCAGAGCAAAGCACTTTGAGGCATGAGGGGGCTTGCTCAGTGCTCCGGGTCTGGGCAGACACGTGTCTCCCTGCTCCTTCTTGCACAACGGCAAGGAAAGGGACTTAAACTGGGGAAAACCCAGGCTGCTGCTCTGTTCTTCTGCTCCCCAACGCATTTATTCCCCTGTGCAGTCATGCAGGTGCCGCTGTGCAAATGCAGTAGTGAGTCTGCGAGCAAGGAAGGCAAAATCTACCTCTTCAGCCCTGCTTGGGTCACTTCTGGCAGCGCTAAACCCCGCGGCAGAGTTATTTCATCCCCAGCAATGTTAATCAGCTCGATAGCTGACCTTTGGGAGGCTGTAAGAAGTGCAGCCGTGCCAGGAGAGGGCTGCAGGGCAAGGGGAAGCGTGGTGCCCTTTCATCCTTCTGCTTTCCTTGGGAAGGGGCCAGCGGTGCCTCCCTGCCTGTCCCACAGGAGCACCTTCCCTATCCACAAAGCCCGCAGGACTCAGCCCTGGCAAATATTTCCTCCTGGCCACAAGTGGAGGCAGGAGAAGCTCCCCCTGCTTAAGGAGGAGCAGGCAGGGACATGTTGGGCTTTGCCTGTGCCTGGTGCCCCAGATCACAGCCCAAGGCACTGCTGAGCCCCACTGGTGTGGGGGACTTTGACATGGGGCTTTTCTGGCCAAGCTTGGGGAAATCAGAGCCTTTGGATGAAGAGGGAAGCAGCCGACAGCTCTAAGTGCAGGCAGGGCTGCTGCCAGCTGTGCCTGCCTGCAGGGTTTTCTCTGCAAGGGGCTGTCAGTGCACCCAGATATGCCTGAGGACATCTCCTCTGGGGACACACAGCCCTGGCATGGGCAGACTGCAGGAGCCCAATGCTCTGGGCCTGGGGGGAGAGAAAGCCATCTCGGTTGGATTTTGATTTTAATTATCTCCTTGATTTTTCCAGCCTGCTTTCCTGCTGTCTGGGGACGAGCCCAGGAAAGCAAGGGCTGTGTCTCCTGCCTGGCCCCACTGATGAGCACCACCAATCCATTTTCCCAGAAGGGAATCACAGGGAAACAGCCAGGACCAAAGCAGTGAGCTTGGAACACTCAGGTCATCAAGAGATGCTGGGGGTCACTCCTTTCTCCACGTGTTGCCTTTCAACACCAGCATCTCTCAGCAGGATGCAACAGGGAGGAGGTGACAGCAGCAAGGCCATGTGTTCCATTGCACCCCAGGAATTGCTTCCAGCCCCTCTGCTCCAAAACTAGGTGGTTTGTTTTCCTTGAAATACAACCTTTCCCTGGGAACAGCCGTAATTGTGGCATATAGCTGTGGAGGCATGGTGGGAAGTGCCCGGGGAGATGCCTGTCCCATCAGCAGAAGGCGTCCTTGCTAGCTGCCCCCTCCCTGGAGCCAGCACCGGCCCCAGGAGCTGTCTGCCAGGGTTGTTCCGTCCATGGTGATGGAAGCTGTCGCCAGTGCAGCCGGTCCTGCTGTGGTCAGGTGCCTGGCATTTGTCCAGAAGACCATGCTCGTTAACATTAAGGGCTTGTTTCACTGCAGTGGATCCCCTTCTAATTATGCCCCAACTATTTCACGTGGCTTCTTACAGATAGTTCAAGCAGTGCTGGGCTGGGCTGCTGTTGATTTGTAACCCGGTGATCCCTGGTGGCAGCAACTCCATCCCTGGGGAGGACCAGACCCCCAGTGGCCCCTGGATGGGTGCAGTGTAGGAGGGGGCATTCGAGGGCCACAGTGCTGGAGTTTGGGGCTGGCCTTGGTGTGCTAAAAATGGGTTGTCCCTCTGGTCCTCTTCAGCTCAGTGCCATCTGCACAAGGACGTCAGGCACAGTGCAGGCTTGGGGGAGCGGGGGGTGTCACCCCACCTGCCCATCCTGTTTGGAGGTGGTGGGAGACCCTACAGGAGGTGTCACCTTCAGGTGCCACCAGGAAGTTGCCAAACTAAGGAATGGAGGTGCTGACAGCCACAGATCAAAATAATTTTAGGTCAAATCTTTGCCAGGTCACCACTACAGGGCTCCCGGGACCTGACCTGAGGCCACTTTGCCAGCAGCCTCAGGGAGCTTGGACAGGCCATCCATGAGGCTTAGCCTTTCCTTTGCCCATGCTTCTTCTTCTCCTCCAAAATCACTTTTATTTTCTTGTAGGTGTAGGATCTGGCTTTGCAGGTTTTTTTTCTGGAAAGCCAGTTGCTGGAGCTGGGACACAAGGTGTCAGAGCAGCATCTTAGTGAGCATGGTGTAGCACTGCACCATCTTTGACCCCTGTCTCTCCCAAGCCAGCACCATCGTGACCTTCAGGCTTTGTATCAGGACCTGGTCCTTCCTCAACCTGTCCTTCAGCACCATACAATGGAATGGGCTTGCTGTGTGATCCTGCTCTCCTCTTCACTCAGCTCCTCTGACACATCTTGAAAGCAGAGCAGGAGACAGCATGAGCTCCCAGTCATGGCCTTGGTGTGGATAAAGGTGTCTTCATGGCAGGGCAGATGGTTCAGAAGCCAGTGACAGGGACAGCCTCATCCTAAAGGACCCCAGAGAGACTTGATCCTCTTACTGGGTGATGAAAAGATGTGGTGGATGTAGCTATTTCCCCACTTTTCCCTTTAGGACCCAAGTCTGATGCTCCCCTCACAGGGCATGGTGTGAGCTGTGGGATGGGGTCCTGTGTCCCAGCTGCACCCAGTTAACCTGGGCATCAGCCCCTACTGATTTAGAGGGAAACCTGCAGAGCCCCGTGCTGGCAGCTTCTTCTTCTGAGGCCATCCCCTGCCTCCTGCTTTGTCCCCTCTCTCTGTGCTGCAGGGTGGCTCGGGTGGTCCAGAGGAACAGGAGCTGGAGGAGGATCTCTGCCAGCAAAAGCCCCAGGGCTTTGCCCTAGCAGGGCCCCCTACATCCTCCTCCTCCCCCACTTTGGTTTCATCCTGTACCCCTTGCCAATGGCACCCAAAGGGCTATTGTTGGAGGTCCCACTATGGGATGGCTGATGGTGCCCCTGGCATCTCACCTGTGCTGTGCCTCCTGGTTGGGCAGATGGAGCCCATGGCCAGCAGTGGGTGCCAGAGGAGCAGGCAGCTGCTGGCACTGTGCTGGTAGCCCTGTGTGAGGGCAGTGCCAGCGTAATCACCTGCCTTCACTGATAGGGGCCGTGCCTGGTGCTGATAACAGGCATGGGAGTGGAGGGGTCACAAGTACCATTAGGGAAACCCCACGGGCAAGCTTGTCCTGTGTGGGGGCTTGGCTGTGAGCAGGGGTATGGAGTCTTGTTCTGGCCCGTGGCATCCATGTAGTACCCCCCACACCACCCCCAGCCCATATTTCTGTCCTCCCATCAGCTCCCCATCCTACGACAGCCCCCAGGTGGATGGAGTCCATCCTCTCTGCCACACTGCCTGCCCGGAGGGGCAGGTGGGGTGCCCGCTCTGCCCCATGGAGTGATATGAGGGCTGCGGTACGGCTCTGGTGGCTCCCACTTCTGGTTCCCAGCCGGCAATCACCGCACAATTTGTTGGTACAAATTGCCAGGCAGCGGGGCAAGGCTCTCTGCAGGCAGCGATGCAGAGGCGCTGGACTTTGGGCAACCTCTCGTGGTGCTCCGCATGAGTCCAGAGCTGCAAAGACCTCCCCAGGTCCTACTGCCACCTCACCCTGGGGTGGCACTACCCCTCCCCGCCACCACTTGTTCTCCCCAGCCCTGTCTGCTGTCCCCAGCCCTCCCAGGCAACTCCACACCTACTTGTGCCTCTTTATTAGGGAGCGTTTGTACATTTATAAAACAATGACACACTTCTCTCACTTTCAGCAGCACGAGGGCGGTCATGCCAGCCCTCCTGCTGCGGTGCCCATGCCCACCCCGCTCCGGGCTCACTGTTGCCACTGGCAGGGAGGGGGACATATCCTGCACCCCACCACCTGCCGCTGGAGACCTTGGTGTAAGGCTGGCTTGGCACATTCCCAGGCTAGTGTGTGGCACCCCTCTGGGGACATCCCTGCTTGGTCCTGGGTGTTGGGTGCAGGGGGACCCTGTGGGGAGCTGGCATGGGGTGCTCTGGAGGGTCTCCCTGGGGAGAAGCACTGTGCCCCCCCCTCCAACCCCCTGCATGCAGGGTACATCACACAGCCGGGTACTTGCACCAACGCAGAACACATTTCCACGTGGATGCATGTTTTGGGGGGCTGTTGGGCTGCATGTACCCAGAGCCAATGCTCTGGTCCCTGCCCTGTGTGTCCCCTGTGTGGGGCCCTAGGGCCTGCAAGGACGATGGTTCCTCCTGCATCTATGGCTTTGGCCATGGTGCAGCATGGCCACGTTCCGTCTGCAGGGACCAAGGATGGGCACCAAACTGGCAGGGGCCACCTGGCTCAACTTCAGCCTCCCCCAGAGGCCCCAAATTCCTGCCACGGGGGTCCCCCTCTGCTGCGTGTGTGTGTTGAGGGGGGCTTTGCCAGCTCGCCCCCCCCTCCTGAGATATTTTTGGGGCATTTTGCCCTGCGCTGGTGTCTGCTACAGTGGAGGGGGAGGAGGCAATGTCAGACAGGACAGGGAGAACACTGAGTCCTGCTGTAGGTCCTGCCATCTCAGGGCAGGCAGAAGGGCTGTGGGTGCTGGTCCTGGCTGAGGGTCCAGCCGGTGGGTCAGGCTGTTGGCTCTCCAGGCGGTGCTGGGCACAGGGCACCCTCCTAACCGTGTACAGTCTGGGGGAGGCACAGCGGGTGCTCAGCACCCTTGGGGGAGGGGTGGGGGAGGGGGCAGTGCATGTGGGAACATGGCAAAGGGTACGTGCATGATGCGAAACAGCAGCAACAGGNGGCCAACACTGGAGTGAGGAGGGGGGGTTCACAGTGCAGGGGTCTGGCTGGGAACAGCGATGGGGAGGGGGGAGAAAGCAGCCCTGGCAGGCTGCATAAGGATGGGGAAGGGTGGGCAGATGTTTGGNAGTTGGTGGTCCCTGTGTGTGGAGGGAAGAAGTTCCAGGCACATCTCTCTCCTGAGGGGGGACCATGCAGGGCAGAGATCCCCACCCAGGATGTGTCAGCAGGGGAGGGCTTGGAGGGGCTCGCAGGAACCCCAGTTTACCCCCCTGCTGCTCTGCATCACCAGACCCCCTCTGCCCCGCACCCCATTGCTCCCCCCAACTCCCCTGAAGTGCCCATCCCCCTCCACGCTGTGTGCTTGAGACGTGGCTGAGCCCTCATGCTGGGGGCAAGTGGAGGGGACGGGCGAAAGGGCTGGGGGGCCGCTACGGGTGCCAGTGCTGAGGCAGCACTGGTGGCATCACCGGGGGCGAACAGCACAGCCAGTGCTGTCAGTGGGGTGGGGGAGGCGGGGGCCTGTGCCCATTGCACCCAGTGCCGTGGTCCCTCTCCATGTGGATGGTGGGGAGGGGGGTGGCAGGGGGCTGCCCCCCCACAGTCCCGAGCTGGCCTAGCAGGCGAAGTCCTCAAAGACACCCTGGTGAGGGTAATGATGGCGGTGGTGGTGGTTGGGCAGGATGCCTGCGTTGTAGGCGCCTTCCACGTGCCGTCCCAGCGTCTCACAGGGACTCTGTGGAGATGGCAGTCAGTGGAGTGGGCACAGACCCTGTGCACCCTGTCACCCACCAGCCCGCTGCCCAGCACAGCCCATCCACAGGAGCCCCCCCAGGGGCATCCACCTCCCTGTCACCCAGTCTGGGGGCACCAAGTGTGGAGCCATGCTGTCCCTTACTCTTGGGATGATGCCCCTTCCACCCAGGACAGACGTTGATACTGTCTAGACCTTGTCCTCACAGCCCCCTGGGCAGTTCCCCCTGCCACCTCCCCCAGGGGGTACCTGGTCTTTGAGCTCCTCCAGTCCCAGTGTGGCGATGCTGCCTGAGGGCTTCTTCAGGGGTGGCTTGGAGCGGCGCAGGACCCGGCTCACCCTGTCCCGGATAACCTGGGTGCAGATGGGGGGATCAGCCTCAGACCCACATGCAGGCAGTACCCTGTGTGTGGACACCTCGATCTACATGGACCTGCCACCTGCTCCCCTGCCCACCCGGGAACCTGGTGAGGACAGCACCTCTGCCCACCACCCGCCCTGTCTTCAGACCAGTGATGGATGCTGGGGACCCTGTCCTCCTCCCAGTGGTTCCGGCTGGCATTTGCCCATTTAGGGGCTGCAATAGCCCTCTGGGGTGGTGACACACAACATCCCCTCTCCAGGAAGCCTGGCTCCCACTCTGCACCTTGCCTGTGTGTAATGACTCTGCTCCCACCACTGAGCCACAGCCTTGAAGGCTCAGCGCACCTCATAGACATAGTCCAGGATCTCCAGGATGGTGAGGATGCTGGCGCCGATGAATAGGCCCATCTGTCCCCCGATGTCCCCTGGGGAGGAGGACGAAGAGATGGTCACCAGAAGCTGCTGTGCAGCCCCTATGGAGCCCAGGGTGGGCCAGTGGGGCTGCGGGCAGTGCCAGTGCTGCTGGATGGAGGGGGACAGAGTGGTCACAGTGTCAGGGGCAGCAGGATGGAGGGAGAAGGGAACATGAAGGACAGGGGATGGCCAGCAGCATGCCATCCTTCAAGCAGTCTGCAAGCCAGCTCCTCCCCTGTGTTGTCCCTCCCTGATCAGCCCCACTTCCTCCCAGGGCTGGCACAAAGAACTCCACACATCAAGGTCCCATGGGAAGGTGGGGAGAGTCACCGAGAAGTCCAGCAAGGTCGTAAGCTTTCTTCTGCTCGATGGCCTCGTAGTTGAGCGCTTCAAAGAAGATGTCCAATACCAGGAAGTTCTCCCTGTGGGGGACACTGCAGTGCTTGGCAAGGAGGGATGGTCACCAACCCTCCCACCTCCAGTGACACTCAAACCTCGCCACCCAGTCCCCCAGTTCCCCATCTCCCAATTGCTCCCAGGGCCCTAGTGAGTTATTCAGGCCAGTGTGGTGGAGACAAGAAAGGGGCATGTCCCAGGCCAGGAGGGACCATGGGGTGGGGAAATGTTGGCAGGAGGGCTGGGAGGACACAGATGGGTCGGTGAGATGATGCTCTAGTGGCAGCCACCCCTGGGCAGAGGATGCTGCAAGGACTATGTGTGCCAGGATCCACTTCCTGCACGCTCCCAGGAGTGAGATGGGGGGGGGTGTCCCCAAGTCCCCTGCTCCCTGTCCACCCCGCTGGCACACCCCAGGGCTGGCAACTCACCGAATATAGGTCTCATTCTTGTTATACTTGCGGGCGAGATAGCGCGCTGAGCCCTTGTTGGGGATGCGAACCATGGAGATCTCCTTGCCGTAGCGTGTCAGGTTGCATGGCGTGGGGCAGCTGCAGCGCTCCTGGCTGTCCTCCACCGCTGCGTCTGGGGGCACACACTCATCAGCATGGCTGTATCCCTCCCATCCCCTTCCTGGGGGCACCCAGTGAGCCCCCAGCCACCCGCCTGCTGCTGCACTTACCCAGTGTGTGGTCAGCACACTCAATGTAGACGTTGGGGGAGCAGATGGATTCGTTGCCTGTGGAGAAGCAGCTGGCTGCGGGGGGTGTGTGGGATTCTGTCCCACTTCTGCCCCTCACCCTCGACTCACTCCCCTAAAGGCAGTGGGGCAGCCGTGGCCCCTGAGTGCAGAGGGGATGGGGACACTGGCCCTTGGGTGCAGTATGGCTGGGATAGGGGTGGCCCCTGGGTACAAAGCAGGTAGGGAAGGGGCTGATCTGGGGTGTAAGGAGGGTAGGACAGGGACTGACACAGCGTGCAGCATGGATGGGATGCAGAGGGGTGGGCAGGGGTTACCCCTAGGCGCAGGTGGATGGGGTAGGGGGGGCACTCAGATGCAGAGGGATGGGGCAAGGGGGACTCGTGTGTAGAAAGATGGAGTGGGAGAGACTCATGGGTACAGAGGGTTGGGGCAGGAGGACACTTGGGTGCAGAGGGATGGAGCAGGGGTCATCTTATGGTGCGGGCTCTAGGGGGTCAGGGCAGCTTTGGGCAGGACCCCCAGGACAGCAGGATGCCCGCACGCTGTCACATGCACCCCTCACCTGGCATGTGGACCATGCGGCAGTGGCAGCTCCGCACCACGGCCTCCTTCTCACACTGCAGACGGCAGGCAGCGATGCTGTAGGTGTCGTAGCCGGGCAGCGTCTGCTCCCCCTGCACGCTGGCCCGGCAGTTCCCCCATGGCTGTGGCAGGTAGGTGAGCTGCCAGGATGAGAGGGACATCGTTGCAGGGCCAGCCCCAGGCTGTGTGCCTGCAGGCACCTCCCTGGGGACTGTGAGGCATTCTGCCTTACCCGCTGCTCCTGGCAGGACACGAAGGTCTGGAAACCGGGTGAGACACCGAAGCCCAGCTGATGGATGTAGGGTGGCTCGTCCTGGCTGTGGATCTGGACCCGGATGCCAGCTTCAAATGACGTCTCGTCTGCAGGAGAAGGACAGTGGGACTGCATGCCTGCCCAGAGGGACAGCCCTCAGCCTTGCCCCAACATCCACCCAGGACCTGCACCCTGGGCCCAGCACCCCTCCAGTGCCCCGCTTGACCCATATTTCTCCACCCCGGGGTGCCCTGGCTGTCCAGCAGCCCCTTGCTCCCAGCCCCCTTCAGCCATCCCCCACTCACTGGTCTCTCTCCAGATGGGCAGGTACTCCTCCTGCTGGATGTCCAGCATGATCTCCAGCCCGTTTCCCATGCCACCTTGGCGGGTCACCCGTGGGTTCCTCCGGTCCCCATTGAAGGTGTAGCACTTACCGTAACGAGTGTAGACCTGGGGATGGAGAAAGGGGGGATGAGGAAGCAGGCAGGGATCTGGCAGGGCATTCTGCAAGCAGGATGAGGTCCAGAAAGATCCCTTTCCAATCTCATAGAAGTGCTCAAAGGGGCTAACAGTCTTGCATGGCCCTTGGAAGGGTTCAGCTAAGCCCTCCCCACACTACGCTGCCACCCCTCCAACCTTGCTGGACGGGGAGGTGAAGCATCTCTCACAGCACCCACAGGGCAGCCCAGCTGTCCTGCCCCTGCCAGGAAGGGACTCACGGGGGCAAAGTCCAGGGGGCCACAGCGCTCCCCCTGAAAGCGACACTCCACCAGCATGTCCTCAATCTGATGGCCCAGGCGGTGGAAGAAGCTCTGCATGGTGCGCTCGGAGCGGCGGGGCGGCAAGAAGCGGGAGTAGTTGGCAAGGCGCGTCAGCCACGCACGCTGGTCCTCCCCCAGCACGTCCAGCATCTCGGGCACCAGTGAGCGGTTCTCTTGGGCCAGCCCCAGCCACTGCCCCACCGAGTAGAGGTCGGGCTTGGTGAGGCGCAGGAAGCGTGCCCGGTTGGGGTTGCAGAGGGTGACGGCCGGGAAACGGAGCTGGGGGGCCCGGGCAAGGTGTGCCCGGGTGTGCACAGGGTGGGAGAGCAGGTGGTGCAGGCGGTCGACCGTGCTGGTGGCCAGTAGCCCGGCAGAGGCCAGGAAGGCCAGGCTCCAGAGTAGGCGGCGCAGGCGGGACTGTGGCCGGGTACACATGTAGTGCAGCCCGGGGATCCTGGTGGCTCGCAGGACACCGATGGCGAGCTGGGCAGCGCCGTCGTCCTGAGCTGCTGCCTGAGCTGCCTCATCCTGGCAGCAGGCAAAGGGCAGTGGCATGGCTGTAGGCAGGGTGGCTCCTCTGGAAAGTGGGGTGCAGGATGTCCTCAAGGTTGCCTGGTGTCCCTGGTCCCCTCCATGGAGCTCTCCCTCCCAGGAAGCTTTTGCTCTGCACCTTCCTGGAGACGAACGTGGCAGGCGCTTTCCTGAGCTGCTCCGGTGACGGGCGAGGGGAGGGAGAGGAGGGGGCTGCTGCAAACACACGCCTTCCCCCAACCTCCATTCGGGAATGGAAAATTCCTTCTGGATCTGGGCTGGGACAGAGGGGGGTTGTTGCATTATCCCAGGCAGGGTGACCTGGCAGCACCCGGTGATCCAGCATGGTGGGCACTCATGTCCGGGTGGTGATGTCCTGTCCAGCCAGGCTGCGTGAATCCTGTGCCTAGGAATGCTGCACTCCGGTTTGTCTCCATTGTCCCCTTCCCAGGCACTGCAGCCACTCTGGATCCCTACCTGGACATCCAGGGTCCCTAACCAAGGCTGCTCTGGGGCTGGAGGCCCTGCCCCATAGAGGCAGGACAGTGCCAGGCCTGGGAAGCAATCACCTCTTACCAGTGCTGCTCGGGACCACACATGTACCTTGGTGCTCAGTGCTGTGCCCTGGTATCCCTCACCCTGGAGCTGGGGACCCCAGTGGATCTGGGCCCTGTGGGGTAGGAGAGGTGAGGCCGTGGGGCAGGAGGAGTAGAGCTGTAGGGCAGGAAGCTGCGTGGGAGTCCACCTGAGCCCAGCAGGTGCTTTGAAGTGACGGTAAGGCTGTGATCAGAGCACGGCAGTGGCGGGGGGTTGTCTCTGCACCAGGCTGTCAGTGCGGCTCGCAGGGACCCGACAGCCTGTCAGGGTGCCTTCAAAGCTCAGCACCGCACTCCCCGGCAGCCTCTCATCTCCCGCTGCCACCAATCCCAGGTACCCGCCTTCAGCACCAGAGTCCCGCAGCTTCCACAGCCCTGAGACAAACCAGGGCTGTGGTGTCCCCCATGAAGGGCAGCATCCCTGCTGCTCCAGAGCAGCTGGACAGGAGGAGACAGCTGTGAAAGGCGGGGACTGGAAAAAGGGGAGCTGCAGTGACTCCCAGCACCACCCACACCGCCGGCCTGGCTGTCTGAGCAAGGTGTGACTGTAGCCATCCTCAGGACCCGGCCAGGATCCAAGCTGCCAGCTTGGTGACAGGCCCAAAAGGATGCCGGGCAGGTCAGGAATGGGGTTTGGGAATGGGAATGGCACCGAGGGAGGTGAGCGGAGGCAGTGGGCAGCATCTCCAGTAGCCAGGGCAATTCCGTCCCACCCCACCTCCATCGCACGCCCTGCCCCGCAGCAGGGAGAAGCCCAGCCCAAAGACACTCAGGGTGACAGCTCTGGACCTTGCTGGCTCTGGCCAGGGACAAGACCCGGCACCCCGGCTCCCCGGCTCTCGGCACCCCTGAACCCCGGCTCCCGGCAGCCGCAGGCAGGGGGCAGCAGGGACCCGCGTTTGGGCGGCAGAGGGTGCGCAGCGTCGGCCCCGGCTGGCACATTCCCACCGTCCCTCCCAGCCCCCGCTCTCCCAGCCCAGCCCAGTGTGTCCTGAGGATGGACCATCCCCATCCCACCCGCCACGGGATGCCTGTGCCGCTACTTGCTTTGCTGGAGGAGAAAATGCTCTTGCGGGGCTGCAGTGTTCCGCGGGGACAGAGTGCATCTCTCCGGTGACACAAAGCCCTCGCTACCCACATGGCCCCACGCCCCGGACTTGTCACTAGTCCTGGCACCGTCCCCACCACAGCACAATGACGGGGTGAGCAGAGGCACTGCCGTGGGTCCCTGCTCTCTGCAACCTCGGGATCAGCCCAGTGGATCACCCCATCTCACCCTGAGCTATCCCCTGCAGCCTGGGTGTCCCTGTGCCATCCCTTGGGTCACGGCTCAGCCCACTCCCCCCGAGCCGACGTGTCTGTGTGGGGCTGCTGGAGGTGGCTCGGCTCCTTGCTGAGATTTATTGAGGCTCTGAGAGCCGGAGGCTGCCAGCCTGATACCATCAGCCCCTTGCACACCAGAGCAGCTTTTATATTAGTTTTCTTTAAACGGAGGATGAGCTTCCCAGGCTGGAGGAAATGTCATTTCTCTGAACGCTTCCATCTCATGTCGGTTCAGACATCTACGGGCAGCATCGCAATCACCCTGGAGCAGGGCAAGAGATAGGGATGGGATGCAGAGGCTGGGGCACTTGGGGACAGACAGCTTGGGGGCAGGGACCAGTGAGGAGCAGGGCTGGAGGAGAAGGTCCAGCAATGGCAGTGGCTTTGTCCCCTGCAGCCTGCAGCCCCAGGTGGGTGGTCATGGCTGCAGGGGCACATAAAGAGGGCAGGGGTGCCCGTGGCACCCAGCTGAGCTACTCACTGGTCAGCTGCCGGGGTGCTGAGGCCAGCTGTGAAATCGCACTGGCGAGAGCACAGCACAGTCCTGAAGGGCTTTGCCTTTCCAGCATGACAAACCAAATTAGATAACAGGGAGTGCTTGAGGAGGAGGAGGAGGAGGAAGGGCAAAGGAGAGCCTGCCTGCACTGGGAACATGATTTCCTCCCTGCAGCTGACCCAGAAAAGTGCCTTGAAGGGCAGGAGCACACGTGTCTAGCTGAGGATGGTGCCTGAGGCATGGGCTCCACTCGTCAGGCACCCATGGGTGCCATAGCCTTGGGGTTGGGGTGGCAGGATTCCCGCACCACATGCTGGTCTCCTCACTCAGCTGCCGAATGCCGGCATCCCCGTGCTCACGTGCAGGGGAGACCCCATTAGGGAGGTAATTTCTCGACATGATTCCTCATTTCCTTGCTCTCTGCCGTGGAGACACACTGACCTTCATAGAAATAGCTGCTCGCGCCTTGGCAGGAGGATTCCAGCCAGAGATCAATGGGGTCCCAGCATCCTCCTCTCCACCCTACACAGTTCTAGGTCCCACCACATCCCCTCCACCCCTTGGGGCTTGCCATCCTGCCTTCCTGATATGGGGCACCCCAGGAGAACAGGGTGCCTGCCCCCAGCATCCTCACCCCAATTCACCCCAGCCCACCCACTGGGGGCTCAAGAACCAGCCCCACACACCCCCTGACCCCATGCCCACCGCTGCCAGCCCGTTGTGCCAGCCTCTGGCTGATCCCAGCTCACGCAGGTATTTCCACAGCTTACACAGCTCCCCACGGTATTTAGCCTCTGGAAGACGACATTAAACATTGCAAGCAGTGACAAATCCTGATTGCTCCGAGGAGACAAGAGGCCGCGCTAAGCTTCCAGCCAAACATTTTCAAATGAGCTGCGGCATGTGCGGCCCCGGAGGGTCCTGCTCCTGCACGCCCCAGGCACCCAGCCCTGCTTCCGTGTCCCAGCTGGGACAACCAGCCCTGCTCCCACATTCCTGCTGGGACACGCAACTGGCAGGCAGGCCCTGGGCATGGGCACGCCATGCAGGAAGGACACGGACACCATGCACACCAAGCACCCAGCACAGAGACACCCTTGAGAACAGTCAGCACTGGGACATAATTGGGACAGGGATGGGAATGGGAAGACACTGGAGTGCTGCCCACCTTGGGCTTGGCAGGGATACCAGTCTAGGGGTAACCCTGAGGGTAATCTCCAGGCTCCCCAGCCCAGAGAGGAAATTATCATGGCCTGGGCTGTGGTATAAAGGGAAGCAGCCTCCAAAATTGGAAATGTTGTTTCCTGAGTGAGCACAGGCAGCTGGAGGCACAGGGATACCCCTGGCCAGGAGACACAGCATGGGAACTGGGGCCAAACTGGGACGGCACTGGCAGAGCTGGGGCAATGGCACACCCAAGCATGCTCCTACCCCCTGCTGTGGCCATTCCAGCTCTGGAGCCCAGCTCTGCCAGATCCCCTCACCAAACCTCTGGCCCACCCTGTGGCAGCCCCCCACCGTGTCCCCAGCAGCCTGCTCCCCCCATGCAGCAGGGCCAGACCCCGTCTGGGTGCCCTGGGAGGGAAGCTGCAGCGCTGACGCCAGCATTGCAACTGCCCGGGATATGAGATCCGCTTGGATTCAGCAATTTCAACTCATTTCAAGCCCGATTCTGCAGCAATTTTCTGAGCCAGTGGGATGTTTTCGCCTCTGCAAATGTCCCCTCTCATGCACGGTCGCACCATTTCCCTTCTCCGCTCCCAGGAGGGGCTGGGAAACGGCGCCAGTTTGGCTCGACCCCAGCTCCAGCGGCAGCACAACCATCTCCCACACCAGCAGACCCTCAGCACAGCCACCTGCCCCATGGAGAGCTGCGGGGATGGCTCCTGCGGCATGTAGCAATGCTTTTAAGGGCCAGGGCTCCCGCCTCCATGGGGCACTGGGCTCTGAAGCCTCAGTCCTGGCAGAGCAGGGCACTTTGGCAGGGTACCAGTGCTGGGCTGGGCTCCTTGATTCCCCTGTCCTGAAAAGGGCCAAGCTCTGGAGCATCCTCTGCAGTGTCCTGACCCACTTCCCCAGGGAAGGGAGGAGGGAGAGCAGCGGGGAGGCAGTGGGGACAAGGCACACTGCAGGCACAACCCAGAGGGGCCAGGACCCCTCCTGCCACCGCAGATGTGCCTCTCTCTGTGCCACAGCCCAGTCTGTGCCAGATGAGTTCCCTTGGCCAGGCCTGAGCCAGCAGCGGAGACGTGGGTGCATGGGACTGGCAGAGCCCCTCTCGTGCCAAGCAGGCTCGCTGCTGGAATACCAAGTACTCAGCTGTGGTGTGGGCTGTACCACCAGGCAGGCAGAGTGGTGGGAGTCACCCAAGCCCTGGCACCAGGTACAGTGAGCAGGTCACCACCAAGATGCTGCATCAGGGCCAGAGTGCAGCCCGATGCCCCCCAGGAGTGGGTGGGATCCAGACCAGGGCTCCCTGCTCCTGGCAGGTCAAGAGCACAGGGATGCAATGCATCACAGAGGGATGCACTGCATGCATGGTCGAAGACACCTTCCCAACACATCTCCCCCAGTGCTACCAGTGACATCAGTAAAGCAGGGGCACACTGGCACCATCCTGTTTTCAGGAGCAGCATTTGTGACAGCATACCCAAATTTGTGTGCCAAGGAAAGACCTCTCCCTGCAAGCCATCACCCCAGGAGTCCTGAACCAGCCGAGCCAGGAGCTGGAGGCAACCTTGCCACTGATGCCACATGGAGCCAGGGTGGTTGTGACACAGAGGTGAGCGGCTGGGGACCCCAGGTCCTCACCTCTTGGCCTCACTGTGCAGGCACAGCAGCACACAGCTGCCTCCAGTAGCAGATCAAGTACCACCTCAAAGTTGTGCTTTCCCCCTCCCACTGCTCCTGGGGGGAATTCGTCCCAGAATCTCACTCAGCTCCTCATTTCCAGCCTCAATTTATTCATGGCCAGTTTGTACCATTTGTTCTCGTGCCAGCATTGTCCCTTAGCTTAAATAGCTCTCTTCCCTCCCTTGTGTTTACTCCCTTGATGTATTTATAAACAGCAATCCCATCCCCTCGCAGCCTCCAGCCTGCCAGCCCGCACGTGCCAATCGCTCCTGGTTTCCTCTCCCAATTCAGGCTCTGTTTGCCTGGGCAGCCCGGCTGCCTGGCACGGCATCTGCTCCAGCTCCCCGGCAGCTTCCTCAGCCCCGCCTGCCCGGGGCTGCTCCGCCAACGTTCAAGATGTGTGGCTCTGCCCTATCCATCTCATAGCAACCGTGGGGCAGCATCACACCCAGGTCAGGACCACTGCCCTGGCTGGGGCTAACCTGCTCCCTGCAGACCTCCCGGTGGCTTCTGCTTTCATACAGTTTTCTTGTATCCACCAAGAAGGTCAGCTGGGCAGGTGATGGAGCCAACACCAAGGGAATTGAAAGAGATTCATTGTTGGCTGGTGGAGCAGGGAGGCATGTTGCAGTACAGGGTAGGGGTGCAGAAAAGCAGGGAGGCAGGAGATGAGGAAGCCCACTTCAGCCAGTTGGGCATCAAGCAAACCTCTCTGAGATGCTAAGCGTGTTGCCTGGTCTCTCCCTAAGCATGTGGGTTGGGTTCTTGGGCTTCAGGAGGCTTCTGCCCCATGATCCTGCCTCCTGCTTCCCCTGGGAGGGAGATGGGGAAAGCTGTGGGGCAGAGCCAGCAGGTGCTCAAAGTCCTGATGGGAAAGGGACGCTAAAGGTGTACCCCCAAACACGCCAGAGTGAGCGTGCTGAGCTGCTAACATGCTCCCTGGCCTGGGTTTGGACTGTGCTGAGCAGCAATCCTGCCATCACCCTGTGCACCCTCCGGCATTCTCCAGCCGGCTCCCCATCCTCAGACACCCCCACAGTGGACACGCTGCCCCCGGGCACACAACACACTATGGATAAGCGCTGGGATGGACTGCAGCTCAACCTGGCTGCTGCAAACCCAACAAACACACACATACACAGAGAGCAATAATTATGGTTTTGGGTAGCGGGCTCTTCTGGGCAGCCAGAGGAGACCCAGCACCATGCGGGGTGCTGTGCAGGCATTGCTGGTCTGTGCCACTTGTCCCCAGCACCAGGGAAGGATCCCCAGCCCTACAGTCTCACATAAGGATGTAGTGCTGAGCCCATCCATGCTGCAGGCTGGAGGAAACAAGGAAGATCAAGGATACACAAAAGTGGGGTACACAGAATCCCCAGGGCTCCTTTGTGGAACTCAGGCAGCCTCTGCTCTCTGTCTGCTGTCACCCTACAGGGACCCCAGCATTATAGGATGCCCCCTGCCCTGCAGGTACATCAGTGCCTTTGCCTTGTGCCAGTTGGATACTGGCAGCTTTTGGCTGAGAGATGAGACCCTGAGCAGACCCTGAGTGCCACCGGCCCTTCCTCTCTCCCCTTCGCACGCCGTTGGGGCACTGCAAGGAGGCAGTGCACAGCACCGCAGTCCCCGCTGCTCTGCTGCCCGGCACTGGCAGAGCTCTCCAGGTCCCTGGGGACAGCTTCTCTTTGAAAGCAGCCGTGCAGGGACTGCTGCGCCGCCCGTCCCCAAAGGGTTAACAAGCAATTTCCTTTGCTGACAGCTCGGAGACCGTTCACTATCGACTGCGGGAGAATAAGAGGGGAGAAGCAGCGAGATAAAAAGGCAGCAGAGCTGGCACCGCCTGCTTAATCCCAGCGTTTAATCTGCTGGGGCAGCGCAGGCAGCCTTATCTCGCCGTCCTTCTGCTGCTCCATCTCATTACTGCTCCCACGGCTGCGCGGGCCCCGCTGCTGGGAGATGTAAGAGCTGAGCTGGGGAGCGCTGGCCTGGGGCAGTGGCTGCTGCCAGCCCGCCTCGCTCGGCAGCCTCCGCCAGGCCTGCTGCGCTGGTGGGCACACGCCTGGTACCCCACGCCTGGCACCCCACGCCTGGCACACTCACATCTCCCCCCCCCCCCGCACGCCCAGCCAGAGCACACCGAGGGATGTGCACACAGCCTGCTCTGGTGAAGCGTGCTGTCTCACACATGGCGCTGTCACACAGCCTCGGGGACACACTGCCAGTGTCACACACACACATTTCCTGGACTTTGCCCTCGCATGTGTGCTATGGTGGTCCAGCCTGCGTAATGCCCATGCCCTCATGGGTGGATGGAGGTTGCAGGGCTCTGTGGAACCGCGCATGTAGGACACAGCAGGGCCAGGACAGCAGGGAAGAAGGAAATGCCACCTTGTCCTGCATGTCTCCTTCCTTCCATCCTCACCTATCCAAGTTCTCCCCTGCTGGTGCCAGACCAGCTCCACTCTGTCTGCTCACCACAGCCAATGTCACCGGGTCACCCCTGGCCTGGCCCAGGCAGCTCCGGGAATCATAGGGCAGGGGGGCTCAGGAGGGAGGGCCATCTCCTGGTTGCCACCAGGTGCTGGCACAGACACGGTCCCTGCAGCGTGGCATTTATCTGTAAATCCACAGCACTGACACGGTACAGATGAAACCACCACGCTAGCTGGGCTGTCACCAGGGTTATCCTGCTGCCTATGGATGGGTTTACACTGATAAGATTTATTGTCACCCTGGCTGAGGTGCTGCCAGCACCTCACTGCTTCCTCCTCTTGCAAGGCTGTGCTGCCTGCCTGGGGGTGCTGTGAGAGCCACTAGTGGAACCTCGCCGAGTGACTACCAGCAGAGTGGGTCTCCAGATGGAGGAAAGCTGGGCATGACTCTCCAGTCCCCACTGCCAGGGCTGATGGGTCCCCTGCCCCGTGTACCAAGGTGTCTCACCCAGCCTCTCACCATTACTGTGGGATGCAGGAGGATGTTGGTCGCTGAGCTGGACCAGGCTGAGCAGAGCACACATCTGTGCTGCCAGAGATTTGCTGACAGTGCTGGCAGTGCAGCTCGTGTCACAGCTGGGCAGTTTCGTGGCTCTCCTACATGGTGCATGGCAGCCGGGACTTGCAGGGCTGCTGGGGCGGCTGTGCTTGGAGCTGCCACAGGTAGGATGACCTGGGCAGGTAACAGGAGGATGCCCCCCCAACCTGCAGCCTGATCCCAGCACAAGGTGGGACATGGCAGGGCAGCTGTGGGAGCTGGGGCCACGTGCATCCCTTGCTCCAGGGTCACATGGGATGGACAAGAATACAGGGGGAATTTGGCTTCAAGATGCCCTGCTCTGCCCTGGTTCCTCACCCACACCCTGCTGCCTGTCCTTCCCACCCCCGACCCCCTCTCTGAGCTCCCCAGCACTGATTTCCCTGGGGCCAGCAGGGATTGCCCTGAGCCACCTGGTGCAGCCAGGCAGGGGCTGAACCAGGCTAAATCCCTGGGCAGCGGGAGGAGAAGCCTCCTGCCAGGATCCCCCCCCCTCTCCAAAATCACCGCATAAAGCCTGCACAGCTCCCCGGGGCCACCCTGCTCCATCCCGGCTCCTGCCTCTTCCCCTTCTTCTCCCCTCCAGCCGCTGACCCACTGACGATGCCGGGGGTTCAGCTCTCTCTGCCAACATGAATTTGACCCCAACATATCAGAACAGAAGGAAACAACATACAAACAAACAGCCCGAGGAGTCCTGGCTGCACCCTCCTCCCTGGGACCATCTCCGGGATCCGCCAGGGTCGGGGGGACCGGTCGGGGTGATGGCGTAACCCGCCAGCGCGACAGGAGCCCGAGTGAAGTGGGGTGATCACAGCCCAGCGGGAAAGGGCTCGTTAATAGCTGAGCCCTTTTAGTAGAGATTAGGGAGCTGCGCAGCTTTGATCTTTGATTGCCAATTTGCATCTTGAAGGCGCTGGGACCTCATCCAGCCTCAGCGCAACCCTTTGTGGTTATCTCGTGGCTAATGGATTTGTTCTTAATGCTGGAGCGTGCAGGCTAAAGGCTGATTAAACCCTCTCCGCGGCGCTAAATCAATGGAACAAACATGATAGGGGTTGGCTTTCCCCAGCCCGTGCACTCCCAGGCGGAGGGGCTGATCGACAGAGCCGCCGCGCTGCCAGGGGCTCCCTCCATGGGGGCTCCCTCCATGGGGCACCGGTGGGCTGGGACAACCCCACGGCCCACTATCCCCATACCGCTGTATCCCCATTCTCTGCTCACCATGCAGGCAGTGAAGGGCTGAGGGGTCTCAAGACCCCTGGACTGCCTGCCCCTCCTGGATGGTTGGGTCACATTGCCCTTGTGCTGGTCCTCACCATTTGCTGGAGCTCTCCAGTCCTCCCACCCCCTTGGCTCTTCCCAGCTACCAGGGCTTGCTATGGGAGCAGGGACACGTCATGGCAAGGATGGAATGGGATGGGTCAACATGTCCCTGCAGCTGGGGGACTCCTTCCTCCTCATGCCCCTTTTGCCTCCCTGACACTGGTGAGCAGCACTCGGCAGCTCCCATCTCTGTCCTTCAAACCATCTCCCCTTCTCCCTGCTCGGAGCCAGTGCCATGTTCCCAGGACCGTGTGCTGCCTGCAGCAGCCCATATGTCACGTGCTGTGAGCAGTAGTATCTGTACACACTTTCCATAATGCCCATGGTCTCCACTGCATTCCTGGCTTCAGGAAAATGCAATTCCCACCGTGTCTACAGGCAGCAGTGGACAAACTGCATTCTGTCATCCAGGAGCTGTGGGGAGGAAGGTAGTGTGGCTGCAAGGTGGGAAGAGATCAGCTGAGAGCATTTTGCCCCCTTTACCCTTTGCAGGGCTCATGCCATCACCCCAGATGCTGCCAGGACAGGGCTGCCTACAGGTCTGGTGGCACTTGAGTGACAGGACCCCTGAGCATAGACTCTGCTCCAGGGCCCAAGCTGCCTGTGTTAGAGGATGAGACACGAGCTGCAACACAGTGAGGTTCAGACCCATGCTTTGCTGGAAACCAGTCCATGGGGAGAAGGTGCTGGGAGCAGCTCTGGTGGCCTTGGGCTGTGCCCGTGCTGGGCTCGGCCCCAATGAGCAGTGGCTCCTGCAGAGGCAGCCAGGCTGCTGCTCGGCACAGAGCCGGGGGGATCACATGCCGAGATTCCCATCTGCAAACCTTGCTATTGAATCATCTCCCCTCCACCAATATTTGCCAAGTGCAGGAGATAAAGTGCCTACAAAAGTCATCGGTGCTGGCATTTCAATCTGCCGGGGCTGGCAGCTGCTGGGCAGACTGGCAGCCCGGCAGCCCCCTAGGGTGGCAGGACCCTGATGGCTCAGCCCCTCAAGCCCCAAGCCCCCAACTTCTCTAGGACCAAGGGACCAAACAGCCTCTGTACCCTGCCTGCACCAGTGCAAGGAGAGCCTGAACCCCTTCCATGCTGGTGCACAGTACCTCTGCCTGCCTGGGATGGATGCTGCTGCCATGGGCATCGCTGCCTGTGCCATTCTGGCCTGGGCACCAGCACAGCACCCCCTCCCACACTCACCCCCACCTCTGCATCAGGACAGCCATCTCCATCCGGTCAACCTCTTCCCTGCAACACTCAACACAGCATCAACCCACCCCCTCCAGTACTGCCCCATCCCCTCCATGTCACCCCAGTGTCGCCAGCTATCCCTGCCCTGCCCTGCCTGCACCATGCAGCCCCCTCTCTCCCTTGCTCCAGGCTGCCTGTACAGTCTCTGCAGCGGCCTCTGAGTGGGTGAGGCAGGACATGATGCTGAGATACAGCTCCTGGAGGAGAAGCCCAGAGCATTATCAGCCCAGGGAGTTAATTAAGGTCATGTCAGGCGATAAGGAAACAGGATGTCAGAGCAGCAGCAGCACAGGGGGGTCAGAGCCTGAAAAACTCCCTCTGAAAAGCAACTCCACCAAGATGTGATCAGCCAGGTGCTTGGGAACAGAGAGGCTGACACAGCTACATGCTTAAGGGCTCCAAGGACAGCACCACACGTGCTGGACCCACATCCAGTACAGGATGGGATGGGATGGGGTCCTGGCTGTGATAGGCCATGCCTGGGCAGGGAGAACCAGCTGAGCAGCGCTGGTCTTCTGCTCCTGTCCTCATGCAGGAACAATGTGCCTCCGTGCAACCAACGCTGTGCCGGCAGGGCAGGAATTGCTGTGAACCTCTGCCCGTAATTAGCACATATAATTGCAGACACTCTCTGATTAGCAGGACCTCGGAGCTGGGCATGCCAGGCTGCTTGACAGTGCTCACACTGCTCCTGCCGTGGACTGTTGGCCTCCCTGCTTGGTGACGGCTTCATCCCTGGGGCTGGGCAGTGCCACAGGGCTGGGCAAGCAGGGCTGGCCTGGCATGGCACAGCACAGTGCACAGTGGGGCAGTGAGAGCCTGTTGGGGATGGGGGGACAGGCACAGGGGACATACTGCCAGTGCAAACCCATCTCTCCTGCACGGGCAGCGGTGGCACCCGGTGCCCTGCCTGGCCGGGTGAGAGCTGAGCTGCTGGGACATAATTAATACTTGCATCAATCTCAGCTGGATTTGCATAGTGCCCTCGGTCCCGTGCTGCCCGGGAAGGCAGGCGGCTCCATGCTCTTCTCGGGGGCAGCAGCAGCAGATGCTGTACCGGCCCTGCATCCTCCAAGGAGGTCACAGCTCCAGGGTGGCCCCTGGCTTGTCCCTACATGCACCCCATCCCTCCTTGTCCCACCATCCCCCACAGCGGGGACACCCGCAGGCCCCTGTCCTGCCCTGCTCCAGCTGCTGGAGCACAGAAGACAGATGGAGATGCTTCTCTCTGCCGCACCATCCCTCCCTCCCTCCTTGGGCTGCAAAGAAATTGCGGGGATGGCAGCTCAGGAGTGAAGGGCAGGGCAGGGTTTGGAGGGCAAAACAGCCCCCTGCAGCAGGGAGGTGTGGAGGTGCCCATCTCTGCAAGCCCAGGATGGGGTACAAGGTCTATAGGCTGCATCCACGGATGGTACCTGCTCTTCTGGTGCTCATCCAGCTCCCTCCTTCCCCTGCCCTGATCCCCTGGCCTGGGTGAGCACTCCCAGCCCATCCCCAGAGTTGAAGGCTGAGCCTTGGCCCAAAAGGAAGAAAAGCAAGGACAGGAAAGAGCCTGGGGTGGTGGCAGGGACACCAGGGTGCAGGCAGGGACATGCACCTACTCTATTCTGCTTTTCTCTGCTCTCACGAGACCCCACCTAGAGTACTGTGTCCAGCTTTGGAGTCCTCAACACAGGAAGGACAGTGGAAGGTCACCAAGATGATCAGGAGCACCTCTCCTGTGAAGACAGGCTGAGGTTGTTCAGCCTGGAGAAGAGAAGGCTCCAGGGAGACCTTATAGCAGCCTTCCAGTATCTGAAGGGAGCCTACAGGAGAGCTGGAGAGAGACTCTTTGTCAGGGAGTATAGCGATAGGACGAGGGGTAATGGCTTTAAATTGAAAGAGGGGAGATTTACACTAGATACTAGAAAATAAATTCTTTACTGTGAGGGTGGTGAGACACTGGAACAGGTTGCCCACAGAAGCTGTGGTGGCCCCTTCCATGGATGTGTTCAGGGCCAGGGCTGATGGGGCTTTGAGCAACATGGTTTAGTGGGAGGTGTCCCTGCCCATGGCAGAGGGGTTGGAACTTGATGATCTTTAAGGTCCCATCCAACCCAAACCATTCTATGATTCTATAGGTGCCACACGCAGCCCTCACTTTGCTGCCCTGTGGAAAAGGTGGAAAAGGGATGGGACAGCATGGGGACATGTGGGGTGCCAGGGCCAGTGCCCCCCAGGGGTGACAGACTGGTGAGATATCCTTGTGCAGCCAAGCACAGCACTTCACTACAGCCGCCGACACCACTGACAGCTGCTCCTGGCCCTGTGACACCACAGGGACCGTGACACTCTGGGCACAGCCAAGGTACAGTCAGATACAGGAAGGAGACATGGACATATCTCCCACCCCCAGGGCTGTCCCCTGGCCCTCCACAGCCACTGTCACTGATGTGCCTCGCCCATGCCTGATCACAGCACCCGTGTCATCGACCCGTGTCACCTGCAGCATCTGCAGCCCCTGGTGCCCAGCCCATCCCAGGACAAGGTGAACATGGCCACTAATTGTGCCTGTGACTGGGGTGGGGGGGCCATGGCCTGATTGCAGCTGCCCAGATGAGTGCGGCCGGCTCAATCAGAACCACGTGGCCCTCCAGCGAGTCGGGCAGCAGGAATTAAACTGCTAATGAGTTGCTGGCTGGAGGGCCGGCAGTTAGTGATTAATCAGGGGCTCTGCTCTGACGAGGCATGTGCCTCCTCTCCCCTCCCAACCTGCACATCCCAGGGGCTGGTGGCCATCAGTGGGCCAGTGGGTCCCCCTAGGCAGCTCCCTGACTGCCCAGCCACTGCTCTGTAGCCCACCTGAGCTCCCCAACATGCAGAGAGGTCCCCAAATCCCATGCCACTGTGACACAGCACTCGCAGGTCCTCTCAGCCTCTGGCTTTCTTGCCTGCCCCCCTCCTCCTGTGCTTGCCTCCCTGGCGCTGCAATCAGGAAGAAACCTTTTGTTCTGCTGAAAGAAAACCTGTTGAGTCCAGATGAGCTCTGGCTTGCAGAGGGGCACGGTGAGCTGGGGGTGCCTCCTCCAAGGGGCCCTCCCTCCCCATCTGTGCGAGGGTGGCTGGGGAGGAGCAGCAATGCAGGCAGTGATGTCTCTCGAGCACAGGGCACGCACATGTGGGAGCCCCGAGTCTCAGTGAGTCGGGGTGCAGGCCCAGTCCCCTCCCAAGATGGGCAGCATGGTGCCATGTGCCCTTGGCTCACCACTTGCCACCAGCACGGCCACGTAGCTGCGGGCAGATGAGGCCAGCAGCACCCTGCCTGTACCCGCTGCTGGCGCAGCACACTGGGGCACGGCTCAGAGCACAGAGGGAAGGTTTTGCAGCGTAAGCAGGGGACGGGCACCCGCAGAACGGCACGGGGAGCTGCAGGGAAGCTGCTCAAGCATGAGCCTGACTCTGCTCCCCTGCTGCGAAGCCCTGGCTGGCTCTCCTCCCCTTCACAGCCCTTGTGGAGTTAGGATGTGGCAGGGGTGTCGGCAGCCTCCTGCCCTCAACATCTGCAGGGAGCGTGCCCTGGGGACCTCCTCCCTGGCCGCGATTTGGGGCAGCGCCCGGGAGAAAAGGCCAGCGACCAGCAAGGAGCAGGTTAGAGAGCTGCATGTTCTCCCCTATTGCACAATTAATCATGAGAAGTTTTTCCTCCTTTCGTGCATGAAACGAAATTTGGCAGGGCACTCTGACCACAGGGACTCGCTGCTTGCTCTCCAGTAAAAACCCAGCCACATCTGGCAAAGAAATAACCTCAGAGCATCCCTGGGTGTGCAGGCGGGGAGAGGCAACACCAGGCCAGGCAGGAAAACCCAGAGGGGCTCAGTCTGCAATCCCCCTACACAGCGAGCACCTTCAGCCATATGCTCCTGGTGTTTCTTCCCCCTCCGCCAGACCCCATCACGCACATGGCCGTGCCACTCTGCCGGCACCGTCAGCCCTGCCCGCGGGCCCTGTTATTCCAGTCCTGGACATATAAACAGCAGGCAGGGGCGTCCATCCCCTGCCAGCCGCCTGGGTGCTGGCAGCAGCCCCTGCATCCCCTGCCTGGGCTCTCCTCCCACCCCTGGCTGCCTCCCCCCTCCCACTCCATCCTCAAGCTTGGCCAGAGCCTCGGCACATCCTTTCCCGGAGCAAGCCCAAGTCTCCCCAGCAGCGTTCCAGCTATTTGTTATCGGAAAAAGGGGGAAATATGGTTTTCAACAATTATTGTTTTTTCCACCTGACTGGCTGCAAACTTGTTAATTTTTTTCTTTAATGTGTGAACAGTGTCGACGGCAGCTGCATGTGAAATGACTCGACGCCCTATCTGCAGGTCCCTGGCTGGCTTTCAGTGCTCGCCCGCAAACATTGCCTTCTATAAATAAAGGCCTATATCTCATCAATGGCAGAACAGCAGAGCTTTATATAGTCGTCTTACATAAAACCGTCTCTCTTTATGGGCTTCAAACCATTTGCGTCACTTAGTGCAGCTCCGTAAACCTCCTGCTCCAGCCGCTCCCCCGCGGAGGGAGACCCGGCACGGCTGCCCCATGATGCCAGCAGGGAGCCCCGGGTCTCTGCTCTGCCTGGGGCTGCCCCCCCTGGGATCCCCTCACAGGGCCAGGTGGCAGCTGTGTCCTCATAACCCTCCCCTGCTCCCCCGACATCGCCTTGGCATGCCACACGCCTCCCTCCAGCCCGCCTGGCCTTGGCACCGAGTGCCAGCACAGCAGCCGGCACCACCAGGCGCCCCGGCGCCTGGGGATGACCGGCCATGGAGATGGCACCACACACCCTGCCCTTGTCACCCTCCCTGTCTCTGGCGCAGGTCCTGAGGCAGCGCAGGCAGGGATGTTGAGGGGTGCCACTCTGGCCTCCATCACTTGGGAATCAGAGTGGGGGGTGATCAGAGACACATGCTGGTGGGACTGGCTGGATCCCAGCATCTCATTCTCTGACAAGCAGGGGACACAAGCCTGGCCAGTGGCTTTACACCCCACTGCTCAACAAGCCCAGATGCAGGAGTTGCTGGGAATTGCCCCCACAGCCACGAGGCACAGGTCCCAGCCTCAGCCCATGCACAGGCTCTTGCGGTCCCCGAGGCCCCAGCTCCATATGGCAGAGCCTGCCCCTCCGGCTCGCCGCAGGCACCCGTGTGCATGCACTGATGGGTTGCGGGGGGGGCTGGAGACTCCTGCAGGGAGGCAGCCAGCACCCCGTCTGGCAGTGCAGGAGCCAAGGGTTAAAGCTGCAGTGACTGTGGTGACAAGCCAGTTTACCCTGGTGCCACCCCAACTGTCTAACCAAGATGGGCAGGTGGCTGGAGCTGGAGTGACACAGGGAGCCAACAGCATTGTGGCACTGAGACCTGTGGTGCACTCTGCCCCATGGCTTTCCCCAGTGCCCACCTGGCTGTGGGGCACCTGCCACAGGTGACACTGGCACCAAGGACAGGGTCACAGCAATGCCCTGCCAGCTACGGTGCCATGTGGCATCCAACCATGCCACTGACATAGTAGGGCAGGGGACCCAGTCCCCATGCCCAGCCAGTCACATTGTACCCCATGAACCCCACCTTCTCCCCTAGCCAGTCACCCTGCACGCTGTCAGCCTCACAGCCATGTGTCCCCACAGCCCTGTGTCCCCACAGCCCTGTGGCCCCATGCACCAGCAGGCACACGCTCCTGGGGCCAAGCCCCCATGGGGACCCCAGTCCCATCCCTCCCACAGCTGCCTGAGGTGCCCACCCCACTCAGCAGCTCGGGATGTCACTGCCCCATAGACCCCCACGGGTGCCCCAGCTCCGGCAGACAGCAGTGTCCCCAGTCCCCCCCCAGCCTGGCACGTGGGACCGGCCTCATGGCACGTCCCACGTCCCCGGGGAGCCACACCAGGCACGGGCGTCCTGGCCGCTGGCTCCCCCCTGTATCAGAGACAGGCTTATTAAGTGTGTGATATTAAATTACCCAGATAAGAGCGTAAGAGCTTTTAAAGTCAATTCATTAAATATAATTATGAAGAGAGCTTTTTTATGCTCACAGTGATCCGATCTCAATCAGGGAGACGGTGGGAAAGCCGCTGGCTCCTCCAGCATCTCCGCTCCCCCGCTGCGTCGCCTCCGCACCCCCTGCTCCCCCGCCTCGGCCCCCACCTGCAGGGAACTGGCACCCATGGCCACAGCCCTCCCTGCCTGCCCTGCTGCTCTGGCACCCTCTCCCCAGTATTGCTGCTGGCACTGGTGCCACCCTGCTCGAATGGGGGTGGCATGGGGTCCTCCTGGCAATGGGGTGAGAGAGAGGAGGTGATGGGGGCGAGCTGTAAGGGCTGATGGAGTTGAAGAGGAGGGTAGGGGGGTATAGAGATGTTCTAGGGCCAGGATGGAGGAGGGAGATGAGCCAGGAGGTCCGGGGAGCTGAACAGGGGCTCTTCCCAGTCACGAGCCCACCTCCCTGCAGGATCCGTCCCCCTCCCCATTCCCTGCAGAGAAGCCTCCTTAGGGACCTACTGATGCATCGTCGCTCCCCAGGGAGGTGGGATGTGCGCTTCCCTCTGCTCTCACATGCATTAACAGTGCTTTGCGACCAACTAATACCTGCCAGCCAAGTGGAGGCTGCCCCGACCCATGGCTGGACCCCCCCGAGATAGCCCCACAACAGCTCTTTGCACCGGGACTCCCCAGCTGTCCCTGTGCACCCCCAGCCATAGCTGCATGCGGGGATGAGCTCATCTTTCGTGGCAGGAGCGGAGGTCCCAAAGACACCTTGGAGCCCCATGACCCTCACACCTCTCCTGCCCTCCAAAAGGCAGATGGATCTCCGTGACAACCAGTGTCCCCTTGCCACGCAACACGCCATGCTGAGGGGATTTGCGGCAGCACCGCCAGCCAGCCAGTAGGTTCAGTCAGCCCCTCGCTGTCCCAGCTGGGTACCCCAAATCCCTGTCACCACCATATCTACCCACGTGCTGCCACAGCTGGGCCGTGTGGGGCAAGGAGCAGCAGCTCAGCTGGCGGGAGCTGGGTGGGCTCTGGGCTGGGGTCCCCACGCAAGGCTCCAGTGGTGACTGGTGGGAGCAGCTCCCTGCTGCTGGGAGCTGCTGGGAGCTGCTGGACTGACATTTATTTTTAGACGTGAATTGTATAAATTAGCATTTCTCAGTGGATTAAGCAGCAGGAATTGTGTAAAATTAAATGGCAACGAATTGCATTAAAGTCCCCTGTTTTCTGGCACAAGCAGCACCTCGAGCCATGCCCGGGTGGCTCATGTGTAACAGTGCCGGGGCTGCTGCCACCACTGCTCCAGACAGGACCACAACCAACCCATGGCATCTCTACGCCCCCTGGCACACAGACCTGGGGGGACACAAGCATGGTGGCCAGGCTGTGAGGACAGGGGGCTCTGGACAGACTCTGAGTCCCTGAGAAGGTTGCTCAGGGGCTGGGGCTGTGGGGCATGGATCTGGTGAGAAGAGCGTGGTGACCCAGATGGGCATGGCTGGCCTTAGTCGAGCAGCTCACAGGTATGGGATCGGCATGGGATGTCCTGGGATGTCTTGGGCATCGACATTCTAGTCTCAGTCCAGCTCGGGCACAGAAAGACACCCACCACAGCCACAGCCATGCCACCCTCCAGTGGGGATGATGCTGTTCTGGAACCCATGCAGCACTGCCTGGTCCCAGAGCCTCTCCATGCCCCAGTCAGGGCAGGTTCCACAGTGCCTGGAGCTCAGTGAGCAGCTGGGGGGTCCCTGGTGAGCCCCCTGGGTTTTGGGGCTCAGTCAGCCCTGCAGAGGGGCAGAGGGAAACTGAGGTGGGTGAACGCTGGGGACTGAGCAGGCACCAGACAGGGCAGGGCAGGTGAAAAGAAATGAGTCCAGCTTTTTTAACAAGCATAAAAATAGGCTGAAAATGTGACATTATGTACGGTTCTGGCGGAAAGGTCAGAGAGGGTCCCCGCCTTGGAAGCAGCATGGGTTGCAGGGGGGATGATGGTAGAGCCTCGCTGGGAGGAGGCAGGGGTGACAGCCTGCTGCCCCTTGCCCACCTCACCTCCCCCACTGGCATCTTTCAGGGTGCACATGGGGTCCAGACAAGGATGTTGCCCCTGTTTCGGCACAGGGGTTTTCCTCCCCGGCATCTGCATGGGGTGCCGGAGAGACCCCCCCCACCAGCCGTGTCTTGGGGAGGTGGGAAGCCCTNACAAAAGGCTTTTGACAGGGAATGAGGTTTTGAGAAAGGCACTGGGCTCCCACCCGGCCATGAGCGGAGCCTCCTGCCGCAGCCACTGCCGGCAAGCAGGTGGGATGCTGCTGCTAGCCGGGGGGATCCACCTCCACAAACCTCCTCCTGCAGCCCCCAGGACCCTGCACACCCCAGCTGCCTGTCCCCCCTGTCCTCAAAGCACCACCAGGAAGGCTCTCCCTTTCCACGGTGCCTCCCGACGTGGCCAGCACTGGCCTCGGGCTGTGGTCATACCGGGATGACAAGCACGGGGACAAGGATGGGGGCCAGCCACCTGCCGCAGCTGAGCCTCAGCCCCGTGGGGGACGCTTCCCAACCTCCCGCTTAATGGCACGTAAAGAGCGCTATTGATTTCCCGCGCCGGCGCCACACGCTTCGCACCCTCGGCACCGCAGCTGCGCTCGCCCAGTCGGCAGAGCTCCGCACCCACCGCCCTCCCCCGAGACACCCACCGGGCAGTGTCCTGGGGGGGCACTGGGCAGCAGCAGGGGCAGCTCAGACCCACATCCCTGGGTAGAGTGGGGATCAGGGGGCCGGTGAGCATGGCACGACTCGGGGTGGGGGTGAGGGTGGAAAAGGCTCCGGCACAGCCCCCCAGCAGCCGATGCAGGGGGCATATTTGTCAGCGGGGCTGCAGGGGAGCCTTGTTGCGGCTCAGGGCTGTCCCTGCCGCCCGGGGAGATTTACAGCCCAGCCGGGCTTTATTACACGGAAGATGCTTACGCTGGGAATTTTTATTATTTTTTTTCCCCCCATAGTTTCTTAATTTGCTATCCCATAAAGAATGTGGATTTGTGACGTTAAATAGGGGAAGATCATTTACCACTCGCAGCTCTTACTTAAAGGATCCGCAGGAGTTATTTACCGTGTGAGCTTTACAAGCTGCAAGCCGCAAGGGGACACGCTCCAGCCTGGGTGCTGCTCCAGCTCCCGAGCGGGCAGCCGGCCGGCAGCAGCCCCATGGCTTGGCCACCATCATGCTGTAAAACTTCCAGCCTCTGGATGAAGTCCACCTCATGCCGAGAGGGAAGGAAGGACTCCAGCACTCCTGTAAGAACAACTGCAGGAAAAGCTTCTTCCCTTCTCCGGCATCCCTGGGGATGTGATCGCTGCTCCAGGGGCTGCTCGCCATGGGCTGAGCACCCTAGTACCCCAGGCCATTTGTCCCACCGGGATGTGCCGCAGTCTGGGAGCCCTCCATCACCGCTGGGACATGCTGTGACTCACGTATCCGCCCACTGCAGCGGGGGTTCAAGAGCTTTCTGAACACAAAGGCACACATGGGGACCCAGGACGGGGACTGATGAAGCCCCCAGTTCCCTGACACATGGCAGCCTGAGTACCCCTGTGTTGGGGCCACGGCTGAGAGGCACAGGAGCACCCAAGCCCACACATCACAGCTGGCACTCACCCTGCCTGCCAAGCAGCTCACTGTGTTTCAGTCACTCCCAAGCGGCACGAGGGACTGATTCGGCTCCAGGAATGGGAGTAGGAGGCTCGAGCTGCAAACAGTGTGATGCCTCGACAGGTCCCACTGCTGCCTGGTAAGGCTTTGGGATGTAGTAGGTGGCAGAAGGAGGTCACACCTTCCCCTGTCCCTCCTCATGCTGCGAAGCCTCTCCTGTCCCAGGTTCACCCTTTTGCTCCAGGCAAGCGAGTGGCGATGGGGACATCCCTTTCTGCTGACAGCCACTGATGCCTCAAAGGCTGGGCTGGAGGGCTGAGCTGGAGACCAGAGGGGTGCAGGCTGTGGGAGCCCTAGGCTCCCCTTCTTTGGGTCATGGGGATGGGGGTTGGCTGGCACTAACCATCCTCATGCCTGAAGTCTGCTCCAGCACACGGTGCTGGCACACCAGAGCTTGGCTGCCCGGGCATCCCCAGGGCAGACCTGTAAGCATCTGAGGCAGGCAGGCCAGCTGGTCCTGCACGGCCACCCACTGAGAAACCAGGTCCCGGTGGCTGTCCTGGCGGTCACTCTCTGCTGCCACGCAGCACTGCGCACGCCACACACCGTGTCCACGCTGTGGGAAGCTTGTACCCAGACCCCATCCACCAGAGCTCTGCCCTGCCAGCCTCGCAGCGCGGCTCAGCACACCCCAAATCCCATTGCCATGCCGTGCCGCTGCCTGGCCCAAGGCTGGGCTCATTGCCTCCCCCACAAGCCAAAGCTGTGCAGGACCCCCCAGGAGGACTCCAGGGATGGAGTCAGCGTGGCTGAGCCATGTGCAGGACTGTCCAGCACCAGAGCTCCCTGCTCCCAGCCCCGCTGAACCGTACTTCTCCCCGGCAAACTCAGGCAGCTTACATATAGCCAGCACAGAGCCCATCAAAACACCAAGATGTGTGGGGCTATCCTCCCCCCTCCACTGCCCTCTGCTCCTTCCCACTCCACTGCAGTGCCCCATGTCATCCTCTCCCCAGCACAGGGCACACACACACCCCTCCCCCCTTCCCNGCTGGCAGCACTGCTCCTGGGAGCGCAGCAAGCCAGCCGAGCAGTAGCCCCTGGCAGCTGTAGGAGAGAGGCGGCTCATTTCCAGAGTCATTATGGTCTGAAAAGGGTCCCATCAGGTATTCCGCCCGTTCAGCACATTTATTTTCCCAAACCACAGCGGGGATTTGTGATTCCAGGCTCAATATTAGCGAAAGCTTCACGCTGGCGGCGTCCGGCCGAGAGCTCTCTGCCTGGGCAAGGAGGCCCTGCTAGCCAGCCCCGGGCAGCGAGCAGTCAGCCCCGGGTGGCCCCCAGGATCACCTGGCCATAGCTATGCCCCAAGCGGAGCAGCTCGGGCGTGTGTGCGTGTGTGTGCGCACACATATGTGTGTACAACGCTGACAGCCTCCAGATTCACACATATCCCAGTGCCAAACACCCCCACACGCAGAAGGGCTCCCCTATGTGCAAAAGGGGTCTCTGCATCTGTCTGTTCCCCCCTCCTGCCCCAGCCACCCATGCTGTGCAAAGCACCCTGTGATAAAGCACTTCAGCCCTGGGGAAGTGCAGGCTGGAACGGGGCTCTACATCACAGCTCTCCCCCTGCCCGCTGCACACCCACCCCAGGGACCACTGTACCCTGCTTCCCCCCAGCCCTAGCTCCTGCCTGAAAACCCCCCAGCATGGAGCTGCTGGCAGCCTGGTCCTGTGGTGCTCAGCCCTACCGAGAGCTCCCACGGAGGATTCTCTCTCAGAGAATCTCTGCGAAACTTGGAGGGAAACTCAAACAGAGAGAGATGCAAACTTCAGCAGCCGGAGCGAGCCGGGGAGCCCTGCTCCAGCGAGGCACGGCAGGGTGGGTGCCCCCATGCCGGCTGGGGCCCCCGGGAAAGCCAAGCCAGGCATGCACTCACCACAGTGAAATCACGGGAGGAGCAGTTCTCGCCGCTGAAGTTGCAGCTCTTGAGCATGTCGTCGAGCTGGTGGCCGGTGCGGTTGACAATGTCAGCCATGTCAGGGTCGGGGTAGAGCAGGTCCGTGGCCTTGTGGCCGTCCCGATCCTTGGGGGGTAGCCCGGTCATGTTGGCCAAGTGGAAGATGTCGGCATCAGTGAGTGCCGAGTGACGGTAGCGGTTGATGTTGCAGATGGTGATGGCGGGGAAGACCATCTCGCGGATGGCCTCCTCGTCCAGGGCCATGACGTGGGGGTGCTCCAGGTAGAGCAGCGCCGACTTGGCTGCCTGGTAGAGGAAGAAGGCAAGCGAGGCCAGGAAGGCGAATGCCCAGAGGGTCTGGCGCACACCCAGCTGCCCTGACCGGCAGATGTGTCCCAGGCCGTGCAGCGTGCTGGTGCTGGCGAAGGCAGCCAGGTCCCGGGAGTGGGGCCGGGCGGGCTCCTCGATCAGGCTCTCTTTGTCCCCTTCTTCTTTCTCCTTCTGCTTCTCATCCTCCTCAGCAAATTTGATTTTACACACAATCTCAATCGGCATCTGCCTCGCGTGGCCGGCGTGCCCAGCCAGCGAGCTGCCCCCCGGCACAGGCACCGGCCGAGAGCCCGGCCAGGCACTGGGAGGGGGCTCGGGTCCCCCCCAAGCCCCAGCACGGCGCCGGGAGGGCCGAGCCGTCTCGGGAGGGAAGCGCAGCCCCTCTCAACAGCTCCCAGCCGCCGCTTCCCTCTTGTCTCACTAGTCGATCGTCTCCTTGTGCCTTCGCTTATCAGCACAAATACAGCTGTCAAAAACCCCTCTCTCTCCTTTCCCTCGCTCGCTCTCTCTGCCTCTCTCCTTTGCTCCTCTCTGGTTAAGACCCCAGCAGATACAGGCAGCATTTAGGCATCATGTGCTAATAAAATCCAGGGAATACTTAATAATTCAAGACATGTCAACATTATTTCATCGTCAAATAAAGAGCGAGCGCCAGAGAAAAGAGGCAGTGTGAAGGGCCCGGCGCCTCCGGGGCAGGGAGACGCGCTGTGCCCTTTCCCCAGCCCCGGCTCCGAAGTGTTGCCGGAGCCACTTGTTTGAATGGCTCGGGAGCTGCCGGAGCCGTGCCGTGCCGTGCCGTGCCGAGGGGAACAGAGCCGTGCTGAGGGGAACCGAGCCGTGCCGTGTCGTGCCGGGCGATGCCGAGCCGCGCCGTTCCGCGCCGCTCCGTACGATACCGAGCCGCGCCGCTNCCTGCGGACTCCTCCTGCCTCGGCGGCTCCCTGGCCGTTAACCGCCTCCCTGCCACGGCCCGCCGCGCCCCGAGTCGGCAGACACCGAACCCCGTCGCTCCTGGTCCCGGACCCGGCCACGCCGAGACGCGGCCGGCAAGCCCCGGCCAGAGCGGGGTTGAAGACGGGATTTCGGGGGTTCACCTCCCCACGTCGCCCCCCGTGCTTCTCGGTGCCCCGGAGTCGGGAGGGCGGCAGGACCGCCACCCAACCCCCGTGTCCGCCGCTCCCCTACCCCGCTGCTCTTGCTGTGCGCCCGGGGGGCGCTCCCCCAGCTTAATTTCTGCCCCTCGTCCCGCTTTGTGCTGCGTGCTGGGCTCACCGTTTCCCCACGGCAGTGCACAAAAATTGGGGGTCACCGCCGGCGGTGACCGGCTCTGTTGAAAACGTTTAGCCGGGGTCAACCTCCCCTCACTTGCCTTGTTGAGCCCCCGCCCCTCCTCTAGGGGTCTGGCTCTGCTCCCTCCACAGGACGCTGTGCACAGCCCCACACAGGACCCAGCTCCCGTGGCAGCGCTGCCCCACACGCAGTGGAGGAAGAAGGGTGCCCTCCTGCCCCATCCTGCCCACAGCAGTGGGGCTCTGCTCATCACTCAGCCTGCGATGGGCTCTGCTGAGGTTATGGGTTCACCCTGCTGCACCAACCCCAGAGCCACACGGCGCCTGGATCTGGCTGCTCCCCATGCACAGCACCTTCTGCCAGCAAGACATGATCTCTCACAGCTTCCTGCCTCAGTTTCCCCAGCTGGTGACAGAGGGTTAGCTCTGCTAGAAAGGCTGAGCCGGACCCCTCACCCACAAGTCAAGCAACCCTCTGTGACCTTGCCTTAGCGGCACAGCGATGGAGGAAACACCATCTCCTTGCCTCTGGAACAAGCCCAGCACCAGGTACACCTTCCCTCCCCCCAGGAGACATGGTTCTGCCGGGGAGGTGCGTGCCTGGCGGAGAAACCGGGGTCCCCGGAGGACAAGTGATGAGACAGCCGCCCATGAGCTCGACAAGAGGCTTCGCCTCCCCCTGGGGACTGCGCCGCAGGTCAGCGTGACCTTCACTGTGCTGCCGATGCCAACGGCAAAGCTTTCCCCAGTCGTCCGGCAAGCGCACACACATCTTCAATCTTCCCATCGATCTGTGCATGGCACACATGTTCCTGCCTCTGTGCGGGTCAATACAGCATGATAGGCTGCCTCCGGCAGGGAGCACGCACAGCCCTGGCTGCCCGCTTCACCCTGCCCGGGGGGATGCGGTGTGCACGTGCCAGCCCCGCATCCCCAGCTCCGGGAGGCACAGCAAGGAACGGGCTGGGCAGGTGGCCAGAGCCCCGCTGCTGCCACGGGTGGCCCCAGCCACACAGCCACCAGCCCCAAGCTGTTTCTGCAGGGCTGCTTGGCCCTGTAGGGGATGCTTGGCCCTGTAGGGGATGTTTGGTCCTGCAAAGACGGCAGGCAGCAAGGGCCTGATCCTGTGGCCAAGAGGTTCTGTGGTTAAAGGCAATGTCCAGCATTGGCTCTTTGGTCTGCAGAGTCCCTGCCTGTACCTCTCAGTGTCGTGGTGGAAAGGGGTGTGAGGGCACGCAGGATCTACCAGGCAGGTCCACCCCATAAACACAGATCCTGAGGCAGGCAGCAAACCGACCTGTGCCAGTGTGAAACTGGCAGAAGCCCAGTGCCCTCTGTGTGCTGGACAGTCACAGCACAGGACCAGGATTATCTCTCGGCTCCCTGAACAGACCTGGCCCCCATACCATGGCGACGACAGAATCTGCCACCTGGGATGAGGACACGTCTCAACACCCTCCCCACAGCATGGTCCCCTCCTGTCTAGCCAAGGACCTATGTCCTCTCCTGCCTCTCTTCTCCTGCGATGGCCTGGTCCTGCCTGGCCACCCAGCAAGGGCATATGGGTGCTCATCCCCTTGCAGAATGACCCAAGACACAAGGCTGAAGTGAAGCCAGGCTGGGTTGGGATCAAGCTGTGCCCAAGTCAGTGGCACCCAAGGCACAAGCTGCATCCCTAGCTGTGGCTGCAGGCCCCCTGTGAGCCACAGAGCAGGGAGGGCTGTGGTTTCATGGCCACCAGCACCCAGGCAGAGAGCACACCAGGAGACACGCTGGGCTGGAGTTGCAGGGAGCAGGGAAGCAGCACAGCTTGGAGGGGAGGGAGCAGGGCTCAGGGGCTGCTTTCTCCTGGGACCAGACAAGGCAACGAGCACAGGACCAGCTGGGAACAGCCCACGCTGCCACTTGGCAGCACGTCTGCAGCTCTGGTGCACGTTCTGCACCAGAGTCTCTCCCACCTGTGGCTGAGCACCGCAGGCCTGTGCATGGGTGGGCATGAGGCCATGATGAAGAACCCTGTGGCATGCAGAGGAGTTTGTCTGCCCCTCCACCCAGCCATGAGCAGCTGCAGAGCCTCTCTGCCTGCTGATGCTCCCACAACCAGCCTTTGGGTTTGATGCTAAGAGCTGGGAGAAGCCAAGTATCCTGGACTCCAGAGTGCTGACTTCACTAGCCACCGTGCAAGCAAGCCAACAGGATGGGAGAGCCATCCAAGGGCTCACCACCAGGTTGGGAAAGGAGGGTCCCCCTTGTTTGCCCCTGCACTCCCCCCCAGCCCGGGGGGATGCTGAGCGGCGGGTGCTTGGCACAGGGCCCGCGCGCTACGCTCAGATGACGGGGGAAGGGCTGCGGGCGCCGGGGGAGACAGGACTGGAATTCGAAATGATGTTGACAAATCGGAGAAATGGCCTGAAAACAATCAGATACAATTCAAAAGGACAAGCGCCAAGAGCTGGGCTGGGGCGGGAAGCAAATCCGCCCAGCGAGCGGAGGGCGAGCGGCCAGAGGGCAGGGGTGCCAAGGGGGCAGGAGGGCAGGGCAGAGCCCCAGCTCGGCAGTGGGCAGCAGTGGTGGCCTGTCCAAGTTTAACACCGACCCCCGGGACAGTCCCAGGTGGATGAGCAAGGCGTGCAAGGGGTCGGACACCCCCGGGCAGGAGTGTGCTCGGTGGAGGTGTGGTTATCTGTGCGTGCAGAGGCTGCGTTTCCAGATGCCCGGCAGCCAAGCAGCTGTTTGGAAAAGCATCTGGAAAAAAAAAAAAACTAGGAAAAAAAAACCCAACCCAACAAACTAGGGTGAGCCTCGTTCATTTGGGATATGAGATCTGCCAGTTTAATGTGGGATGTCTGGCTGCCCTGAAACTGCTCTGAGCTCAGCGGAAAAGAGGATGTTGCTTAGGGCTGCGTGAGAAGGAGCATCGTTTGCAAGGCTTCTGAAGCACTTGCTGGCGGCGAGGCCTCTATGGGAGCCCTGTGCCTGGTCCAGGACCACATGTCAAGAAAAATCCAAACTAATTGGAAAGAGTAGAGAGGATGGCAATAAGGAAGAGCAGACTGGCTGGAGGCACTGGGGGTTTGGGTGAGAGCAGAGGAGGCTAAGAGGCTGCATCCGTAGACAAAATAACTGCTGTGAGCACAGAAGGAGGGGGCTTTCTAGAGGCAGAAGGTAGAAGGCAGCAGGGGTTAGGTGGAGTCTCCATGTGGGAGAAGCTGGCCCACAGCCTGGAGAGCTACTTATCCTACTGTGGTGTCCTCCAGCACCCTCCCGAATGATTTATCCCCCCCAAGACACAGACACTGTCCGTTTCTATTCTTAGGCTGATCTGGATGAAAGTTTGGTTGTGATTTCCCTGCCTTGCCACTGAGCCAATGGATTGACTCTTTGCTGTACCAGAATCCGACCTCCCACCTCCCTCTGGCACCAGTGCTGTGCCGCTGCCGTGAGCACACCCTCCCGGCCACTCTGTGGGGCTGCAGCTCCTCAGTATGGGCACTGGGGGACCAAAGGGTGCTGTGGCAGGCAGGTGAGGGACACAGGTGACAGGACAGATACCCCAGCAAGGAGCCCCCACCTGATCCCCTGCTTGTCCAAGCTGGCCAGGACATGGATCCTGCTTGGTGGGTACTTTTGTCATGAGCCGGCTGCCATGTCTTCCTCATCAGCTCCACACGCTCTTGGAGCCGATGCTGGCTGTGGCCCCATGCCCAGAGGGAAGTGGATCTGGGGCAATCATTAATTTTGATCTAATTGAAGGAAACGTGACTGCAGAGCCCAGCTGGCCGCAGCACTTGGCTCTGCCTTGTGCCGGTCACATCCTCCGAGACCCTTGCAAACACGTCGGCTTTAACAAGTGCAGCCCCCTCTCCCAGCCTCCCCAGCACGTCGCCAAGCACCCACCCAGCAGGTCAGGCTCCATGGCGAGGGCAGAGAGTGCCTTGGCTGTGGGGAGATGTGGGATGACAAGATGTCCACTCCAATTACAGGAGAGCAGGGCTGGCGATGGTGTGATGAGTGTGCTGGTCATCGCCGCCCGTTGTGGAGCCGGCTGTTGGGGCAGACACAGGAGCAATAACGCTGCTTGCACCCCACTCACTGAGACATTCACACTGTCCTCCTGCACTCGCAGGGAGCAGTGGGGCTGGGAACTGCAGGAGGAAGCCATACACATGAGGGCAGGGAGAGGAGCCATGGCTATCAACACTCTTACCAGCTGTGTGTTGCTGGGATGGGGAGAACAGCAGCTCCGGCGCCTCAGAACAGCCTCTCTGGTGGTCCCGGTCCCCTAGGCAGGCAGTGGCCAAGCTGAGCCAGGCTCTGCACGTGCAGGAAGCTGCTCCCTGGTTTAGTCCACGGTGGCAGATGACACATCTGCCAGGGCTAGCAGACACATCAGCGAGGCAGCACCCCATTAACGCACTGACCCCACTTACGTAAACTACCCCCATTAACCACAATACCTTATTAAATGCTTTACCCCAATTAAGTGCAATATCTTAATTAATGCAACACCCCAATTAAGCACAACACTCGCATTCAATTTATTCCTTCATTAAGCGCAAAATCTCAATTACAAAGTCTCTTTTGTAAGCTGTGTGCACGGGCTTGCAAAAGGTGTCCTGGACACCTTTTGCTGCTGCCAGAACAAATAGTGCTGGGTTTATGCAGCTTCTGGGGTCCTTTAAGGGTTTTAAGGGGTGGGTTTCAGTAGGATCTGGATGTAGGATCATCCACCATGGCTGAGAGGACAATGACTGCCCACATCAGAGCTGGGTTCGATCCCATGGACTGTCAATGGGATAATGGATCAAACCCCAACCCGCTTCATAGGAGAAAAGGGTCTGTGCTGGGCTCAGGCTGATCCCATGGTATTTAATCCCAGGGAGCATCTGAGACCTTGCTGGTTGCCCTCCTTATTTCCTCTACCCAGAGATTCTCAGCTGTGTCCCCATCCCAGCCAGCCCCTGCCCCTGTGCCCAGGGGGAGGCAGCGGGCAGCAGCTGCCCTGGGCTGCCCACCTGTGCACAGCAGCCCCTGCTCCTGGTCTCTGTCTGAGACACCCAATGTGCCACAGACATGCACCACCCCAGCTCTACCAGGCTGAAAGCAAGAGGAGCAGCAGCAATCTCCCTCCCTTATCTGTGTTCTGCTCTGACCCCATCAGTACAAACCACCCCCAAACTGAGCCAGCTGCTTGATCTCTCTGCACACACATTCTCACTGAGAAGAAAAAAAAAAACCCACATTTAAAAGCCTCCCAAATCCACGGAGAAGAGCAAAGCCAAGCCCCTCTTCCTAGCAGGATGGGCACGTGTTTCAGCACAGAGGGTGTTCAGCATCCCCAGGAGGATGCTCAGCCCAGCACCTATCTCCAGGCTCCAGGTCCGGCGGTGCTCACTGGCCCGTGACTGGCAGGAGGTCAGGCTCAGCTAATGCTGCCCTCCAGTCCTTAGCAAAAGGAGTGGAGGAAACAGCCTCACTGCCCTCAGAGCATCCCCCACGGCTGGAAAGGCCGTCACAGACGTGACTGGAGAGCGGCTGCATGGCAACAGGAACCCTGTCCCTGAGCACGGGACGCTGGGGTGAGTGTGGTCCCTCCTGTTCTTGGTGCTATTCAGGAAGGAGAAGACATCCTGGGAGCCATCGCTGCAGTGTGCAGAGACTCTCGTTTGGTTTTATAGCCTTTTATTGCTGCAGCTGGTTGATGCTCCCTGGTCTCTGCCATCTTGAGGAGGGCAGACGGGCAGGCTGGTACATGGCCGTGCTGTGCCAAGCAGCCTGGTGGCTGGGCACATGCCTGGTGTGCCACTGGGCTTGCACCACCAGTGAAAGCCTCAGCACAGCAGAGGGACTGAGCTCAGCACCCTGCTGGGTTGGTCCCCAACCCTGTCCCCACACAGCCCCTCTGCCCGCAGCGTGAGCACCCCCCCACCACCACCACTTGTCACCTGCCTGGTGGTTTATAAAACTTTAAAGCTAATGGTGTAATAAACTCCAATAATGATATTGCAGCTGCACCAGGGCACCCTGGGATGAATACATTACAGGAGCTGCAGCAGTTAGGCAGAGAGGGCAGCATCAGGGCTGGGAGATGCTCCAGCAAGTGCTGCAGGAGATGGTCAAGCCTCCCCAGGCCTTACTGTGAGAAGGGTACCCCCCTACTTTGCTCCCTCCCAAATGACAACTGAGCAAAGACAACTGGGGGGTGGGCAGCCCACCTTGTCCACAGTCCTCCCTGGTCATAACCCAGGCCAGGAGACCTACAGGGAAAAAGGAGTTGAGGGAGCATGAGCTGCCTGCCATCAGTTTCTGACTCATGGTCAGAGCAGGGGATGATGGATGGAGGAACTGGGCTGAAGATGGGTGACCACCCTGCCTCCAGTAGTGGAAGGCCCTCACAGCAATGAGATGAGACCCAAGCACCATGTGTGACCCCCAAGCACCAGTTGGGTGTCCCTGTCCTGCCTTGATAATGCCAGTCCTGGTGCACCCCTGTCAGGGCTGGCACGCTGATGTGCATAGCTGTGCACAGCCCTGTGTGGGCAGGAGTGCTGCTGAACACAGCTGTACAGGCACAGCTGGCACAGCTGGGAGGGCATCTCATAGCCAAGGGGACATGCCTAGAGGTGGGATATGCCAGAGAGGCAGCATGCAGATGGACTCAGTCTTACTATGGTGCTCAGGAAGGATGAGAGCCCCATCCCATCCCAAACAACCCTGATCCTGCACCAAGAAGCAGGTTTCTCCTGCACTGCCATGGAAGCAGAAGAATGATGGATGCCACAGGGCTGGAACACAGCACAGCAGTGGCAGGGAGCCCATCAGCATGCTCTCTAGGCATCTCTGGAGAGGTGCAGCCTATGACTAGCCCTAGTGCAGGGCACAGGTAATGCTGGCATTCCAGCAGCACCCGCACTGGGCAGTGGGACTGGTACCCACTGACCCACTCCAGCTACTCCATCTTGGCCCTGAGGGATGCAAGGAGCTGGATGGGAGCGTGCCCAGCCAGCAGAGCACACGGATCCGTTCACCATGCTTTGAGAGCCATTGCTCAGCTGTTCCCTCACACTCGGCTGTCCCCACAGGCCCTGTCCTGCCCCATCCCCTGCAGCCACTGGCACTCTGTGCCTGGGCAGTGCCCCGCGGCTCTTCCTGGCCCTGGATGGCTCCTCCTGCCCCATCTGCAGCCCTTTGCCCAGGCGGCTTCTGCCTCCCACTTGCTTTTCCTAAAAACAACAGAGCCATAACCTGCCAGCAGAGCTGCCTCAGCGCAGCAATAGGGCTGAGGTTTTAAATGCACCCAAGTCAGGAGATTGGAAGTTATGGGTCCCCGAGCAGCCGTAGCTCAGCTGCATGATGCCCATGATGGCCCAATGCGTGCACAGCCGCCACGCCACGGGCAAGGGGCAGAGTTAGTGTTACCATGGGAACCATCGCTCCCCTTTTCCTGACATCTGTGTGATTAAAACCTCGACCTTAATGCCGTGGCCCCACCAACGGCATACGCGGCGAGGGCACCCTGCCTGCCCCCCAGGGGTGCCAGGCCAGTGGGCTGAGAGCCAAGGCCAGGAATGCTCCTGCCCCTTGGTGGCCGGTGGAGAGGGGATGGCTGGACTAGGTCTGCAGGGGGGAGTGGGAATTTGGAGGAGGCTACTGGGAAGTCCCAATGCCAGCTCCACAGCCCAGCTTCTGGGGCTGGGATCCAGCCCAGCAGTGGGCTCTGGAGAGGAGTGCACTGTGGGCACAGTGCACAGCTGGCCACCAAGCACGCCACATCCATCAGCCCCGTCACGGGCTATGAGTGCTGATGGCACAGCGGGTACTGCCTGCTGTGGAGCACATGGCTAACAGTGAACACGCCGCGTGTGCTGTGCCAGGCATGACGGAGCTGGGCACCCCTCATTGCCCCGTGTGCTGCAAACCGCGGGCACGCTGCTGGAACCAAGTGTGGAGCACTCCGCAAATACCAAACACCTCGCTGGGCTTCATCCTGAGCAGGCTGGGAAGAGGGAAAGCATCAGACTGCTGAGTACCCTGGAAGTGTCGACTCCAAAAGCAACCCCTTCAGGCACCAAGCGCCAGCTCCCAGCAAACAGGCAGATGATGCTGAGCGCTGAGGGCACCGAGGATGCCACGGGCACTGAGAACTGTGCTGTGAACATGGGATGCACGTCGGGCTGCGAGCGCCGAGCGCGCTGCGGAGCGAGCCTCGTCAGGGAAACCAGGGGCTGACGGCACCGCTAATGTGAGAGCCAGCGCAGGCAGCACGCACAGAGCATGCTGCCACTCCGGAGCGAGCTGGCGTCTGGCAGGCTGAAGGGCAGAAGCATCGCTAATGCTGTGCAACAAGCTCTGCAAATAGAGAAAGCATCAGGAAGCTTGCTCTGACCTCACCATGGGCTGCGATCGCAAAGCAGGCAGCAAGTGAGCAGCGCATCAGGCACTAGGGGCTGGATACAGGGCAGGCGTGAAGCACACACACACCCCCCAGAGCTGCAGGCACTGGGGGCTGAGCCCTCTGCAAGCACCGCACACGGTGCTGGCACTGAGCTCTGAACACTGATGACACCACAGGGACCAAAACACTGAGCAGACCCCAGAGGGCAGGGCGGAGTGAGCGCCGGCTGCGCTGCAAATGCCAAATCTAACAGGCGCTGGGCGCACCTCGAATACAAAACGCTGCCCACGGAGGTGGCTGAGCACTTGGCAAACACGAACCCACAGCTGACACCAAATGCTGATGGGGCTGCAAACGTCGGTGGTGGTGGGTCCCATGTGTGCCGAGTATGGCCAACACTGAGTGCCAGCACTGTGCAAATAACGAGGATGCCACAGGTATTAAGTGCTGAGCACTCTGCAATTATCAAGCAAACCGTGGGCATCGAGCGCTGCACAAACCAAGGTGGCAAACACACTGCAGGCACCAATTTGACAAATACACTCCTGATAACAAGCATGTGGCTGGTGCTGGGCGTGCCAAAAAGAGCAGTATGAGTGTGAGTACAGGCTGCTGCACACCCCAAACCTGGCGTGGGGACCAAGGATGCTGCAGACATCAACCGGGGCATTGTGTGTGGGCTGCAGATGCTCAGCATAGCATGGGCACTGAATGCCAACCAAATGCTTTCCTGGCTCCTTGTTATGTGCTGTTCTGTGAATAGGAAAGGTGCCAAATGCATTGCAAACACCAAACAAATTCAGACACCAAACACCCCACGCTGGCCGCCGAGAGCTGGGCACACCGCAAACACCAACCCTCTTCCAGCGCCCGCCTTGATGCCCGCTCTGTGAACACCAGACTCGGTTCAGACCTGGCACCTGGCAAGCTGCTTTTAGCCAGCGCTGAAAGATGGAGGGGTGAAGGCAGCCCGGCCTGCAGGCTGCCAGCCCCATGGCTCCCCCACCCCAGGGTGCGTGGGGTCCCGCCTGTCTCTCGGGGAGCGACAGCCGTGCAGGAGGGCTGGTGGTGCGGCGCGTGCCGGTGTGCTCAGGGCCTGTTATTTCATTTTCACTTGTCCCATCCCATTAGCACAGCTGTCTGCCACCAGAGAAGGGAAAATTGATGCTAAACGGGATATCAATTTATCATGGAGTGTGTCACCCGCCGCACGGCTCTGCCAGCCGAGCAGCAGAGACGCGCTGCACCAGCCAAGCAGCACCTGTAATTAACAGCTCGTCAACCTCCCCCCCGCTCACTGGAGCCCGGGCACCAGCCGCGGCGTGGGGAATCCCAGCTGTGGTGCCATCCTCCACCCCAGTCTGGGACCCCAGCATCCTTCCCAGGGGGCTTCCTGTGCCCACCTCTCACCCTCCTGCCAGGGATGGAGGCAGCCAGCAGGTCGCACGTGGGTGTGCCAGCCCATGGGATGGATGGAGAGATGGTTGTCCCCTGTCCCACCCCCACCTCAGCCGTGTCCCCCCTGCCCTTATCCCTGGCTGTTGAGGTGTCCCAGAGTCAGGCAGAGCCATAACTCACTGGGAGACGGTGCCCGGTGAGTAACGAGCCGGGAGCCCGGCTCCCGGGCATGAGTTACAGCCACTGCCTGCGTACAGTGAGACATCAATCCAGGCAGAAAGCAGGGATAGAAACGTAACGTTCAGTGTGCCGGGAAGGGGCTGCAGGACGGGCCATCAATTCTGGGCAGCGGGGTGGGATGCCAGGACAAGTAGGGAGTGAGCACTGCTGGAAGGGCACCCACTGGGGACACCCCTATTTGTGTCCCCATGTCTAGCCCCCCTTCTCCTGGGTGTCCCCAGCCCCAGGCTGAATGCAGGATATCATGCCCAGACCACATCAGGAGGGATGTGTCAGATGTGGTTTCTCCCAGCCCTGGGGATGCTGGTGTGCATTCTCCAGGAAAGGCAGGAGCAGGAAGGAGGGAAGGGGCCACCAGGACAGACTAGCACAGAGCCCGGAACAGGGTCCCAACCTGGCAGCAGCAATATCTCTGAAGGGTTTTGCACAAGCAAGCTCTCCATCCCTGCTACTCCGGACTGCCCAGCGACGCCCCCACCTTTCCTCGATGTCCCCACCATGCTGGGGTGCTGCCACCTCACCACCCCTTCTCCACCGCAAACCCTCACCAGCCGTGGTCGGGCACTGCCACCCCTGGGCTGTGCGGGGACAGTGCGGGAGGGAGCTGGGGGGAGCAGGGCAGCCAGCAAAGCCGAGGCTGTTTGTTGCTTTGATGTTAAACACCCAGAGATGAAATGCGTGCCCCGGGGCTGGGTCCCTTGCAGCCAGCCGGCCCGGCCAGCCTCTGGCTGCGGAGCCGTGCCAGCGCTGGGGCCGATAATTGGATGCATGTTTCTTCCAATGAGTTTGTATCATTTTTATGTAAATTTGACATTTTCCTGATGTTCTGTAATGTGCACAAAGCAAGTGCCGCTCCTGCCGTCGGCAAAGCCTATTTCCTTCCTGTCTGAAGTGCTGTGTTGATTTAAGGGCCTGCTAATACGCGCAGCCGGGCCCCCCCTCCCCGTGCACACGCACGTGCCCGCACGTGGCTCGTGGCTCGCCAGCTCCAATCTCTCTCCGTCAGCCTGGTGTGCAGCTCCCAGGTACTCAATCCCATGTCCTACCCCGGGCTGGGGCCATCCTGCACCGGCACAGCAGGGAGCTGGACTCCCCAAAAGAGCAGAGCACCTTCTTTATCCATCTCGCGTGCCACCATGTCCCTAAACTGGACACCTCTTGGCTGTTTGGCTCGTCCTGGAGGTGAAGAGGCACCTCTGCACCCCAATTTGGTGCAGGCAAACCCCTCACAGTCCCTGCAGGGCTTTCTCAGCTCCTTGGAGGACAGCAGGAGAAGATCAGAGCCCTGGAGCCAGAGAGGGGGGAAAGCAGATGGCAACCCGAGGGGCGTCTTTCTGGCAGTGTTGGAAGGTGCTGCTAGTTAACTGCTCACCCTGGACTGCAGGGGATGCTGAAGGGGACATTTGAACTCTGCCACTCTGAGAGCTGCTGGAGGGGCCAGGATGGATCTTCCCAGGCGTCCTGGACCATTCCTGGGTAAGGGTCTGTACATTCTGGCTACAAGCAGCAGCTGTGGGACTTGGGAGGCCTTCCTGGGGGTGACAGCACCCCTACTCCCACATTCCCTGGCTTCTAGCACCGCACAATTTGCCTGGGCTCTGTCTGAGGCTCAGGCAAGCGGGTTTCAAAGGCAGCGCTGCTATTTAAAGCCCTTATTGTTCGCGTCCTTGACACCGGCAGCTACATCCTGCTGTCGTTCGATGCGAGCGCATCCTGGCCCGACCAGCCAGAGGAAGGCAGCTAATGAAGAGCAAGTGCAAAGACGCCTCTTCTTTGTCCTGATCACAAAGCGGTTTCCCAAACAGTCCCCCTCCACCCTCCACCGGGTGGTTATTTATAGCTCCCCTTCCCCAGGGCACGCCGGGAATTTCCTCCAGACAGCGATGCCCTGGGATCCCTTCAACAGGCCGCAGGGATGAAGGTTCTCTGGCCCCGTGGCCCTGGGTGCTGCTTGCAAAGATGCCCCATCCCTGCGTGCTCCCCTTGCAGGGGAGGGCAGCCTGGTCAGCCAAGGGCCAGCAAGAAGATGGGCTCCTCCCCAGGGTCAGCTCCCTGCCCAGCCGGCAGCCCTTGGGGGGTGGGGGATTCTCCACGTGGGCAGCATTTCTCCCTCTCTCTTCCTTCCTGTGGGTGGGCACACATCTGCCTTCACCACTTCCCTGCCCACCTTGGGTGCAGGGATGCACAGCTGCAGGACATAGCAGAGGGCTGGGTGACCCAGCTGAGCTCCCCGCACCCCGCAGCAACCTGCCTGCCGGCCACCTGATTGCAGTGGGCATTTGCTGCACCCCCGTGCCAGGCGCTGCTCTCTCCGGTGAGAGGCTTTGACAGGAAATTAAAGATTAATGTTCCCCGCGGCACCTGTGCCAGCAGCACCCACGGTGCTGAGGATGTGCCTGGCATGGCAACTGGGGCTGCAGGGCGTGGGTCAGGGGGTGCATGTGGGCAGGGAGAAGGGGGGGCGGTCTGGGTGGGAGGCAAGGATGTGGATGAGGAGGTATGGGACATTTCCCCTGAGCATTAAGCCACAGTCACTGTATCTGGCTTCCAAAGCCAGGCAGGGAAATGCCACCCTGCGGGCAGGGCAGCGCCGGGGCTGAAGGATCTAGAGAGGTGGCCATGGAGGGGAGCAGGACTTGAAGCTCTGTGCAGAACCCTCAGCCCCTTCCCTGCTTCCTTCAGCACACATAGCCCTGTGTGCTGAAGGAAGCATGGTCGGGCAGCCACCAGCACCTTGAGGGGACACCCTGCAACAGGCCAGGGGACACTAGCGCCTGGATAACTGGCCGCCCAGCACAGCGAGCAGAGGTGAGCAGCTGAGTAGGCAGGAGGATGCCAAGAGCATTCCCTCCCTCCCTCCTGCTGGGAGGGGATTAAGCTCAGCCCGGCTCTGGCTGGCAGCGACCATGCCCACATGGCTGTGCCCACGGCTGTAGATGAAACCTTGACTCCCAGCACAGCCAGGCACTCTCTGCCCGCTGTACCCACCGCCCGCTCTCATGGCACCCCTGTCCTGCCCCCAGGCTTGTGCAAGACCCCCTTATGTCCTGCACCAGCTCTCCTGGGCATGTGTGGAACCCCTCGAGGGCGGTGCCACCCATTTCCCCACTGCCTGGCCCTGAGCATGCACCCGTCGTGCCCACGGGTCTCTCCTCCAGCTCCCCGGGAGCACTGGGCACCTTGGCGTGCGGGGCTGTGGTTTTGTGAAATATAGCCCCTATAAATCCCGCCGGGTGCAAGCCGTAATTCTCAATATATTTTCAAATATAGTTCAATTATTTTTCCCATATATCATGGGGAAATTGCATTGGCGAGTGGCGGCGCTAAGCAGGGAGCGCGTGGCGGGGCGGCGTTAATAGGATTGTGCATGGTATTATGCATGAGGTCGTTCAGGACACAGTGGGGAACCTCGCGTGCTCCGGAGAGACGGGAAGGAATAAATCAGGCTATTAGCCCAGCACCTTGCTCAGGTCTGCAGGGGATTAATCTCTGCAGCATGAGGGGATCCCAGCCCGGCTGCCTCCCAGGAGCTCTGTCCCACTCCTTGCCCATGGCTGCCCGAAGAACCAGGGAGCAGAGGCAACACTGAACGTGCCAGGGTCACCCCAGAGGGTGTGACATATGAAGGGGGAATGGGAATGCCTGGGAATGCGCTCAGGACAGTCTGGTGGCAAGCCTGGTATGGGGCACCCTGGGAAAGCCCTGGAAAAGCCTCATCCTTGGCCTGAGCTTCTGGAAGCTTGTTCCAGTCCTGCGCGGTGTCCCAGTGGCTTTGTGTCCAGTGCCACGCTGTGGGTGGGCACTGTGGAGCTGGCACCCACTGTCCCTGCTGCAGGTGAGCAGCTCGGGTGGCCCTCCCCACCTCTCGCCATGCGGCAGGCGCTTGGCCAGCGTTACCTGGGGAGCAGCCGCAGCCTTCAGGACAGGCGCGTGTAATCAGCCGGGACAGTCACATTTCCTTCAGTTTGCCATGAATATTTATGCAATTTGTACAAAGCTGCTGGATCCGAGCTGCTGAGCCAAAGGGGATATGGCAGAGTGGACCCCAAGCTCCCCCTACCTAGGTCCTGTGGGACCTTCCCAGGGCTGGTCCTGCTCGGCCCTGCTGTGACACACACCTCTGCACCGCAGCTGGCCAGCAGCGTGACCGGGAGCGAGGGTCCTGGGAGCAGCGACCTTGGGGATGGATGCCATCCGTGGTGCTGGGTTTGCAGTGAGGACATCTGCACTGGCCACAGATAGCAGCAAAAGCAGGTCCTGGATGCTGGGCTCATGGGCTGCTGGCTGAGCTGCAGCTGGAGGTTGCCTGCCCACTGCTTGCCCACCTGGGAAAGCCTGGCAGGCTTGGCTCTGCCAGGGCTGGTGCCAACAGAGATGGAGCCCAGCATGCAATCAGCAGGAGGACTTGGTTGCCTCTCTCCAGGGTGTCTCTATCTGGGGGAAACTGGAATTACCCCCACAGGTTTGTGGCTTGTACCCAGCCCAGGACACAGGGAAGGAGCAAGGGACATCATTGATGTGGGCTGCAGACTGCTCCCTGAGGTGGCCCATGCAGGATCCCTGGGGTTCCTGACCAAAGGCTGGGCAGTCAGGGCTGCCTCTGTCAGGAGCAGACAGGATCAGGCAGGATACTTGCTCCCCTTCCATAGGACTTGGCCTGATCGGAGCAATGAAGAGATTCCCGGTGCTTGGCAGATGCCACTCACCCATGGGTGAATCCCTGGGGGGCTCCCCAGGCCCACAGTGGGTGTCCTACAGCAGGCAGGAAGGTGAAGGACCCACTGGGCAAGGGCATGGGTGCTCCCCAGCAGCAGTGGGGCTGGTGGTGCCAGAGCAAGCAGTGAGTGCAGGTGAGGTTTACAGTATAGGGAAAAACAAATTATTAATCATGAGAGCAGCCCCAGCCGGGCTGTCAGGGCCGCATGGGCTCATGAATATTCAGCATCGGGCTGAGCACTAAATCTCATTTAAATGTCAGGGACCATTAGGCAGACAGGGAGGGGGCTGGGATGGCAGTTCCCCGCTCCTTGCCAAGCCCCCACGCCAGCTGGACAGGCCAGGACCAGGGTGCTGGAACCCCCCTGGCACAGCTGGGCAGGGGCCACCCTGGTATTCTGGGTGCCCTTCTCTCAGGGTCTGGGTGCTGCTTGAGGGTGTCTGAGACGCCCAGGCACCTCTGCCAACCTTGAAGGTCTTCTGATTGCTGATGGGTGCTGAAAACCCACACAGCTCCAGACATCGCCAGCCACGTGCCCCTGCGGAGGGGAACAAATCCTTCCAGATCATCCACCCAGGCCAGTTCAGCCTGGCAGGACACTCACATTCCTCTGCCCCCCAGCATCCTGGCCAACCCTCTGCATTCCTCAAGGCACTCACAGGAGTAGCCCCAAGTGATTTTCTGGGCTCAAGGATGATGGGTGCCAGAGGCGTGCCCAGGGGGGTGCCCAGGAGGACCAAGACCATGCCGGGGAGATGTGGGCAGCACATCCAGGGCCCTGCATGCTTGTCATCCTCCTTTGGAGCACACCATGGAGACCATTCCCTGGTGGTGCCTGGGCACCATCCCCTTCCATGCCAAGCACCCTCTCCTCTTGAGCCACTCACTCTCAGCCATCCATCATGTTCGGGGTGCTGGCTCACGGTGGTGCTGGCAGCAGCAGGCAGCAGCAGGCAGCAGGAGGGAGCTAGGCACGCCTGGGTACTGCCTCCCTGTGCTGGCACTCACACTCTCTCCAGCTCAGCAGGGGCCTGGCAATTACACGGATACGTTTAAGCTCTTAATCCTACTGAAGATTATTCCAAGGTCGGGGCACAAGGCAGGTCCCCAAATGCTGCCAGGCTGCAACGCATTCCTGCTGCCATCTGCCGGGACAGGCCAGTGGAGGGGATGCTGGCATCACAGCACACAGCGGTTCTCCCTGTGACTGGGCCACTGGCATCCTTCTACCCATGGCATGGCCAGACCCACGAGTCTGCTGGCATCTCCTGAAGGTTTGAGCTTTGCATGGAGAACCCTGCTGTAACATTTCACAGGTGCCAGAGCCAGCCCCTGGAGCCTCTCCTGGCTCTGCCACCTCCCAGCCCCATCAGCTCCCTGTGGTTGCCCCACACTGCTTTGTAGGAAGTGTGATGGGTATCTTGAGCCATCCAGAGGGATGAAGAGGCCTTTGAAGAGGACACACAGCAAGACACAGAAGACATCTTAGACTTGCCATGGATGTGACCAGGGGTGCAAGGCTGCTGTGTGCCCATCCAGGAGGACACTGAGGCTTGGAACTGCAGAGGAATGTCTTTGCCAGAGTCTGAGGGACTCTGGTGACCAAAGAGGTTGTTCACAAGCTCTAAAACGTTTATCATCACTGGCACTGGTGAGTGATGGTCTAAGAGCAGTGGGTGGCTCAAAGATGGTGCAAACCAAACTGGGGTCAGGTCTGAAGCTCACTGGAGAGCGGGACCATTAACCACAGTGGCTCCTTCCCTGGGCTGTGCTGGGGTCTCCTCCAGGCACCATCAGACAAGCATGGGTGCTTTATGGGGACATTGCCAGTGCAGGGCTGTGTGCAACGAAAAGTAAGGAAGGTGTCCAAGAGAGGAAGAAGAACTTGGTCTGGGCAGGGACACCCAGGATTTCCCCTCCTGCCTTCTGCATTGCTCATTAGAAGTCAGAACCCTCTCCCTGGCACAGTCGAGATCCTGCCCTGCCCGCTGCCGACAGCTGATGGAGCCCTGCAGGACCTGGCATTTCCTCCCTGGGAAGATGTGTAAGTGCTGCAATCCATCACTGTCCTGTCTCCTGTGGCCAGCCAGCTGGGCTGGGGGCTGGAGTTCTGCGGGGGGGTCTGTCATTACCAGCTGGAGGGAGCGGGGCTCCCCAAGACTTGTCCCAAGGTACGGTGAGAGGGTGATGCACGCTGAACCCTTGAGTGCTGTCTGGGACCACACTGCACCATTTGCACTCATGACCAGAGCCAGGCTCTCCCTGCTGGGCAGCAGCAGAGTCCAGGGCAGCACCATGCCTGCTTTTCACCTCCAGAGTCCCCATGTCCCCCATTCCCCTCAGAAAGATGCTTCTCCTGCTTGGCACATGCTCCCTCCTGCTCTGGGGTATGCTGGGGACCAGCACTGGGTTTCCTGCTTTCTCCTGTCCCAGCTCCCTGGCAGTGCAGCCATCCCACACGCAAACACGCGCCCCATCCCACTACCCCACCGTACACCCTGTTCCATCACACCCCCCAAGTCCCACATCACTGCCTGCGCCCCAAGCCCCTGTGTCTCTTCCTGCTACTGGTTGGGAAGGTAAAAAAAAATAAAAAAAATAAAAAAAATTAATGATTATTAGGAAGAGCTAAAGCGGAATTGCAAATGTTATTTCTCGGGTAGATGGATGATAGCGGGGTGGATGATAGATAGCTGGATGGATGGATCTCTCTCCCTCCAAGCTGTAACCCCCTTCCAATCGCTCCCTCCGGAGCGCTGCTGTCACCTTGTCTCTGCTCAGAAGGGCTTTTACTGGCTCACTGGGGGATGCACGAGAACAGGTTATTAATACATGGAGAGGGGGATGGAATCCATTTGACTTGAAAATAGCTGAGAAACTGAACTGCACTTTTAAAATCTGCTTTTAATCAGAAGGAAAAGAAGAGAAGTTTGAACAATTAAGGAGTAATGAAGAGCTTCAGAGAAAAAAAAAAAAAACCAACCTCTCTGAAGATTAGCTAAGATTTTTACAGCACTTGGAGAATTTAAAGAGCTATGCTGGTATTGAGCAAAACGATACAAATATTCCCTGTGAAAATCACAGGCTGTGGGACTGACGGCGAGTGCTTGGATGGCCACAGGCAGGCACAGCGCTGGCTCGCTGTCAGCTGTGATGCTACGCTGCCTGCACACAAGGACAGGCAAACAGCTGGCAGCAGCTGGGCTCACCCCTCAGCCCATGCCCACCAGGGGTGGTCTGGAGGGACCCCCAGATCAACCATGGATGGAGAGCCATGGCAGAGGTTTTCTCTGGGCAGCTGCAGCGGCCAAGCTGGACCCATCCCAGTCACTCCAAACTCTCAGCGACGGGAACAGGAGCAATCCCCCATGGGTTTGGGTTTCTGCCAGCTGGGGGTGCCCGTGGGGGCATGGGCAGGGACCGCTGACTGCACGTCCCTGGAGGAGAGCACATGGAGAACACTCCCTTCAGTACTCCCATGGCATTCCCACGGGATAGGAAGCCCTGATATCAGCATCCCCCACCCCAAGCTGACCCCTGGCCACTGCTGCACAGGAAAACCCAGAGGTCAGCCTGTCCATCCCCGGTGTGCTGGGGGTGCTCCCCACCGGTACCTGCCAGGGGCCCGTCACCGGGAGGGGAGAGCGGGGGCTGCTCAGCCGCGCACAGCAGCAGCTGGGTAATTTTCATGCTAAGTGAAAAGTAAAGTGCACAGACTCTTTATTAGAGCGAGCACGGTGCGGGGAACAATGAAGGCAGTGATGATCGTTAACTTTCTAATCGGAGGAGAAAAGTCCTCAATGCAATTTTTATGGTAATAACATCGACACTAAAGATAATTGCTCCCCGCGTCGCGCTTAGCGCCGGGAAACTGTTTGGGAAAAAAACATTAATTTGCAGGAACTGAGCCAAAGTTTCCTTAAGGCAGCTGTTCCCTGTGCCACCCTGCCCCCAGCCCAGGCTGGCACTACCCTCTGTCCGACCTCCTGCCCCTACCGGCACCCCTTGTCCCTCTTGCTGGCCAGGCTGGGCTTGTACCACGCTGGTGCTGGCCGGTGGCACAGGGCTCTCCCAGCATCAGCGCCCCGGGGCTGGGCTGAGCTCAGCAGGAGATACCGGAGGCAGTGCAGCCCACCGCTGCGGTGGTGGAAGAGGGCCAGGAACATTTCGGGCAGCCATCGTGCTGCGGCAAAGGGGGACGGGCAGGGCTGCCCCGCGTACCGGGACTGCCACCGGCAGGGAGGGATGGGAGCTCGTGCTCCCCAGGGAATAATAAGCGCAGGAGAAATTACAGCCAGGTGACATTTTAACGAGCCGGCGTCCTGCGTGGCATTAATATTCCAGGGGCTGCAATTCCCTGGCGGGCGTTTGAGAGATGAAAAAAAAAAAAAAAAAAAAAAAAAAAAAAATCCCAGCCCAGTAAAATCAAATAAATAAATCTCTGCCTAAGCGTGGCGTCTCCCCCGCCCCCGGCACGGAGCGGGCGGCACGCGGTGTGATTTCCCCTGTGATCCCCTGCCGCCGAGCAAGCAATCGGCTCGTCTTTGAGCGCGGAGGCAGGATGATTTATCCCGGCTCCCGGCGATCCGGCTGGGGCGAGAGCACGGGGCCGGGGATGATGCATTGGGCAGGAGCAGAGGTGGCGGCGGGGGGAAAGAGGGAGAGCAGGGCACGCACACAGGCCACCACTCAATCCTAAATTAATTTTAATATTTGACAAATCAAATCTACTTAGGTGAGCCATGGGCCATGGGAGGGAGATTTATGAGGGTTTGGGGCTCTCGGCTGTGCGAGTAGCCCACGTTCGCCGCTGCCCAGTGGGGCTCCAGAACTCATGGCAGCACTAATTCCCCCCTCCCCTGGGGCAGGGATACAGCTGGCCTGTCCAAGCAGTGTGACAGCAGTGAGAAAAATGTCCTGGGCTCTAAGTCCTGGCTTATTAGGCTAGCAAAGAGTGACAGGCCCTTTGCCTGCCCCAGCTCTGAGCCCGCCGGCTGACCTGGAAGCCATGGCATGGCACCGGGCATGGCTGGATGTGGTACCTGCTGCCCAGGATGTCTCTGGGAGCTCCAGCTGAGCTGAGGAACAGCAGCCGGTTCCAGCACGGTGGAGGCTGCTCTCCTCCCTGCGGGTTTGGAGCAGTTTCCCATGGGCTGGGGGCAATTATAAACCTGTGGGCTGAGGAGCAGCAGTGGGAGCTGGAGGTGGTGCGAGGGTTGTGCAGAGCTGTTCCCCCACGGGGTCATTTCAGTTCCAGCTCCACCACCAGCCCAAAGATTCATGGGCCCCCAGAGGTGACAGGAAACCTGATAGGTTTTAAGACAGCAACATGCCCTGAATCTGCAAGGTGCTTGAGCAGGCGAGGCAGGGAATCCAAAATGTTTACAGCCTCAGGGGACACAGCAGTGACTGCTGAGGAGGGAAGGCATGCTGGGCTGCCAGGGACAAGCCAGCCATTCTGGGGAGAGACCGCCAACATCCCTGATGTGCCATTGGAAATCCATCCCTCAGCATGGGCATGGCCCCGGGAGCTCTATGGGGCTAGGTGAGGGGGACTCAGGGAAGCCCAGTGCCTGACATGCTGAACCTACTCCTGTGGCAAAGCCCTGGCTTGACAGGCTCCCCCGGGCTGCAGAGGTCACTTGTAGTGATGCAGGAGAAAGGTCTTCAAGGTGGGGAGAAGGAGAGCAGGGCTGCCCTCCACCAGCCCTTGTCTGGATGATGATACTACAGAGACACGGCAGTGGGATTAGTGCTGGAGACAAACCTCACTTCTGGCTGCAGCCTCAAGCTGGAGTGTCTTGAGGGACCTAGAGTAGCATGTAGGTCAGGCAGCCTTTCCAACTCCTCCAGCAGCCAAGAGGCAAGTGGTGTGCAAAGCCCGGGCCAGCCCAGGGCCCTGGCTGGCTCTGCTGCCTGCCCTGCCTGTTCCTGCCTCAGCTCCCGCTCTGCCAATGGCAGAGCCCTCTGTCTGCCCAAGATGTGCCAGAGAACAGCCAAGGGCCACAGGAGGGATGTGAGATACAAGTGAGACATCCTGTCCACAGGGATCACACGCACGCCTATGCCCAACGATTCTTACAGTATAAAACAGAGACCTCATTGGTCTCAAAGGACTTTAAAAAATGTCTACAAGTTGTCTGGGCCAGTAGGGACTGACTGTGAGAGGTGATTGATGTAAGGAGAAGGCAGTTTCCAGCCCCTGCCTGTCCCCTGTGCTTGGCCAGGCTCCCAGCTGGGTGCTGGGGCCAGCCGCTGCATCCCAGCATGTCCCTGCAAAGTGGGCTGTAGCAGGATGGATGGTGGGCTGTCCCTGGGGCTGTGAGCCTGTGCAGTGCTTCATCTCTGAGGGCCTTACATGGTTCCTGGTGACCGGCTCCAGCCTGGCTCCAGCCCCATGTGTGCCCCATCCCCAGCAGTGTCAAACCACACCAGCCCGGGTGACACAAGGTCCATAAGAAGGTGGGGTGACTGGTGTGTGGGCTCTGTGTTACGGCTGCAGCTCTCAGCAGAAGCGTATGCTCTCGTAAAATATCTACATTTAGATGCAGAGATTTCCAGGGATCTGAGAATGCTGTGTCGATAATTAAACATCTGCTCTGCATTTGTCTATATTCCTGCTGCAACGTCGCTCCAGCCCTGGCTCTCCCCTGCCTGTCCTCCGACAAGCGTTCCGGGACTGGGATGGCATTTCCAGCTCCCTGCTGTGCTCCATCCCAGAGGCACAGCATCCTGGGCCATGGGTGCTGGCACAGAGAGGGAAGCTCCAGACACCCCTGGGAGCAAATAGCAGTTTCACTGCCAGCATCCTCAGCCTTCCTGGGACTGTGAAGCTGACAGCCTGCCCTGTGGCACGTACCAGCCCCACTGTGCATCGCCAGGCAGTGCTTGTCCGTGCATGGTCCCCTGGGCCGAGCAAGTAGCTGCCACCACCATCCTGTAACCAGGAGAGCATCAAAACAACCTCCAAATTGATCTCTGAGACTCTTCTGCAAGCCCCAGTCACGTCCTTCTAGGAGCAAGCGTCCGCTCTAGTTACTGTCTCCTAGGAGAGTACTGAGGGCTTCAGGCTGTCACAGGAGGAGCAGACCCAAACATGACATCTCCATGGAACCCAGGGTACAGCAAGCAGGACCACAGCACCACCAAGTAGATGGCACTGGGGCCTGGATCGATAGGATCCAGCCCAGCTCAGTGCGAGCTCTAACAGCTCATACAGGGCTGGCAGTGGGTTGAGCTGGGGACAGGGTCTTTCCCGAGCTGTGGTCCCCCTAACGCCAGATGTGTCTTCACCCCTGCCCAAGCACCCAGCAGGGCTGAGCTGAGACAGCTGCATACTGCCTGCACGGCTGGTCCCTAGGGGCAACATCGTGCCCAACTTGCCCTCCCTGCCTGGCTGTTAGCAGTGAGCTTGGGCACCCTCAGTGCTGTGCCAGTCAGCCAGGCACTGCCAGCAGCTCTGCCCCAGGACCCACAGCCCGGCGGGGTGCCAGCATCCCTGGGGACAGCACCCTGCCAGGGCAGGGGTATGAGAAGCTGGAGTGGGCAGAAGGACTTCAGATGCTCCCGGTTGCACTGCAGAGGCCTGGGTGTAGTACCCTGGCACATCCCAGCCACCCAGTCCCATTCACCAGTGCTGCCCTTCGTGTCAGCAGGGCAGCCCCTTGTCCCCTGCCTGCTCTGTGGCCTTGCCTCCCGGCCCCCAACGCTGTTTGTCACACCTGTCACCATGGCGAGGGAGAGATTAGCTGTAGACCCTCCGCTCCCGCCCCAAGCCACTGATTCATATTCATGAGACTTCAAAGCATATCGCCTGGCTCCCCTGCACCAAACCTAATCCTCTGCTGCAGCACCGTGCCAGCAGCCCTCACTCGCAGCACCAAGCCAGCAGCTGGCAGCCCCAGAGCCCTCCAGTCCTGCCCAGTGGTGGCCACGCACCCAGACACCCACTGCTCTTGCTACCCCACGGCAAGCCTGGCCCACGATCTTGGGGGGATGCTCAGTGCCAATAGGGGTGCCTACATGGGAAAAACAAAAAACCAGGGGTTAGCAGCGTGCAGGTGATGAATTGTGTGCCCTCATCTGCACCCATCCACCCCTCCACCCCTCTAGAGGAGAGGGTTGTGCCTGGGCTGCCAGCCCAGCAGCATCCCTGCCTGCATGCACCCCAGTGATACGGCCAGCAGCCTTTTGTAGGGGCTAATTGGTGCCTGTGCTCCACGACATACCCCCCCCCCCCCGCTCACCACGTCCCCTCCACAATCAGCAGGCAGCAGGCAGCAGGCAGGGGCTATTCAGGGGCGGTCGGGCGTGCAGAGCACGGCCTTGCAGGGCAGCCTCCCTGCTCCCGCCAGGGACGGATCCTGCAGCTCTGCTCTGGAGGAGAAGTGGCCAGGAGCACGATGGAGGCCATGGCATTAGGAGGCACAAGCAAAAGCAAAGCAAACACCAACCCTCAGCTTGCCCCTGAAGAATGGTGGGGCAGAGGATGGGAGGAAGAGGAACCCAGGAGTGCCCTCCCGTCAACCAACCCTCTACTGTGTGGGTGCAGACAGGGCTGCGGACCCCTCCTTGGCACTAGCATTAGCCAGGCTACCTCCGTGTCCAGCTTATCTGCTCCATGGCAGGAGCTCAAACGCAGCTGGCCCCGCACTCAGAGCCAGCAGCCCCGTGATGATGCTGGTGCCGGGAAAGTGCCCACTCGGCACAGGGGTCCTGGCAGGGGGCGGGCAGGCGGGTGGGTGGGCAGGCGGCAGGTCCCCCACGGAGCCGTCTCCTCCAGATGGCGAAGGCCATTAGAGCTGCTCTTGCGCGCATGGAGCCATAAAGTTTATGGGGCTCATCATTTAGCTGTAATGGAAATAGTTAAGTCTGTCTCTGTTTAAGCAAACTCTGCCCTCGTGGGAGCATTTGGAGCAGGCAAGCGGGGGACTCCAGCGAGTGGCGAGCGGCGGGGGCCTTTGCTCACCACCCACCCCTGGGCAGATGGGTCACCCAGCCCTGGCATATTCCTGTTGTGCCAGGATGGGGTCAGGCATGTGGCATCAGTGGGGGGGAGGGCGTCTCCCTGCAACTGCTGTGCCTGATGCCCCGGTTTCCCCAAAGTGCAGGGAAGATGAAAGTCACATTTAGAGTGACCAGGCAGGATTGGGGACCATGGAAGTTCTCTTCCAGCAGGAGCTGAGAGACAATGTGCAACTGGGGTCACACAGGTGCTTCAGCCTAGCAGACCCCAGGCAGCATCCAGCCTGGAACTTGCTGGACCCCATTGCAGGGGGCAGAAGAGGATGTGCTGCCTTGAAAGCCACTGTTCATCCCTCTCCAGGCACTCCCAGGAGCTGGGTATGGGGGGGATGTGATCCCAGCACAGCTCAAGCTGCTCCCAGCTCCTGAAGCAAGACCAGAACAGGGAGCAAGGACAAGAGCAGCACCCCTCAGCCCCAGCCTGGGAATGGTAGGCGGGATCCCTGGCCTGGGAGAATGCCAGCATGCTTATGGGGGGCCAGTTCCCCTCCATAGTCACATGGAGCAGATAGGGGTGCTGACCCCAAAGAAGTAGGACAGGCTGAAAGTGCCCTGCCCCACACTCAGGGTCTCAGCTCCACCCCCTGTGCAATCTCCCCACCACCCTGCATCTCACCCAGGATGGCATGAGACCTGTGGGCTGCCCCTCCCCCCCCACCGGTACAGGTCTCCCCACCCATGCTTAGCCATGGTGATGGTGGGAGCAACCCCCTCCCCAGCATGCAAAGCATGATTAATTACAGAGTAAGTCATTAATATTCACAGCTAATTAAAGATCCTTATCATGAATAATGGAGCTCACTCTCCAAATTATGGGACAAGGATGGAGGAGGGGGCAAAAAACCCTGTGGGGAGAGGGAGCTGCAAGAGGGGCAAAACTCTGGGGCAGGGGCATGAGGGGGAGTGGAGATGCCTGCCATGCAGGGTGTCTGGGTCTGGCAGTGCCCTGGCTGGGGATGCAGTGATGGGCAGGAGCCTGGGCAGGGGACATGGGGGCAGGCATGGCATTTGGTCACGCTGGAGCAGGGGCGAGGATGCCCCAGGGGCTGCAGGCACCCCTGCCTGTGGGTCTCTAACCTGCCATCCCAGTATGTGGTGGAACCCTTTGTGCTGGCCCGGCTTTTCACATCTCCCTGTGGAGCAGAGACTGTCCTATCCCAGCTGGCACACAGCTCCCAAACCAAGCTAATCCCAGTGTGGGGCTGGGATGGGGCTGCCTAGTCCTCGGGGAGCAGGCGGGAGGGGAGGACACCAGCACTTTGCCTGGGCTCCTGTTATACAAATGAAAGGTTTTTAGTGGGAAAGACTCCGGGAGAGTAATACATCTCCCATATTGATCGCAGGCCAGGGACCAAGGCACGGCTTAAACAGTAATTGATTTCTAGCCGCCGAGATGTGTTGGGGAGCATTGATTTAACAGCACTGCAGACACACTGCTACTAATCTGATTAAAGTATTTAGCAGAAATGTTATTCTTTTAAAAAAAAACAGAGAGAGGTGAGGGTGCTGCCTGGGGCCGGGGGGCCGAGGCAGGGCTGTGGAGCAGGGGCAGCTGAGCATCCTGCCAGTGGGGGCCTGGGGACAGCTCTGTACCTGCACCCCGGCGAGGGTGCTGCTGCCTCGGGACATGTCTCCAGCCAGCTGTGCTCACAGCCATTCCTGCCGGAGCTGCCAAGGACGCATGTGAGCCCGGCAAGACACATCCAAGGCAGGGCCAAGGACGCGTGCCAGGAGCACAGGCAACACGTGGGCAAGCGCCCAGCCAGCCACCCTGCCGGGGCAGCCACCAGCTTCTCCGGGGACTGAGCAGAAGTGAGAGGTGGTGGAGGCAACCTGCAGAGGTTGAAGGCCCTGGTTGGAGGCCCACTGGGCTGGCAGAATGGGGACATGTGCCACACTGGTGCCACACCAGCCTGGGAGGTACAGGAGCTGAGGCCTGGCAGTGCCCGCAGCCCCAAGGCTCTGCTCCCCACAAGCCTCCTAGGGCAGGGAGGAGATGCTGAGCCGGGGGACCATGTGCACTGCTGGCCCCTCAGCCATGCAGCATCCCCCTTCCCTGCCTCATGCCCTGCCGTGGGTGGTCAGGCTGCTGTGGGGAGCTCTCACACGCTGTCCCTGCCTGCCTCACTGCTGAGAGGAGACAGATGCCACACTGGTAGGGATAAGACTCCCCCATGCAATTCCCAGCCCCCACAGAGAAGCACTAGCTGAGCAGGTGGAGGGGTTCCTGCCGCTCCCCATCACACACATCAGCCCAGTTAATTAACAGGCAATATCAAACAAATAAATTATTCCTGCTTCTTATTGATTCTAATTTACTGGCCCCTGGAGAGCCCAGGCTCGTTTATCCCACCTGTCACCCCTACTTAGCAGCTGCACCAACATCTGCCCCAATCCCTTCACCTCTCCTGCTCCTCCATCTTTGGGGCAGAGCTGGGCATGGCCACCGGGCTAACACTGCTGCCCATCTTCTCCTGGGACACAGCTGCAGCCTGATCTGCCCCTTCTCCTGGGGATGGTGGAAGCCCCAGTGGTGGCAGCACAGAGGGGGAACGTGGTTGCCCATCCTCCTGCCTCACTGGGCATAAGAGTCATCCAGGGGTGCCCTGGCCCTGCCAGCACTTTCCTCTCTCCAGTACTTCCAGAAAGGGTGGGGGTTCCAGTTCTGGCTGCCCAAGCTTAGCCCCAGCTCTCCATGGGCAGCTGGGCCCCCAGCCCAGGCCATGCCCAGCAGGAGAGCAGCCGAGTTTCCCTGCTGTCCAGGACAGAGGCCACCTCTGCCCACGCACGAGCCTTTGATGTCTGTCTCATCTGAGGGAGGCTGATCAAAGCCTGAGCCCCTCCCAGCTCCCGCCCCTATGGATGCTGGATCAATAAATCAATGCTGGCTCAGCTGCTGGCTGCACAGCCCTTTGCTCCTGAGCAGGCTTGTCTGGGAGATCCCGGGGAGGCAGAGAGTCCTGGCATCCACCCCTGCCTTCTCATGCCTGGTACCACACTGGGCTAGTGACAGGTCACCCACACTAGCCCAGGTTCTTAGGCATGATTACAGCAGCTGCCAGCCCCTGGCAGCCAAGATTGCCTCCTGCTTGGGTCTGGGCAGTGCCCAGTGATGGGTCTTGGTCCTCCCCTGGCCAGGGCTCCACTGCCCAGGGTTGCCTGCACCAGGCTGGGCTTTGCTTGGCAAAAAAACCGGGATCACATGCAGTGGTGCAAGGAGCAGTGTGTGTGCCCTTCTCTGGGGACAGAGACCTTGGCTGGCTCATCTGGGGGATGCTGTGGGGCAGCAGCCTGCAGGCACAGAGCTGGTAGTGAGCTGGATACGGACAGAGTATCCCTGACCTCACCTCAACTCCAGTGATTGATCAGCCATGCTGCACCAGAGCAGTAGGGGGCTGGCCAGGTCCATGGGATGGGGCTGCATGTATAGCCTGCCTACCTGCCTGCTGCTCCAGATGATGCTGCTTTCCAGAACTGGATGAGCTGTATTTCCTCGGGTTGGATGGATGAAATCAATCCCGGACAGATGCCAGTGGCAGGCTGTTTGCCATGTGCCCATGGCACTGCCTCTGACCATTACATCCTTGGTCCGATCCTGTCCCAGAGTGTTTGGTGCTCAAGCAGTGGTCAGCTGGCGTCTGGCTTGGGAAAGGTCACCCAGAGCACTGGAGTTGCTCCTGGGTACCCTTGAAGCCCCCAGTGCTGTCTGTCCTTCCCCAAGCCCTTGGATGTTCCCCCACACTGCTCTTCCCACTGCTGTGCTGAGGGGTGGGTGAGGAAGAGCAGGATTTGCTGCCCAACCCTGCTGCCAAGGTGGCTGGGGCCAGGGGGGCCAGCAGGTGACTTACTCCCCCCAGATGATTCATCCCAGGCATCTGGCAGGAGCAGCTGGGGAGAGCCAAGGTGGCTTTGGCTGGGTTGGGATGTCTTGCCTGGAGCCAGCCCATCACTGCGGCCACCAGCCACCCTGGGGAGGCTGAGGGGTGGCCAGCAAGGTAAGAGGCTGCAGCATCCCATGGCATCGTGTGGTTGTGGGCGCGTGGGAGGAGCGTCTGGCAGCACCGCAGCCAGGAGATAAGCTCCCCTCTCATCCTCATCGCCTGTGACGGGAGGGAGATTTATGGCTCCGAGCTGCGATTTGTGCGCAGCTCCAGCACATGGTATTGATCACTCATGGTTGCTCCCGCTGCTCCCTCACCTCCCAGCCCTTCCTGCCTGGTGAGGGGGGCTAGCTGGCCCTGCCTATTAACTATTCCAGCCCTGGGGACCCCCTGGGACCAGGCACCCCTCTGAGCTTCCACAGTCCAGGAGAACAAGGAGCACCCCCAGTCCAGACTGGCTGGGATGCCAGGGCCCATCTCTCAGAAAAGCAGGGTTTTCCCCAGCTGGGGCTCAGAGCAGGGCACGCAGGGCCCATTTGGCTGGTCTGGCAGTGGGGATCATCCCTTGGCAAAGAGAGGGACCAAGGGGGTAGGGGGGCACTGGAGAAGCCAAGGGGACAAGAATGGCAGCAGTGATAGGGGGACAGAACAGAGGGGATGGAGCATGGTGCCAGGGATTAGTGCTGAGCGTAAGGGGATGGCTGGTGGTGACAGAGGGATGGTGCCCAGGGGACAGGGTGTGATGGCCACGGGCGGTGCCAAGGGCACATGGTCAGCAGTATGCACTGAGCAGTCCTGGAGCCAGCTGAGGGGCTGGCACTGAGGGGATGGGATGGGATGGGATGGGATGGTGGGTAGCCAAGGAGGGAACCGGGACTGTGGGTGGCTTTGCAGCAGCAGCAAGAAACGATGTGTGAAATGAAGAGTTCCTGCCCAGTGCCCAGAGGGAGCATGCAGCATACTGAGCAGGGGATGGGGAGGGGGCTGCAGGGGGGGTGCACAGCTGAGGGGGTCTCCTGCATGGGGACCTTGACTGAGGGAGGGCTTTTCTGCAGCATGGGGCTGTGCCTCTCCTGGAGGGGAGATGGGAGAGGGGCATCTTGCCATGGGAGCAGTGGGTGACTGCCGTGGGGCTGGAGGCTGTGGGGGCACAGCACTGCTAGATCAAGCCTCTGTTCCCCTTCCCGCTCCAAGATGTCCCAGCCCCCTGTACCCACATCCCCTCCCCGCTTGCTGGTTTCCCGCTGCTCCACGGAGATAATTAAATCTGCTATTTCGGCAGGTTCCGCGTCCCCTGCCAGGCGGATCTGCAATCAGCGTTGAGAGGGCCCAGGGCTCCGTCACCTGCATGCCCTCCCCACCACTGTGCCACCCCGATGCTGGAGGCACCTTGCCTGGCCCTGACACCTCTGCCTGCCTCGGCTCCCTGCCCACCAGTGTGACCTGCCTGCCTGCACCCTTGGGGACAGACCCGGGTGCTCACAGAAGGGGTGGCACACTCCCCTCCTGTGGTCAGGCATGTCTCCCACACCAGCTCCAGGGTTGCAACCCCACATTGGCTCCTCGGGGGTGAGCCTCATCCCCAATGCCAGTCTGGCTGGGGGTGGCACAGATCCTGAGCACGGGCAGGAGCAGCCCCACATCCCCAGATCCCCATCCATCCCTGGTGCCAACGTTATCATCTTCCCGATGAGGCACCCGAGGAAACTTTAAATAATTCACGGAGGTGAGCTAGAGCACAGATGCTCCCGCAGGCAGCCGGGTGCGAGCAGCCAGGCGGTGGCTGGGCTACAGAGATAGCAGTGCCGTCCCTGTCGGCTGCCCAGGGCCTGCTGGCACCTGCCAGCTGAGAAGGAAGGGCCTGGGCTCAGTGTTCATGGAGGAAAAGCGCTGAGAGCATCATCCTGAGACAGCTCAGCAAAAACAGGAGGTGAGCAGGATAGCCGGGAAGCCTCACACCATGCTGTCCCCTGTGCCCAGCCCCCCTGGCCATACCCCCAGCCCGGCCAGCTCTCTCCCCTACCCTCCCCTCTGTCCCCAGTCTCCTGTGCCAGATCCCACATTGATTCCTGAGAAAGCCTGTTGTTTGGCAGCTCTGGCTGTAATTTCAGATCAATATTTTTAAGGGGGTAAAACTATTAATAGAATATTAAAATATCCATGAAGGTGGGAGTGAAGGTGAGGGTGCCTGGATGACCTGCACAGCCACCTCCTGGTCCTGCCGAAAGCTCCGGTGCCACTGGTGCTGCCAGGGTGGGGAGAGCGGTAAGCGTTGCTGTAACTAATCGCTGGTGGTGCCAGGAGAGGGGAGGGCGGTATCCATCAGGGAGCAGGGTTACTGATGGACTCCAAGGCTGCTATTACCCGCCAGCCCTGAGATTACACACACCATCACTCAGCAAGTGGCCGCGGCCACCGCACCAGCCCCTTGGACTGCGCCGGCCAGGATCCCCACTGGAAAGAGGTATAATTACATGAGACGGCATCCACCGGGGGTGTTTTCATCTGCAGCCCTGTCTTGCTGGCTACACATTGCATTGATACTGCTCAACGCTGCCTGGGTCATCCTCCAAGTCCCATGTCCCCAGCCCCACAGCACCGGGCAAAGCCTGTGGCTCATCCCCACTCCAGCCCAGCACCTACTCCATCCTCTACAGCCAGCCTAGCCCCATCCAGCCTGACTTAGCTCACCGTCAGGAAGCAAACCCTGCCAGCCTGGAGGGAGGAGATAGCCTTCCCCAGTTGCAGGTGATGCTTTCCAGAGCTGCTGCGCTGTGACACCGAGAGCCCACTGCAGCCCGACTCATTTTGGGAGGATTAGACTGTGATCCCTTGCTGCCCAGCCCCAGGGAGGGCAGCTCCAGGAAACAGGGATGGTGAATTTCAGGGAGATTAACCCTGCTCCCCAGCAGGATGGGGAATGGAAGTACATCTGCTCATCCGAATGGAAGGAACAGCTGCCCTGTGGGGGAGCAGATAAAAATAGGCTGACATTTACCTGCCAGCCCAGAGCAGGGCGGGTGGAGGGCACCGTGGTCAGGCTGTGCCCACTGAGGGATGCAGGAATCGGCTCCAGTGCCAGGTACTCACTGCCCACTGTCCTGCTCAGGCTGTAGGAACAGCATGTGACATGCAGCATCGTGGTTCTGTGTGCAGGGCAGTGCCCTGGGGTGGCCCCAGTGACAATGAGTCTTGCCGAGACAGGTGTGTGCAGGGCATACACATGGGTTGGCATTGATGCGAGGGTGATAGGATGGCCAGCAGTGTGTGCTGGGACTGTGGTGTGCTCAGGGCTGCCTGTACGTGGAGGTGAGCAGTGAAACAGGCAGGGATGAGGGGGTGAGCTCTGGGCAGGGCTGGTACCCAAATCTGGAGCAGGCTCCAGGGGACTGATTCCTCCCAGGGGGATGGTAGTGATGAGAACATGCCGGGCTGGGATCCCTGTAGAGGTGTCCTGGGAGGTGTGCAAGAAAGGTGAAGGAAATGCTTCTCTGCCCACCTGGCGCCCTCCTCTACAACTCACAGAAAGAAGCATCTTCACCTGCCCAAAGCCCTGTAAGCCCTGGCTGCCAGGAAGGGCTGGCAGCACACTCTGCCCTGCGCAGGAGCCAGCGGATGCTGCAGGGACAGCTCCAGCCCCTCCATCTGCCCACAGCAGTCCCTGTCTTCAAATGCACCATGGACCAGAGATGAACATCCTTCTGTGATGGCATTAACATTTACCATCAGTGCTTCCATGGGATGACACTTGCCTCTTCACAGTCATCTCGTAGCAGCACAGGCCAGTCACCCCACAGCCACAGAGGTCAGGACGTATCCTCTGGAGTTGTTTGCTTGGCATCCCGTCACTGAGCGGATGCTGACCTTGCTGTGTGCCCAGCAGCTCAGGGTGCCTGCCCAAGCCAAGGCCTGCAGGTCCCCAGGGCTGCAATAGTGCCATGAGCACGCCTGTCCCAGGGGAACAGCAGCACCCAGACCTTGTCTGGCCTGGGACACCCAGCCCGGACCCAGCAAGTCCAAGCCCAAATCCCCACCACAGGGAAAGCAGCACATGGTTGTGGGTGGGAAGGGTTAACCACTGTGAGAGCAGAGCCTCCCCTTCCTCCCCCTTCCCTGTGTTTTACAGGCCAGAGCTATTACCAGGAAATGTTCCCATCAGCACCATTGATCCCCTTGTTTACAACCCTGTAATCCTCAGCTGTTGACTCAGGAGCAGAGCAGAGAAGGGAGGAGGTGGCTCCCTTTTGCCCTCTTGGCCATTACCTTTGCCCTGCCTACAACCCTGGCCATCACCTCTGCTCTGCCTGCATCTCAGCATGATGCCCGCCTGGCTCTGGTACACCGGGGTGATGTGCACCCAAGCCCTGTAGCACCTGGCTGGGCAGTAGGGTCCCTGTGGCCAGTGGGGAGATGATGGAGGGTGGCAAGAGCCTGGCTGTCCCAGTGGCTATGGCCCTGCATGAGTCAGCTGGCACAGGTGGCTGTGGGTCCCCCATCACCAGTCTCGCAGTGGTCTCCTGGTGCACAGCTCTGCCCTCCCACCAGCTGCCTGACACCTGGTCACAGCACCCTGTGCTGCAGCCCCACTTTGTTCTCATTAGTGCGATGAGCGAAGCCGTCACGCTAAATTAGGGATCCTCCCGACTTGCAGCTCTGCATCTGCCAGCCAGCAGCGGCTGCCTGCCGGGAGAGCCCAACATGACAGCAGTGGGCACCCACTCAGTGCCCCAGTGAGGCTGCAGGCAGGAGTAGACAGCCCCCCAGGCTGCCCACTAGCCAGGAGCACGGCAGGGCTGGGGTGCTGGCTCACGGTGTGGGGCACTGTCCTTGGACAGCCCTGCTGGCCCCTGCCCCCTACAGGGGCCCCTGCCCCTTCCCACACCAGTGGGCATGGGTTGTTCCCTGGACTCCTGTGCTGGGGCTGCAGCTCGCCCTTACTCATCCTTGGCCAAACTGGGATTGTGCAAATCTGTGCTGAGCATCTGAAGTAAGAGTGCCTGTGGGGCATCCATCACTGGGACTTTCATGAGTTTTTGTAATTTTCCTGGCTCCGATAGCACCAGAGCTCAGCCACATCCTTTAGGAATGTCCCTGTGCTGGCTGGGAAGGCAGGATCGTGCCTCCCTCTGCTCCCTTACCCTACTGGCTGGGTACAGCCTGTCCCCTGGCCCATGCTCTATTAGGACGGTGTACGCTTTGCTCCCTTCCAAATCTCATCAGGAAGGAGTTTGTTTTCCCTCCCTCCACAAGCGCTCAAGGGCCTGTCTCTGCCCCAGAGCCCACAGGAGGGGTAAGGAGCCAGGCTTCCCCGTTGGGCTGGAGAAAGCCTGTGGGTCGTAGCCTGCCTCTGCTGGAGCTGAGCCATGCTGTGTGAGTCACAGGGCTGGGATCTCTATCCCGTCCTCTCTCTGCACCTCTCAATCTGGCTTTGTGGCATAAACCCTGCTGGAGCATCCCCAGCCCAGCCCTGTACACCCAGCTCTGCATGGGGCTCTGTCCCAGCCCCAACAAACCCCACACCAAAACAGGCAGCTTTCCAGCCCGCAAACTCACCCCTGGGCAGCTTTCCCCTTCCCCAGTCCCCAGCAACGATGGGTAGGATCCCCTTGTCAGCACCCCAGTAGTGCCTTGTGCTGTGGACGTTGGCACAGCTATCCCTGCCCCCTGGCATCTCCCACCACTGGGCACTCACCGTCTGGAAGTCACTGCTGTTACACTCCTCATTGCCAAATGTGCAGCGGATGAGCATCTCCCCCAGGTCCAGCTGATGGCCCACGCGCCCATAAAACTCCTCCAGGTTGAAGGGTCGGCTCTTCTCCTCCTCGCTCAGGGCTGATATCTCCAACAGAGCCTCCAGCCTGCTCCTCTCCATGCTCTCTGGCACCAGGGGCCGGCCAGTCCCATCCAGGAGACCCAGCATCTCCCCTGCCCAGTACAGGTCGTGGCCAGAGAGCTGTGAGAAGCGGGCAGGGTTGAGGTTGCAGAATGTGATGGCCGGGAAGGTCTTGTTGCGCGCCACCTCTTCTTCCAGCTGAGTGCTGTGGGGGTACTGGAAGTACAAGCCCACGCACTTGGTGTAGGCATGGATGAGGAGGGCCAATGAGCCCAGGAAGGCCAGCAGCCACAGAAGGTTGCGGGCGGTGTAGCGCTGGTGCCGGAAGATGTGCTGGATGCCGTGGAGGGTGGAGCGGCCGGCAAACTCCTCCAGGCTGCACGGGCGCCGCTGTGGGGCTGGAGTATCCAGTGCTGGGTGCCCAGAGGGACATCCCCCCATGGCAAGGGCTGCCGAGGGTCGAGGGGGACTCCAGGAACGTGAAGGGAGCCTCCGGGCTTCCTCCAGCCACATGCTGTTGCCTGGTTCTGCCTCTCCCAGGGCACTGGAGGGGTTTGAGAGTCGGTGGCCGGTGTGGTGATGGGTGGTGGCCAGGCTGGGCGGCAAGCAGTGTGCGCCAGTGCTGGGGCGGGACTGGGGCGACGTGGCTCTGCCTGCACCCTGCCCCGAGCAGGGAGCTTGCTGAGTGCTGAGACCACAGATGTGCTTAGCGATCACCACATCCTGCAGGAACCGGAGCCAGAAGCTGAAACGTCCCGGAAAGCTGGGGGCACTCTCACTGCCTGTCCCCCGAGGGTGCGGGCAATTAGCTGGAGCCCTGCTCCTTTCCATCATCTCAGTGCACTTAGCGTGGCCTCCCCAGGGAGGGAGAGGTAGATAAACGCCTCACATCCCCCTGCCAAGGAATGTAGGAGCTGACCAGGCATGGCTTCACCGGATCCAGGTTCGGGAGAGATGCATGGGCAGGTGTGACTTCGGGAGCAACAACTCTTTGGCCACAGAGACGTAGGGAGACCCCAGGATCTGCACCAGCCTTGCAGGAGCGCAGCTCTGAAACACTGGGCTGGCCAAGTGTCACTCTTTTCACAGCTCCTGCACCCTTGGGCTCAAGCACCTCCTCCAGGCTCCCCAAAAGCTATGTGGAGTCAGTCTCCCACAAGCACAGGGTGAGGATGGAGGGTAGCAGGGTAACTTAGGGAAACTTCACAATGGTTAGAAAGCAGCTTTCTACGCAGGGACCTCTGTGCTGCGTGGCACCATCAGGACCCCAAGGGAGTGCTGGGTGCTGGTACCACCCACATGCAACCACAGGGATGTTTCCAGCTCTCCAGCATGGCATTGCCTTGAGGCTGGGAGCTCTGGCATGGTGCTGGGGCTAGCACAGCTCAGCGCTCCTTGGCCTCAAGGTGCATAGGAAGAGGCCATTTCTGTAGCTGGGGAACACAGTAACTTGTGAGCACTGAGAAGCACCCAATCACCCAAAAACTTACCTCCCTTTCTGAACCATCTCAGTTGGTCTAGTGAAAGACATTGCCTTTCCCTCCTGGGCTCACCATGCATGCACCCACCTGGGCAGATCCCTCAGCGGCATTTTTCTGGCAGTGGGAGCAGAGCAGAGATAGAGCAGAGCCATGTCCACGAGGCCAGGGAGGACAGTTTGGGATTGGGGAGGACACCCAGGGTGGGAGAAGAGGCTGTATTCCCCCAACCTGCTCCCTACATGGGGTGTAGGAACCTCTTGCAGGAAGTAAGATGGAGAAACCATATACAAGGATGCCTGAGCACAGGCAGGAGGTGGTGCCCATGGCCATCGGGGCTGGAGGGAAGAGAGATGGCTGGGCTCTCTCCTGTGGATGCTCAGACCTGGCCAGGTGCCCAGCGGGGTCCCAGAGTGGACCAAAAGGCACTGCAAGGCTCCGCTGTGGCTACAGCCGTGGGCTGGGGATGCTGGCCCTGCCCAGCCGCGCTCCCCTGGCCTGTGCTCCCCAGCACAGCTCTAAATCCATTAGCTTTGCATAATTAGATTTTTCTCAATTACCAGATTATGATAATTAACAGCTCATTTGTAGGAGGCAGTGCCTAATCCCAGCATCGCACTTGGCTCAGCGCCAGCCTGGCTTGTGAGGCTGCCAGTATGGGGACAGGGACAGCAGGCGGCAGAGCAAACACCGTCACGGGGGAGCCTTGACAGGGGGGGCAGGGGGGGCAGGTGGCCTTGGGATACTTCTGAGACCCCTCAAAAACTTTCCACTATGGAGGACATAGCCTTCCCCTGTACTGCCTGGCCACACAGCCTGCTCAGAGAGGTTAGTCCCCAAAACTGGGGGCAAGGAGTGGATGAGAGCCCATGGAGTGACAGCATCCACAGCTGAGGAAAGTCAGCAGAGCTTTAGAAGTGTTTTGGGCACCCACGCAGCTCCCAAGATGCAGAAAACCTCCTGCAATCTCACCTCCTGCCAGCAGCCACCAAGGGAAACCACAGGAGAGGTTAGCATCGTGGGCTGGTGCGGCTGCAGTCATTAAGGGGCTTGTTAATGAACTTTCCTAGTCAATAATGTTGCTGAGAAAGGATAGAAGAGCAGGGTAGAGAGAGGCAGCCCCCGGTAAGGTACCAATCTTCATCACGGCAAGGCAGGGCAGTCCAGGCAATTACTGCCCATCAACTGAGCTTCATCCCTACTAAAATAATAGAACAAATATTAAGAGAAAAATGCTTCTGAGGACCTCAAGGGCAGGAGAACGGGGAGCAATAAAGATGTGCTCAGAGCTCACACAGAATAAATCTGCCCAGTCCAACTTGATTGCCTTTTTTGGGTAAAATTGCTAAATGAATCGATGGAGAGGAGACAAGAGGTGTGATATATCAGGCTTTTATTAAAGCATTTGATATAGCATCTCAGAGAATTAATTCCAGTTGGAGGGGACTGCCATTCCCTGCTTTGGCTGGGTGCAGCCAAGGAGGTGAGGGTGATGCAGCAGCCCTGGGATGCAATGGGAACGTGGTGGCATCCTGTGACACTGGTGTACTCGGCACCGGCAGCACCATCCTCTCTTCTCCCACCCCAAGTGAATATGTAACAGCTCCTGCTCTGTGATATGGCTCCTGGGATGACTGTGCCAGGAGCACCAGGGTTGTATCTGAACAAGCTGGATGCAGCCTCATGGCTCATCTCCATGGGGCAGTGCCCACAGCCAGCCCTGTGCCCCCACTGCACCCATTTGGGGCCACCATCTCCACGTATCCTGCAACTTCAGGGCTCTTCTGCTCCTGCCATGGGCTCTGCCTGCAGACCTCTGTCTGGGAAGTGGCATCAAGCGTGGGCAGCGGTCATGCCCAGCCAGGCACGACTGGCTGGGACATCTCAAGCTGTTCCCGTGTGTCTCCTTTGCACGGCATTTCTGATCTTCTGCCATGAACGTCTCCAGGCAGGGGATCTGGTCCTGCCTCTCTGCCCAGCATGGGCGGCCATTCCAGCTCATATAGGCAATAAATCAGCCTGCTTGCCTGGAGGTGCCTGCACAGTCCCTGCTGCTTCAGCTCCAATTTCCCAATCTCAAATTACCCTGGGTTGCCTGAGAGCCGGCTGGTTTTGTGCTGCTTGTCCGAACTCCCCCCCCCAGCTCCCTTTCTGTCACCAGATTTTGCTGAAGGCCCTCAAGTGTCCCCATGCCCAAGAGCAGCATCTCCCAGCTCCTCCTGCCAGGGAGCAGAGCTGTGCCACCCCAGCTCTAGATGCCGTGGGGAGCCAGACGAGCCTTGGCAAGGTGGCTTTGTTCAACTGCAAAGGCATTTGCTCCTCGGCCAGATCAGTGCAAGGTCAGAGGTCTCAGGCCAAATTTTGACACATTTTTCTCAGCAGGGGAGCAGCCTGGAGTGTTTTGGGGGTTGGTTTTTTTTTGCTGGAAACCACCTGGAGAATTCCTCCTTGAAAACAGTTTCTCCTGACAGGGTTACTTTGATGCTTACAGTGGGAGCAACAGAGGCAAAAGTCACACTCTCTTTTGGCTAGAGCCTCCTTTCCCCTCACCAGGCAGTTCCTCTTGCTGTCCCCTTCAGCCCTGGCAGCCCCTTCCCCTGCCCTGGAGGTGCTGGAGGAGAGGGAAGATGTCTCATGGTGACAGCCATCTCATGGTGACAGCCCTGCCATGGGGCAGCGAGCAGGGGTGCCCTTCTGCTGCCAGCACCCACCAAGTGATGGGGTCCCTGGGAGCCATGAGACACGGGGGGAAGCTGGTGGAGAAGGGGCTGGCAAAGGCACAGCTGGTCCCAGTGCCCAGCCAGCCAACCTGCTCCCTATAAAGGCACTAAATATCTGTGAGACTATCCAGACACCCCAAGTGGGTGTGACGAGCAAAGCACCAGCAGTTTGGGGGCCGAGCAGAGAGAAAAGGTGTGTTTGTGGCATCAGCAGGTCCTTCCCCCCCATCCCCTTCACTTTTTGGGGTGACAGAAGAAGCTATTAAATGAGGCAAGTCCACAGCATTCCCAGCAGCAGCCTCTCCCATTCCCGCTATCTCCTCTCTCCCTGCAGCCTGGCTCCTCTTCCCACAACAGCCTCTTTCCAGCTCGTTGCGCTGGTGCTAATCCCTTAATCTGTGCAAAGCAACAATTTCCTTCATGGCACAGCAGCTGGTTTGAGATCTGCATCCCTCCTCCCCCAAAAGCCATCTCCCTTATCAGCAGCAGGTATCAGGTGAGCCAGGCACCATCTACCGTCGATAAACCAATGTTTTATTTTGCCCTATTTCTATTTATCTCCCAGACTGTAATTATCCCTCATCTTGTAACGTGTTGTACTGTCTTGTGTGTGGAGCAGCGGAGGGGATGCGTACTTTGCCGGGCAGCCCTGGACCACAACTTCCTGCCGGCGAGGTTCAAGGAGTAGGTGGGGTGATGCTCAGGGACAAATCCTGCCCACCACACTGGCTGCCGATCCATCCCTCCTCTCTCCACGCCCGGGCTACCATTCCCTTTAATCTCACACAGCAGAGGAGATGGATTTTCTCCCTGTGAGCCAGATGTGTTGCACGGAGCATAAACACTCACAACAGTTGTTGTGCTCCTCGGTACGAAGGCATCAGATGTCTGCATTAAAACAAAGCTCTCCACTTAATTACTCAGGCTGATAATTCAGTGCGTGGAGGCGGCTCTGGCTGAGAGCAGAGGGCTGGAGCACAGCTGGGACTGGAGAGCCTTGGAGTGCACATTAATCCCAGCTCTTGCAGCCCTGATTAACGGTGCTGGAAACCTGCCTGCCCTGCTCATTCCCAGGGGAAGGGTCTGTCTCGGTACCCCCTCCCTGTCCCACCGGAGAGGGCTCAGGCTGGTGCCCGAAGGGCTCTGCTGACCTGTCACTGGGCCAAGGCATGCCCTTCCCAGCATCAGCATCTTTGGGAACTTTGGGCCCAAGATGTGGGGACCATCACTTGGAGGGTGCTGTGCTGCCATGAGAACACCCATCCACTGCATTTGGAGCCCAAGGGAGCTGTGCACAGGATGGGGGTGGCAGAGCCTGAGAGTCACCCCATGTATGGACCCACTGCCAGATCACGCCTGGTGGGAGCTGGAGACAGCCCCGTGGCCAGGATCAGAGTGGGACCACGCAGACCACCAGAGGCTTTCTCCTTGGTGCCCAAGCTGCCTGCTCCTGCTAACCTGCATTTCTCCTTCTGTGGGCCAGAAAATGTCTCCTGCAAATTCACCTTGCTCCCCTCAGCCAGCATCGGGGCCCAGGGTTCTTCCTGGGGGAGCCCCTCACTCCGCCTTTGGGCCAGGCATATGCCTCTCAGGCTGGGAGTGCCCACCCTGCTCTGCCAGTCTCTCCAGGGTGGGATGCTCCCTTGGACCTCCCTCCAGCCTGGTCCCCCACTCCAGCCCCTACCCCCTTCCCTGTCCCTCCCCTGACCCCAGTGCTTGGGCATCCCTGGATCTGGGGTACCAGCAGAGCCCACATCCCTGGGCACCCCATGGGCTGGAGTTGCCACAGATCTGCTTGTGGGGTCCTGTCTGTCCAGGGAGACTGATTTCCTCCAGCTCTGCTCCTGCCCTCTTATCTCTCCTCCCCTGGCTTTGTGCCTCATTCCACGGCCCGGGCAAGCGGGAGCGATAGATCCCATCCTGCCCATGCTGAGCACCCAGCCTGGTGCTGGGCACGCAGGGCAGCCAGGTCCCATGCAGGCAGGCAGGCAGCAGTGGGCAGCACCATCCCAGTGGGTCCCCAAGGGTTAAGTTGTCATGTATTCAGGGCCACGCGCTGGCCAGGAATTACACTTTTATCGGCACGCGGTGCTGCCGCCGCTTGAATTGGGACTGGGAACTCTATTTCCGAGCTCACCCAAATTATTCTCGAAGAGATAAAGCGTGGTGCAGAGCAGCGCCGGCGCTTCATTAACATTCCCCAGCCCATTCAGCTTTAAACGAAGATTGCCTGCCTCAGAAAATGATAAAATTGAACATGTGAAGCAGGGCATTATGTTCCATCAGCCGATATTATTTCCCACGCAGGGGCCGAGCGGAGACACAAACAGCTATTTATGCAGTGCCTGGCCAAGCTGGGGTGGCTTAGGAGGGGGGAACAGGTAGGGGGGCAAGGCACTGGATGGGTGGCGAGTGCCCCCTACTCATCCCTGGGCATGGGAGGGGCTGCCTGCCAGATGCTAGGGTGGCTCTGCCCTCCTTGGTGCTCCCAGACTTGTGCCCAAGGTACAAGGTGGGTTCAGGAGCCACAAACCTACTCTGTGCATCAGGTGAGGGAAGGGGTTCAGGGGTACGTGGAGTCCCCTGGGCAGTGCTGGCCCTAGATCACCATAGGAAGCATCTCCATCTACTACACTGTGGCATGTCCCCTGCCAGGGCTGAGCAAGGAGGGCACTGGCTCCATGTCCAGGATTGCATCCCACCTCCCAGGCCTGCGTGTTGGGCCAGCATGTGCTGGGGACCACCTGCAGCTGGGGAGTGTGTGCCCTATGTGAGGCGAGCAGGCAGCAGAGACTCAGCAGGCAGCAGAGGGCTGAGCAGGCAGGGAGGGCTGAGCAGGCAGCAGAGGCTTAGCAGGCAGGGAGGGCTGAGCAGGCAGCAGAGGCTTAGCAGGCAGGCCCCCAGGGCTGCGAATGGATTTTGCTTGGCCGTGCCAAGCCTATCGATCCAGAAGTAATTAAAGTCGCTCCAAAACCTGACTCATAGTCAACCTTGGAAGGAAGGATCTTCTCTGACAAACACCCTCTACTCCGTCACAGCATGGAGTTCAGCCCTGCCAGGGTGCTGCCAGCCTGTCACAGCCCTCTGCCACGCTCTGTCCCCAGGGGGGACCCTCCCCCAGAGCTGCCTGGGGCCCAGGGTAGCAGCAGCACCCCATCAGGCAGCATCCGGCTGGTGTCCCCAGCAATGTACAGATCTGCAGTGACCTGGATGAGGTTCAGCCCTTGTGATGGGATCTGTGCCACCGAGACCCTATAGCTCAGGAGAAACCCAGGCTATCTTCTCACCAGGCACCTCAGACACATTCCTGGGACGTAGGGGTGCTTCCCGCATGTCCCTTGCTTGTCACTGTGCCGCACTGGTGCAGCTGAACCTGCAACCACCTCTGAGAGGCACCAGGGTGCTGGAGGGACCCACTGCCATGTGTCCACGGGATGCAAAAACCCCTTCTTTAGGTCAGAGGCAGGCAAGGGGGCGTGAACGCAGGCGAGGGGCCTGCGAGCGTGTGTGCGTGTGTTTGTGTGTGCAGGGGCTTGCACGCCCAGCCCTGCCGCCAGCGCCACTGCTATTCCCGGTATTCGCAGCAGGTCCGGACAGGCACCGAGAAGGGGGAGCTGCCATCCATCGGGGGCCCCCGCAAACCCGCCCGGAGCCCCCGCGGGAACGCAGGGTCACCAGGACCTGGGGGGTGCGGCAGAGAGGGGATTCCGGGGGCTGCGTCGGGGTGCCCCTGGGCAGGAAACACCTGAGGGCACAGTCCCCCTCGCAGCGCCGGGCAGCGGCTGGGCTTTAAGGCGGGGAGGTGGCTCCATCTGCAGGACACGGTCCCGGCCGAGAGCCCCGGTGCTGGGGGGTCCCCAGCGCCCCAGGCAGCCGGCGGCTGGCTCCCCGCCGTCCCCACCCGACGCCAGCCGCTTAGTATGCGGGGCGCAGCGGTGAGGGACAGTGGACAAGGACACCGGCTCCTCCAGCTCCTCTGGCTCCCGAGAAGCAGGGCCGGGGAAAGCGGTGCCAAGAGCCAGCCCCCTCCCGCACCCCTGCACCCCCCAACNCGGCCGGGAGGGCCCCTCGCCCCCGGAGCCTGCGCCGTCCCGGGGGCGTATGGCGGACCCCGGTGGCGAGCGTGGGCCGGGAGTCCGCGGCGGAGCGGGAGTTTTCTTGGAGGGGTTGGAAGCGGGGGTCGTGCTGCCTCCCTCCGGGGGGCTGCGGAGGGTCCCCCCTCGTCCCAGGATGCTGCGGCGGCGCTACGGGCGCCTCCTGACCCGGCTGGAGCGGGCACTGCAGCTGCTAGAGCTTAACGGCAGCGTGGAGGAAGGTGGGTGCGAACAGCCCCTCGGCCGGGAGCACCCCACGATCGCCTGTTCTGCTGCCAGCGGGGGCTGGGGGAGGTGGTGGCCAGCCTCCCCATCCTGGCTGGCCACCCGTTTGTGTTGCCTGCAGACTGCATCCGGATTGTCCAGTGCTTCGAGGCAACGCGCCAGAGATGCTGCCGCCTGGAGCAGGACAGGCGGCGGGCTCGGGAGGAGCTGGCCCGTGTGGAGGCCGAGCGGGCAGCGCTGGAGGTGAAGCTCAAGCACGCCCGCAACCAGGTCGAGGTGGAGATGAATAAGCGGCACCGGGTGGAGGCTGAGCTGGAGAAGCAGGTTTGGATGGCGAGTGGGGGGCTGGTGGCAGGGGTACTTTGCAGGGCTGGCTTCAGGGACTCCAGCTTGCTCACCACTGCTCTGTTTTGCTTGCAGGAACGCAAACTTCAGCTGGTTTTGGAGGCCTTGATGCGGGAGCCATGGGGAAGTGGAGAGCAATGCTCTATCCTCAGTGCTCTGGTTGGCCGTCGCTTTGGGGCAGCCCTGGCTCCAGGCAGAAGGTGAGCAGGGCTGATGGTCCTTGTCCCAACCCTTTGGGTAGCCCTGAGCTCGACTGTGCCCCTCTCACCTCTGCAGGGCTTGGGGAAGCTAGCTGAGCACGGGGATGCTCAGAGGTGTTAGCTGTATGAGGAGGTGCTGGCCAGGGCATGAGTTGCTCCAGCTGGGCTGACCCCAGCTTGCTCCACAGGTCATCTGGAGTGGACGAGTCATGCCAGTCCCTTCTGTCCCACTCGGACATCAGCTATGACCGCACCGAGGATGATGTGGTAAGGCATCACCTGCTACGAGTCCCAGCCTTCACCTTCTTCACAGCAGCGGTTTTGCCCCCACTCCTGCAGTGGGGCAGCCTCTTTGCATGGCTGTGGATAGGGGCCGGCTGCCCCAGGCTGCTGCTGGAGCACGGCTGCTGGGAGTGCCCCTGGCCCTGTGCAGCCCTGCCAGCCTTCAGCTTCCCTCCTGTCTTTCAGGATGTTGATGTGACAGTAGTGCGCACCCTGAAGCGCAAAGCCCAGGAGAGGCAGGTACGAGGGAAATGCTGAGATGTAGGGGCTGGTGCTGGGGTGGGGTCTGTGCTCCTGTGTGTGTGAGGATTCCCAGGGTCTGCCCAGCTCTCCTGCGCCATGGCCCTGGGACCCTCTGCCCACACCAGTAAGCAGTGCAGGTGGGGGTCCGGTCCCTGGGCCACACAGAGTTAGGGCACCCAGATACTCCCCCATCCCAGCTCAGGAGGCTGCAAGGAGCCCAGCAGGGGGTTTAATTTATTGATGCTGGGCTGGGAACGTCATCTCTCCGCAAACCTCCCGCAATCAATAGAAACTCCATTACCCTCCACTGTGGCCCAGCTGGGCTCCTCAATAATTCATCCGCACGTGTGGGCATCCCGCACCCTGCTCTGCTCACACCTCTGCATTGCAGGCCTGGCCTGGCTTCCCCCAGCCCCAAGGCTGGCTCTGACCCAGCTGGGGAACCTGGGCCCACATGCTGCCTGGTGGGGGGCAGGCAATGCTGATGGGGGGGTGGGGGGTGGTGCAGGGTGAAACCAGGACCTTTAGTGGAGCTGAGACTGCTTGGCTTAGGTGCTCTGTGGTGGGGTGGCAGAATCAGGGAGGGGGTCCCTGCCTACCCTTCACCCCATCTGCTCTGTCTCCAGCGTGTATCCCTGGCCCCTCAGATTGGCCCCATGGTGGTAGCGAAGCGGCGCCGGTCTTCTGTGGCACCCCACAACAGCGTGAGTAGTAGTAGACCCCAGCATGCCCTGGGCAGGGATGAGGTGTGTGGGCTGCCCCAGTGCCAGGAGGCAATGCTGAAACCTTCAGTCCCTACAGACCTGTGGGTGCTCTTGAGGTTTGGGGGTGCTCAGCTGTCCCCTCTGGGTCCTGTGCCCTGCAGCCTGTATCCCCCTGGTCCTGCTGGGCACAGCATTCCTGGCTGTGCTGGACCAGTGCCCTGCAGCCTGTATCCCCCCATACCCATGGTGACAGCATCCCTGGCTGTGCAGGACCATAGGGACAAGGAGCAGGCAGAGCAGAGCTCTGTGGGGCTTCAGCCAAGCACATACTCACTGCCCTCCCATCTTGGTAGGTGAGTGTCCCCCATGTGTCCCCTCCTGTCGAGGTCACAGGCCTTGCTGGCAGTCTCCCCTCCGCCGCTCTGGTGCCGCGACGCCAGTCTCGCCAGGGACACCGTGTCTCCACATGTGCAGGTTATGGGAGGGGCTGGGAAGGGAGCTCATGGGTGGTGTGGGACTGGCCTCAGGATGCTGCTATCATGGGGGAGGGAGAGGATCTGCTGGGGGATGCTTGCCCTCATCATGGGGGTACTGGGGTCCTCTGGAATTGACAACTGCCACTGTCCCAGAGCAACTGGGATGCTGCAGGGGCTCTGTGGGAGGAGGAAAGCCTCCCCACATCCCAGCTGGGAGCTGGGGTGGTTTGCCTTTCAGGCCCCCCTCCACTGCCCCGTCTCTCTGCAGAGCTGACCATGGCATGGGCCACCAGCAAGGATCCGGGCGGCCATGCCCCAGGCCAGGAGAGCCACACCGAGGGTGGTTCTGCAGGGAAGCCAGCACCGGCCCCCTTCCCCTTGCCTCCATGTGGCCTTCCATCTCACCAGTTTGCCTCCAAAACGGTGTGTGCTCCAGTCTCTCTCCCTCCTCTTGGCTGCTGTGGAGAAGGGAGTCAGGCAGGGAGGTGTGGGTTTGGGATGGGGGGGGTTAAAGCTCCATTCCTCCCACCCCAGTTCTGCCTGTGTGGAGGATGGATGGAGGCAGTGGGGGCTGGTTTGGGGAGAGATGAAGTAGTGGTACTGAGTACCTGCAAGAAGGGGGGGCCTGACCCTGCTCCCCCTCTCCAGGTGATCCGCCCTGAGCCCTGTGGTGTCTGCGGCTCCCGCATCCGCTTCGGGAAGGCTGCCATCAAGTGTCGCCAGTGCCAGCTGCTGCTGCACCCCAAGTGTCGGGAGCAGTGTCCCAGCACCTGCACACCCCGGCCTCGCCACCATGCCTGGCCCTGTGAGGTGAGGGGTGGGGTGGTGGTGAATGACACACGGAGGTGCTTGGGGGCTGCTCCGTGTCCTCCTCGGGGATGCTGGGGCTTTGCCTGCCCCGGCTGCCAGGGCTGGTGGGTGGGCACAGAACAGGTTGATGTTGTCTCCCCCAGGGCGTTCTGGCTGACTTTGCTCCCTCGACACCACCCCTGGTGCCCATGCTGGTGGTGCAGTGTGTGACTGAGGTGGAGACACGAGGCTTGACAGAGGTAGGGTTTGGGGCAGTTGGGGCGGTGATGCCATGGTCTCCATGGGGCTGAACCCCCCTCCCTGTGCCCCAGACAGGGTTGTACCGGGTGCCAGGCGCAGAGCAACTGGTGCGGGAGTGGAAGCGGAGGCTGCTGTGGGCTGGAGGTGCACTGCCAGGCCTCAGCAGCGTAGCTGACATCCATGTGGTGTGTGGGGTGCTCAAGGACTTCCTGCGGGGGCTCAAGGAGCCACTGGTCACCTTCAGCCTCCACCCTGCCTTTCTGCAGGCTGCTGGTGAGAGGGGGTTTCAAGGTTGGGGGGGCAAGGGGGAGGAAGGGTTGCTTTTCCCCCAACACAGCTCCCTGGTGCCATCAGACATCCCCGATGATGCTGCCTGTGACACAGCCCTGCGCCACGTGGTGAGCAAGCTGCCACCAGCAAACAGGGACACTCTAGCCTTCCTCATGCTGCATCTGCTCAGGTGAGGGACTCATCATGGTCTGTCCCCATGTCCTGGCTCTCTGGCCCTCATCGAGGCTCCATGCTGCAGAGTGGGGAAGCTGAGGATGATGGCCCCCTGGGGCCAGCACACTCACACCATCCGTCACCCCTTGCAGGGTGTCACATAGCCCTGACTGCAAGATGGATGTCCTCAACCTGTCCCGTGTGTTTGGTCCCACGCTGGTGGGACACAGCTCAGCCAACCCCACGCCGCTTGTCATCATGGAGGACACACCGCGACAGTGCAAGGTGAGGGGGGGTCCCTGAGGGGTGGGCTGTGCCCCTGGCGCTGCTGGCATCCCCATCCTCCATCCCTTCCCCCACAGGTGGTGGCTCGGCTCCTCTCACTGCCACCTGACTTCTGGAGAGGCTTTCTGGGGACGGAGCAGGAGAACCTGGTGCCAATGCCAGCCCCAGTGGATGAACACAGTGAGGTGCAGGAGCCCCAGCCCCCTCCCTGCCCTTGCCCTGTGGCTGCTGAAGGGCCCTGGGTGCCCATGGCTGGGCTAAGGGGCGACAGTCCTGCAGAGCCCTTCTTCCGCCCCATCATCTCCCTGGAACCCAAGCCAGACCAGCTGAGCCCAGGTGGTACCTGCTGCCTCCCCAATACTCTGCGGAGCTGCGTGGGCATGGCCACCCGGCCCCCGTAAGTGCTGCTGGGGGTGGG
>VXBJ01003853.1:0-21098 GCA_013400055.1 Nycticryphes semicollaris
TAATTGATGAATATGTTGAACAAACCTGGACTGAATTTTGACCTTTGGGGGACACCACTGGTTACAGGCCTCCAACTTGACCCTGCACCATTAATTACAACTCTTTGAGTCCTGTCATACAGCCACTTCTCAGGCCACCTCACTGCCCCCTCATCTAGCCCACACTTCCTCAGTTTCCAAATGAAGATGTTACGGGAAACAGTGTCAAAAGCCTTGCTGAAGCCAAGGTAGATGATATCTGCTGCTCTCCCCTCATCCAGCCATCCAGTTATAACGTCACAGAAGGATTTACCTTTGGTAAATCTCTGTTGACCACTTCCAATGATTTCCTGTTCTTTAAGATATTTGGAGATAACATCTAGAACAAGTTGCTCCATTACCTTGCCAGAGACAGAGGTGAGACTAATCGGCCTGTAGTTCCCCAGATCCTCCTTCTGGCATTTCTTGTAGATGAACTCAGAGATGGATCCTGGCTTGGACTGTGAAGGAAAGACATATTTTCAGAATGATCCTTGTGTGGGATGGTGCACAGCCAAAGTATGAATAGAATTCCTGGGTACCTGTTCCCTTCAGGACTCTCTCCTAAGGGACACTCTCAACCATGCTCCTGAACAGGCCAAAGTCTGACCTTTGGAAGTCCAATGTGGCAGTTCTGCTTCTCCCTGCCTTGTTTCTACAAGAATGGAAAACTATGATTTCATGATCACTCTGTTCAAGACGACTCTAACCTTTACATCCTCCACAAGACCTTCTCTGTTAACAGGCAATAGGTCAAGTAGGGCACCTTCCCTGGTTGGCCCTCTCACCAGCTGTATTATGAAGTTGTCTTCCACACATTCCAAGAACCTCTAGGACTGTTTCCTCTCTACTGTCTTATATTTCCAGCAGAAATCTGGGAAGTTGAAGTCCCCCACAAAAACAAGGGCAAGTGATTGCAGGACCTCTGCCAGCTGTTTATAGAATATTTCATCAACCTCTACGTCCTGGTTGGGACGTCTGTAACAAATTCCCACCATGATGTCTGTCTTACTGGCCTTCCCCTTGATTCTCACCCATAAATTGTCAACACTGTCATTCACATTAAGTTTGAGGCATTAAAATCTGTCCCTAACATAGAGGGCCACTCCACCACCTCTCCTTACTTGCCTATCCATTCTGAAAAGTTGGTAGCCACTGATCGCAGCACTCCAGATATGTGAGCTGTCTCACCACGTTTCTGTGATAGCAACTATATAACAAATTTTCTGCTGTAGAGTGGTCTCCAGCTCCTCCTGTTTGTTGTCCATGCTGTGTGTATTCATGTAGATGCACTTCAGCTGGGCTAATTGTCCTGCCGCTTTCTGGGCACAACAAGCCCTATTTCCTACCTGACTGTGCTCAGACCCTTCTGTAGTTGCCAACCTGTTACCTACCCCTCATGTCTTCGCTACCACATGGATCACCATCCCCCACCTCCACTGAGACAACAGACTGCAAGACCTTGCTAGTACTTTTACCCACAAGCACTGGCATACTGTTCCCAGCCTTCACTTTAGTAATCCCAGGGTTTTCATCCCCATCTCGTCAAACCTAGTTTAAAGCCCTTTCAATGAGCTCTTCTAATTCTTGTCCCAGGATCCTTCTTCCCCTTCTGCTTAGGCTTTCCCCACATGTTGCCAGAAGGCCTGGTGTTCTGTAGATCAACCCACGATCAAAGAAACCAAAGTTCTGCCAGTTGGCACCAGTCTTGGAGCCAGGAGTTAATCTACTGGCTCTTCCTGTTTATGCCCTCATCAATCCTTGCAGTTGATGCATAGAGAACACTGCTTGTGCTCCTGTTCCCTTGTCTCTTCTATTTCTGTTTCCAGTGTGCAGAGTGATATAGTACGGGAGGGCTTTCCTGCCCTTTCTCATTGCTCTCAGCTCTGGCATTGGCCCAATCAATCCAAGTCCCTGTCCCTGTAATTCTGAAAAATTGCTGAAAGTCTTCTAAAACTTTTGAAACTGTGGTTTCCAAAGGGCATTTGGAATGGCAAAAAATCTCCATAATGCAAAAATGAAGGGGGAAAAAATGTTTTCATGTAATACAAAGCAAATGTGCTTTATTCTTTCAAGCTTTTTTTTCATTTAGCAGGGTGTCCTTGTTTTAAACCTGTCTGTTCAAATGTAAGTGTATTATTCTGATCTGCAGCCCCCTCTCATAACCTTGAGCTCCGGGACTATTTTCAGACTCTCCCTGGAACAAACAAGTCCATTTTCATTCTTTGAACCCCTCCTGCAAATTTTCTTCATTTTTTGGCTGGCATTCTACAAATAGCCTCCTGCTGCTGCTCTTCCAGCAACAGTAACTCTTCAGTTACATTCATGCTAATAAACAGAAAAATAAGCCAGGATTGACAGGATGTGATCCCTGCTCAGCTATTTTGCAGTGACTAGGTTTTAATTACCCTAGTTCACCTTCTGCTTTCTACCCCCGGGCCAGGAGTGGTTTCAATGTAGGGTGCTCTTCTTCTAATAGGTTCAATGGTTTCCATCCAGCCATGTACTTTGCCATTCACAAATTCTGACACCAGCTGTGATTTCCATGCATCACTACCTCCCCATCAGAGAGGATGCAATTCAGTTGCTAGCACACTTCCACAGCAAAGCTCATACAGGGGCAGAAAGGGAAGCTGACCATGGCCTAGCTCAAGCTACAGCCACTATACTAGGGTCTTCCAGGCTCTACCTTTTGCAAGCTGAAGGGATGGACAGCACCCAGGTGGGCCTGAGCATGGCTTTGTTTGCTGGCAGTCCAGAAAACCAACAATATCCTTGTCTGCATTAAAAGAAATGTGGCCAGCAAGGCATGGGAGGGGATTCCACCCCTCTGCTATGCTCTGGGAAGACCCCACCTGAAGTACTGTGTCCAGCTCTGGGGGCCTCAGCATAAGAAAGACATGGACGTGCTGGAACAGGTCCAAAGGAGGCCTCTGAGGGCTGGAGTCCCTCTGCTGTGAGGACAGGTTGAGAGATTTGGGGATGTTCATCCTGGAGAAGAGGAGACCTTAGAACAGCCTTCCAGTACTACAGGAAGGGGCCTAACAGAGAGATGGGGAGTGACTCTTGATCAGGGAGTCTAGCAGTAGTACAAGGGGTAATGGTAAACTGAAAGACGGGAGATTTAGGTTAGGCATTAGGAAGCAATTGTTTGGAAATTCTCTGAGACACTGGAACAGGTTGCCCAGAGAAGTTGTGGCTGCCCTATCCCTGGAAGTGTTCAAGGCCAGGCTGGATGGGGCTTTGAGCAACCTGGTCTAGTGGGAGGCGCCCCTGCCCATGGCAAGGGGGTGGGAGCTCAATGATTTTCAAGGTCCCTTCCAACGCTAACCATTCGGTGTTCCCATAATTTGTATAAAACCCTCCTGCCTTGGTTTTGGTTGGATGATGGCAGGGTCTTGGTACCACTGGTTTTGTTAAAAAATACAATGCACAAATAGCATCTTAATTATAAATACTGCATTCTCACCATTTTAGCTTTTGGTGGCTGAACCCTGCCAGATTACCCTCTGGCAGCAGGGGCTTTGTTCCTTTGACAGCACCTCCAGGGGCCTGTGTCACCTTTGTGTCACCAGCTTGCTGAGCACATAGGGCACAGGCACTGCAGGAAAGGGCTATACTGGCAGGGCTTTGTGTCTCACACTTGGGTCTCTTTCAGGGATCTTACCTCCACCTTTCATCAAGTCAGTGTCCTGTAAATGGGTGGTTGACTTCTGTTCAGGGAAAGCTAATGTCTTCTTTGAGCACTGGAAGTTGTTGATACTCATTGTCTGCACATGTGGGTTGTCCCATCAGATTGTTCCATGGTGAAGGGTAAGGAATAAACTTATGAAGTGTTAGACATTTGTCCTAAAAATATGTAAAGGGAAGCACAGGGATGCAGAAAAGAGATTGAGAGCCCTGGATGGAGAGATCTGGAGTTGCATGCAGCAGTCCAGGTGGCTGCAGGATGTGAAAATCCACCCACTTCTCAGATTTGCCTAGCAACTCTTTTCTTGGCTGCCAGCGTTGCTGGTGTATTGCCATACAGATGCAGCCACCATCTGACAGGGAACAGAGGAGGAGGGGGCTACAGGAACACATCCCAGCTCTTAGGAGATCTGTGCCTGGTGCCTTGCAAAGAGGCTGCAAGGAAAATGTTGACTGGAAGGTTGCCAAGGAAGGTTGCCCCTAGCTGCTCATGTCCCTTGTGTGGTGTCTGCCACCTTGTAAGTGATGGGTCTTTTACAATCCTGTAATGCTCAGAAAGAAGTGTTAATTAGGAGCCCAGTTTTATGTACTAAGAGTGTCTTTTCCCCATTGTGAACACAGGGATATGGCAGTATCATCTGCATAGTTGTCTAATTATAAAAAGTACTAGCCATAGAAAAGTGCTGGTGGAAATAAACTGGTTTGGCCTCTCACCATCTCTGGTCACAGCAGGATTAAGACCTGCTTTGCAAATCATAGAATCATAGAATTGTTTGAATTGGAAGGGACCTTAAAGATCACCTTTTTCTAACCCTTCTCCTACCAGATGAGGTTGCTTCAAAGCCCTGTCCAGCTTAGCCTTCAACACCTCCAGGGAAGGGATGGCCATAGCTTCTCCAGGAATTCTGTGCCAATGTCTCACCAGACTTACAGTAAACAATTCTTCCTAAAATCTAATCTAAATCTCCCCTCTTTCAGTTTAAAACCAATCTCCTTTAATGTTATTACTACAATCCCTGATAAACAATTCTTTCCGTCTTTCCTGTAGTCCATTTATTATGTGAGGCTGCTATAAGGTCTCCTTGTAGCCTCCTCATCTCCACACTGAACAGCGTGGACAGAAGAGGTGCTCCAATCCTCTGCTCACGTCTGTGGCCTCCTCTGGGCTCCAAATCTTCAGTTCTTCTGAGAGTCAAACAGAATCTTACATTCAAACCAAATGGCAAAAATCCCCCAGGTTTTGTGCCTTGTGAGTAACAGGTTAAGTAGTACAGGATCCTCTCAGAGACTGATTGTCCCCTTCCCCATGCAAGATGAGAAAAAGTCCTGAATAGGAGAAAGAGGAAAATATCTTTGGCCTCAATGGTGACAAAAAAATGTGCTGACCCCAAGCCCCGAGCCTGGTATTCAAAGACAGCTGTGGGATAGGTCTAAGCAAAAAATGGAAAGTCAGCTGCTGGAGAGGGGACAAGAAAATTTTGGGATTTATGGCAGGGCCTGGGGTGGGGTAGTATCTGGTTCACAGCGCTGAAGAGGTTCAAACTGGGAAAAGGTTTGAAAGGGACCACAAGTCAACCAGTGTAGTTCTTAACAACAGGAGATCACATAAAGGAGCAATGTAAGTGGCTTTGTGTAGAATGAAAGTCCCATGGGGTGTGTTGGAGGGTATTTGCACCCAGAGCCTCTGTTTGATCATCTCTTCCCTCTTTAGTTGTGGTTCACTGGAGCTAACTGTGCTTCTACTGCAGCCAACTGTGCTTCTACTGCAGCCCCAGGCTCTCTCAGCAACCATTCTCTCCTCTCCCCTGGCTTGCTTTGCCCGAAGAGCTTTTCCATCAGTTTGCAATATGTCAAGTTTTGCTCCTTGTTCTGTGGTGGAGTGGCCGCAAGCCCTGCTGAAATCCATTCAGGCATGGTGGGTATCTTTTCCGACTGCAGCATTTCCCAACAGATGCACCATTTTTGAGAGGCAAGCTGTGGAGGCATTTCCAATCAACAGAGAGAGACACACACTGCCTCCACACAGAGGGAAGTGCAGGGGTCTCTCCATCCTGGTCACTTCAGTGGCCCATGTGATGGGCTTAATTTCATGGATGTGGAGTGCTGGTGGGTATGGACCTCCATTGGTCTCTAGTCCAAGCTCTCTCTTGGAGCAGAAATATCACAAAAGTATAATAAACCTGCTGCTGATTTCGCTCTCCAGTGTCCATGAACAGTGAAGGATCGCACCTTATTGGAGCTCCATGCTACATGGGCTTCAGTAGCTTCCCAGAGAGGAAGGTGTGTAAGATGCAGCACAGACCAGCACTTGCACTTTCCCCTAGGAAGAGTGCAGGAGCAAAGTTGTTTAGAGTTGGACACTCTCTCCAAATTCCATGCAGCGTTATGCATACACACAGTATTCAAGACAAAGCTGCTATGCATTTAAAGAGAGCACCAAGCACCTTGTTCCAAAGTGCAAAAGACTGATTTCTTTGACCCAGCAGGGAGGAGTTTCTCATGTCTTACCAGAAAGCCATGGTTCTGAAGACATGCCATGTTTTCTGTAAGAAGCCTCCTTGCACACCCAGTCTGTCCTGGAGGCCTTCACCCATGTAGTATTTTGGACCAAGAACAGAATTTGTGGCCTACAGACTCCAGGTTAGTCAATGAGGGGAGCAAAGGGGGCACGTCTCAGTGAAGCCCATTAGAACAGCCTGATTTAGCCTCCAAAATAGTCTCCATGACCGAGAAAGGAAAAGAACATCAAATATCAGTTTATTTCTTAGCCGCTTAGTAGCAGATACACTGAGATCATCTTCAGACATAAATTGTCCTCACAGTCGTGTTCGAATTGTGCCTCCCCAAGTTGTTGAAATCAGATGAAAAAACCACGCTTAACTGTTATTCAGCAGACTCAGCTTCAGCTCAGCAAAGAGTCCCTGTGCATCGGCTGAAGGCTCTCCTTTGAGTGCACCATTGATTGCTCAAATGCTCTTGGGGAAGCTTTGAAACTTGGCTGCATCCTTCTGTCACAAGAGTAAGGCAGGCTGAAATGTAAATCTTGAAATCTACTTGGAGACAGTAATATTTCCCTAGTGGCCAAGCCAAAGTTATGCACACAAGGGGGTTATTTTCTTGAAAAAGAAGAAAAAGAACCCTAGTAATTTAAGAGAACCAGCCAAGAATTGGAAAAGCTGGTCTGGAAAGAGACTGAGAAAATGTGACTTTAACCCAGAATGAAGCAAAACATGACCTGCTCATGAAGAATACCAAGAGTGATGGGACTTGCTTGTGGTAAAAAGTTGCAAAGCAGAGGTCAGCAGTTCCCAAGAGGGCAGGATTTTTATAAATCTCAGATAACCAGAGGTTACAAAGTGGTATCACACTTCTTTCCTTCAGAATATACTGCAAGTCAGTATAAACTTTGTCTTTCTTTATATTCCTGACTGGAACAGCTTGCAAATGCAACTCCCAGAGTATTCATTTACAAGAGAGTTTTGAAAAGGAAATTTTGTAGTAAGTATATTTTCTATTTTAAAGTTTCCCTTCTCAGAGAAACACATTGTTCCTGAGTACTACCAAAATGACCTAAGAAACTCTGATAAAAATTTAAATTCAAAATTGCTGAATGTAGCTTCTTTATCACATAGATCAGAAACAGCTATTTTTTGTGAAAAAGTCTCTGCTTATATTACAAGGAAAGTCTGGCAAAATATACTACACCCAAGAGCCATTTGCATGTACAGAAGATGACCTTTCACCCCACAATGCATTTCTGACAAAATAACAGTGAATAATTTTACCAAATAGTAAAAACATTTAGATTTAGTGATCTGGTCTTAAGGAAGCTTACTTTTGCTTTCTATTCAGAAGATTTGTAGCAATAGCTCATGTCATAACAATTTTGACATCTATTGACAGCTCTACAACATGGCGAATTTAGTAACAGTGAGCTTGCAAAATCTTTCTGTGTGTTGCAGGTTTTTCTAGGAAATTGGTCCATTTTTTTTTCTCCACCTTCATGTAGCAGGAAATAGGAAATTTCACTGCAGTTTCTCTCCTCTTTTATATGCCCAGGGAACCAGACCTCTGAGCAGATAACCTCCAGTGTTGTTTCAGTTTGAGGCACTTTGCAAAGCCATTGCACAAAGAAACTGTAAGAGAATTAAAGAGAATTGAGCAGTGAAGTTTGTCATGTGTTTAAAATGGCTTGGGGAGGGGACTAGAGATACAGGACAAAGCGGTTTAATTTTTTTACAAAGTGGTTTATTTAGCAAAGGGTTCCTCTTACTGTAATAAGTTTTAAACCTATGTCACAGAAAGGAAAGAAATGATAAAAGGCTTTGCTGAGCTAGTCTGCTCTCTGCCACTGAAACCAGCCTATAGCTAGGAGTTACAGACCTTTGTTTTTTCATTTAATATGTCACCATTTACACTGTTTTTCCATTTGTTAAGTACTGTGACTGCTCATGGTTATAGTCATGTTATGACTATTAATAGCCACCAAAACCAGTAAACCTCCATTACCAGCTGTTGCAGGGAGGCAGAGTAACTTCTTCATGTAATGAAAAATACATAGTGCACATTTCTGAGAGTATTTCATAAAAGGTTTAAAACAAAAGGAAGATTTTGTTTAAGGATTTAGCTTTATCTGACAACCAAGCTGTAATATTAAATCCTCCTGAAATCTGCCATGAAAAATTCAAGGCTGGATATTATTAGAAATACTAGTCTTGGCAATTATTGAGAGAGGTATAAGAGTTTGACATCTTGCACTGGTTAGGGAAAAGGTACTAATACACACCGGGGCTAAGGAGCAGGAGAAGTTGTTCTGGTTAACACCACGTGGTAGCATTGAAAAAGAAAAGCCTGCTTCCATGCTGTATGTAAAAAGCCTGCAGGCAGACAAAACTTGCTTCTGTGCAGTTAAATTCAATAGTTAAATGCAAAAATCCAACAACAAAGGTGCAGGGTTTTTCTCTCTTAGTTCCTATATTAATTCCAAGTCAAACTGTTTCTTTGTGAAGGGCCACTTTCATCTGAAAGCACTTCTGTAAAGCCATCACCGATCTACAGGAGACTGAGGTATGGGATATGGTTTGAGCTGTTTGTTTCTTGCTTATTCCTGTGACAGAGTGACCTTCACTGGCCATTCCCCAGGGAGCCAAAGGAGAACCCAGCCAATAACCACTGCTTGAGTCAACATGCAGCTGAGTCTTGGAGGAAGTCTTGTAAGGGAAGGAACAAAGGAGAGGCAGCAATGCTCCTTTGTATGTGCAAGCTGGACCAAGCAGTGTTCTTGCTTTCTGGATAGTCAGTGTTTGGGGAAATTTTCCATTTGCTAAGGAGGTAGGAACATGGTGAGGTGATTATATCCTCATTAGATTAGATCCTCTTGTTGCAGTGCCCTATCTGCCCACAGGAAAAGCATGTGCCTTTGGGCCTTGGATGCTGACCTTGCCCTGCCTGTCTTCTACAGAACACACCTTTGAGCTCATCTGTTCCTCTCAAAGCCATAATACATCACAAAGAACATCCAAAAGGCTACATGGCTCTGATTTTCTTGTGTTTCTATGGGCGGTTGTAGCAGAGTGAAAGCCATGACAAGCCCAGCAAGACTCATCCCTCCCTGCTATTTGTCTCTCCTCCTGCTAGCCTTTCACAAGAATTCAGGCCCTGGACTGCTCCTCTACCTGGTGCTTCCTTCCCTCACTCCTCTCCAGAGCCCTTTTTCCAGTTGAGCACTGTGATTTCTCCTCTCTTGAAAGTGTGGCTGAGAGAGTTGTCTCTGTGGGGGCTGGCAGCTAACTGGCACAGCTGTTAGTGGGAGTCAGGCTTGCTCATTCACGCTGCCTGAGTAAGACTGATGGGAGATGCAAAATCTGCTAATCTCATGGCAGATGAGATTAAAAACACGTCTGCCTCCTTTCCACAGCAAAGGTCTTTGTATATCGCTTCAGTGCAATAGCTCTTGAATATTCTGTATTATTATAAGTCATTCAGTCCCTTATCTGCTATTAAAAAAAAAAAAAAANTTGCTTAACCAGTTTTCTAGCAGTCAGATCTGGACTTGCTGCAACTCTTACTCTGCTTGTGTAACACCTACAGGTAATAAATAACTCTACAGTCATTTCTCACCCCAATTATTTAATGCACCCTTTTTGCATGTAATAGATTACATTATCCCAATCCCACCATAGGAGAAAAATGCTCTTCCTCACTGTGCTAATTAGCAGTCATGGTTAGCTATTCCCATCAGAGTGTATTTATTTGTATGGAAAAGTCTTAGAACATTAGAGAAAGTGAAATACTTTGTGTTAAAAGCTGAAAATTGGCCATGTTGGATTCCCCACCTCCCTGTGTCTGGCTAGAAGAGCTTAACATGAATTTTCTGATTGCAGCTGAAGAAAGATTCCTGCAGCCATTCTTTGCTGTTGCTATGTTCCATGGATTTGCAATGAAGGGGCTGCTGGATGACAACACAAGGGGAATGTGAGGGGACTATCCCCCTGTGGCTCTGATGAGATGGGAACAGCAGTGAGAAGTGACTGGCACCTCCCATCCAGGAAAGCTCTATTGGCACTATTTTTCTCACCTTCTTTAATGCACCTTCACAGAAAAACAGCACTCATGGTAGTTTCTGTTAAAATGAACAAGGTCCTGTCCTACCAGAACAAGCCAGAGGTTAAACAGTTTCCCACTCTTTGGGATGCTGAAACCTGAGCCTTTTTAAGGACATGGTAGCTCCATCGACAACCAAGCCTTTCAATTCCCTCCAGGAGCTAACACAGGCAGGCTCATGTGTCACAACAGCAACTTGAACTAGGGTCATATCTGAAACAATTGTGTTTGTACCTTCTCTGTTACAAACCCCAGCCTCTAAAATGAAGCTTCTTTGTTTTGTTGTTCGATTTTTTTATACGCCATTGACAAGTCAGCTAACAAAATCCACATGAAAGGAAGTGCTTTAATACAATAAGGCCATTCTGATTGGTGCCACATCTCATTAATAACTAGCTGCCCTACTATTGTGACACTAATTTCACAGCTCCCATTTCCACTCTCTCTGGTTAGTCAGTGACATTTTCAGCTTGCTGACATTAATTGGTAATTTATTGTGACTCTATCCATTTGATGTACACTGATTTTGCCTCACCACCAATGCCTCTACCCTACTGCCTCTCTATCATGGAATCACAGAATTGTCAGAGTTGGAAGGGACCTCAAGAGATCATCTAGTCCAACTCTCCTGCTAAAGCAGGTATCCCTAGAGCACATTGCTTAGGACTGTATCCAGGCGGGTCTTGAAGGTTTCCAGAGAAGGGGAGGGAGCCAGCCTCACTGGGCAGCCTTTTCCAGGGCTTTGTCACCCTCACAGTAAAGAAGTTTCTCCTCATATTCAAATGGAACTTTAGAACAAAAGGACTCTATGATTGATTGGTAAAACTAGAATCAATGAGAATTAAGTTTGAAGCTGGTTTGAAATCAGAATCATTGCTGTCATTGATCGACTTTAACTGTGGTGTATCAGACTCCTGAAGTCAATGCTTCCATTCACCTTGAAGGGTGCACAAGAGTTTCTTGCTGTAGCTCCTGTAGCTCTATGGAACCTACACTTGAGAGACTGCAGTCCCCAGGACTTATAGCTCAATGTCGTTCTTGTTGTGAGGACCCCCAAAACTGATCACAGCACTTGGAGCATTAGCAGAGGCTAACACTGTGTGTGCTATTGATGCAACCTGGAAGGGCAAAGCTGAGCTAGCCATGCGTCCATGTGCCACCAAGACTGTACGTGGCCTGTAGAAGCTACAGAGAGCTGTGATGTGGCTCAGGTTGCTGCAAGCCCCAACAGCTGTTCTGAGTTAAGAGGAGTGATGTCACAGAGCTGAATCTCATGTGTTTGGAGGCTGTAAATCTCATAAAGAGCACTAGTAAATGCGGGCAGTACAGAGAAAGCAAGATCCTGCACTGGAAGAATCAAACCTTTTGTGACCCTGCAGTTGCATATGTCTCTGTCACAGGATGAGAGAGCTGTGGGGCATGTTCCATGTACCTTGGAGGTCTGAGCAGAGACTTAAGGGTTTCTTTGGATGTGCAATACTTTTTTTCTGCTCACCATCCCAATTATTCTGCCACCCAAGGCCCCATGCCTGCGTGCTGAGTCCTGGATGACTCCCACATCCTCACTGTGGTCTGAGACCATCATTGTTCCTGATGCTTTTTCTTTAGGTAGAAAATTGATTTTTGTTTGGCAAATCCAGGGGGCTTCTTGGATCATAGCACTGCATATAAAATTTTTCACTGTCAAATATGCAATTTGGAAATACAAAATTTAGGTGTGATTCACAAGACGAATTTGCATGGCCTCAACCAGCCCCAAAGAAAGCAAGATGAAAGCCAGTGGCTTAGAGCAAGAGATGAGTTACAATCCTTGCCTACTCCTCGCCTGGACTATACCAGATTCTTCTAGCTCTGATAGGCTGGCAAGCCTCTTCTGCACTGATACCCTGATTTCAAAACAGCACATCCAAATTTCTGCAGCTGTGTACGTTACAGAGGCAGTGTTTGCAGCTCAGCAAAGATGCAATGAGTAGGCTTCCATCTAACTCCTAGGTGCACAGCCAAGCACTCATCAGGAGTAAAATTGCAGGCTGGATGCTGACAGTAAATCTGTGTTCAATAACATACCTGGGGTCTCAGAAGCACAACTAGTTGTTTCATGCTTTTAGGTTTTGCTTGGCCTTCAATGCTGCAAGATCCTAAATTAAGAATTATTATGATAATTATTTATAGATATATAACTAATTATAATATTAAGGATTTCAAGATCTAGGTGATAACATTAACTTGTTACTGGTAGAATACTTTCTAGGCCAAAAGGAAAGGAACTGCGACCTGTATTTACCATTGCAAGATCCAGGCTTAAATCATAAAGAGGAACCGAGAGCAATAAAGGCTGCCTGAGTTTCCAACTCAGAGATGCAATTTGGTTGAATTACAGTTTCATCTCCTTGTCCTTCCTGGAGACAGTCCATGGGGGGAATTGAAAAATCAGCTTCTTCATCCTGATGCGCAGGAGAATAGCTCCAACAGATGGTGAGCCTGCAGAAAGTGACAATGTCAGGGAGCCAGGGCAGGGAGGGGAGCAAACAAGACCCAAGATGAGATGAGCTGAGATGGCAGCCTGCTGTTATGCTCTCTGGGTACCGGACAAGTCTAGTGATTGCAGCAGGTTTATCCCCTGATAGCAAATGCATGCAGCTCCCCACTGCCTGGGAACTCGAGGTCTTTCTGGATGAGCGGTGCTGGGGGCCTGGAGGAGCCGCCCCCCATCCCACATTCCTGCACAGCCCCAGGCTAGTCGTCTCCACAGTGGGAGAGTCATGCAGGAGATGGTCAGATCCTGCTGCAGCCCATTAAGTTATTTTCCCACTATTTTCCCCAGCAGAGAAAGAAATGGAGCAAATCCCACATGGCTTTGTCTCAGCTGGTAAGGTTTCTCACTCAATAACATTTCCACGAGACAGAGACTGAGCAAGGACCTCTGTCAGTGAATCATAAAATTAATATCTTCCCCTTTGTATATCTTAAATTTTCATCTTACCATTTTGCTGTTAGCATTTTTCCATGTTGACAGCTATATTGCTGGAACACTTCTTGCAGATACCTGAGCACTTTGGAAAAACCCTCCTGGCCACATAGCTCTTAAAATACGTCCAACTATTCTAACTAATGAAGTGGTTTGTTAAAGTGGATGGGTATTTTCTTTAAACAGCAGAGAAGGAAATAATAATAGGGGAAAAAATCTTGGAATGTGCCAAGGTCAGGCCATAATGACCTGAACAAATCTGACTCTGGGTAAGACATGGAAATACCAGGTATTATAAAAATAATAGAGTTCAAATACCTGGGGCAAGTTACTCTTGTTACACTTTTCCTGTAATTCCCCCTGAGAACGGAAAAAATGTGTAAACCTGAGTTACCTGAAACTTAATTTCAAAGCATGCTGAATTCCAGGGGAATCCCTAGCTGCCTTCTTAAATGACCTGATATATTACTCTTGGCACAGGAGTAATTACAATGCAGAGGTGGCTACTCATCCATGTGTGGGGTAGGCTGTGCCTAGAGTTCAGGAGCTTTCAGAATAGATATTGTTCAAGTGCTCCTGGAGCCACTGGGAATGCATACTCTACGGAAAGTCAGTTAAATTTGTTTCCTTCATCTTCCTGTCACCCAGGAGCAGCCCTAAACTTAAGTAGTGTGGAACTATACAACCTATGGCATATCCTCCAAGCCAGGATGCTCTGGCCTATTACACGCGTGGGCAGAGTCCTTGCACCTCCAGCATGAGGAGGTTTTTGTGTGCTCACCTGCCTCATTATGGCTTGCTTCTGTCATATATAAAATGCACCCTGGTAGCAGAAAGTCTACTGAGATAGATTTTGGATATGTTGCCCATGGAGCAAATACCTGCCCATCAGTACAACACATATTCCCCTGTGATACACAGTGATCCAGATGTGGCTATGCATCAGGCCACCACCAGCAATGTGCATCACTGGATGTGTCTGTGGCTGTCCACAACCTCACTGGAGCTGAGCTGAGAAGCTGGTCTTCTCCCTTTGGTTAGAAGAAGCAATGCTGGACCCTTGGCAGCAGCCAGAGGAGCCAAATGACCTATGGTTGTCTAGTAAACATTTCTGCACATCACAGCTTATTTGCACACATTGGGCATGACTGTTTCCAATGAGATGCCATCTGGAATAAGAACGGGCATCTTCAAGCATGTATTTGAGCATTCAGACAAGTTTAGAAAGCAGACAGAAATGTGGAGGTTAACACTCAGATATTTCCCAAGCTCGTATACCTAGAAGCCAAATGCTAAACAGATTGTGCCCTATTAAATCAAAGCAGTGCATTGACAAAAGCTTAGCCACAAGGTGTCATCTGGATCGTTGTTACACAACAGTATGTCCATTGGCTATGGATATTCTCCCTGCATTCTCAAAAAATACATTAATGCCTTCCTTGCCCACTCCAGCCATATTTCAAGGGAAGAGAAATTGGTTTCATAGGAGAACAAACACTGCAATGAGACACTGGGCTCTTTGCATTTGGAGTGGTCTTTTGCCCTGTGGTGCTTCTGTGCTCACACAGCACCAAACACAGTGGGGTCCTCATCCACCTCTGGATAACCCAAATAAATATGATAATCTACCAGCTCTTTGAAAATTGATATGTGAGGTAAAGTCAAAATCTATTAACCTGATTCTCAGTAGACTAGAGCCATTTTAAGCCACTATTGCAATAGAAAGGGCTTCATAATTACAGCAAATTATATTTATAGTCGCTTCAGGGAAATGTTCTTAGACCTGTCTTTGTCCTGTTAATGGATGGGCATTTAACTTAAGATATTGAACACCATTACAAAGACTACAATAGATTCTCTCCCTTGCATATTCATTGCTGCAAACTAAGCTGACATCTAGTTTTCTCAGTTTGTGAAGCTTTACACATTTTGCAGTGCAAGTACCTTTATGCTTCCTGGAAATGGGTTTGCTCTTTTTTGCAATCTTGCAGAGCTGCCTTGTGCTTATAAGCTGCAAAACACCACTCTCGTTCAAAAGGGGAAGAGGTGGCAGTCCTATTTAGAGAGAAAGGCTAAAGAACATAAGCCTTTAAAGGACACCTTGCATTGCAGAAGAATATGATTCCGGTGTATTTATTCAAATTAAAAATGTGCATGTCGTCATGGTATCTAAGCATTATGCAATGGGTTTAAAGCAAGAGCAGTGGCCTGAGGCTGTCATTTAAATCCACTTAGTTTTAGAAGACTGAGGTGGGATTGGGGAGGTGGAGTGGTGCACAGAGATTTAGAAAAGGCATTAAAAAATCAAGGACCCACTTTTAAGTTATTCACAGACAGGTGCTGCCCCTCTTTTCCCGAACCCAGGTTTGCTTGCCACATGCAGTACCAGTAGTCGCCCCTCACTCAGTAGAGTAGGTCTGGCACAGGCATTGAGCAGTGCCAGGAAAGATAGACATGAATTGGGATACATTCTCATGGGAACACAGAAATTCAGGATTTATCAATATAAGCAAACCAATATAGAGCTCTGTCTACTAAGTTAAAAGAGTGGGAAAAGATTCATTACGGTTCTGAGCTCTTCTCACTGACAGCCAATGATAGGACAAGAGGCAATGGGTGCAAGCTGGAACATAGGCGATTCCATTTAAATATGAGAAAAAACAACTTCACAGTGTGGGTGACGGAACACTGGAACAGGCTGCCCAGAGAGGTTGTGGAATCTCCTTCTCTGGAGATATTCAAAACCCGCCTGGACGCGTTCCTGTGTGACCTGATCTAGGTGTTTCTGCTCCGGCAGGGGGATTGGACTAGATGATCTTTCAAGGTCCCTTCCAGTCCCGGGTATTCTGTGATTCTGTGATAGTTTATGGTGCTGCTGTTCCAGGTGAAGAGGTGTTTGCGTGTATCTATGGTAAGAGGCTGACTCCCAGCCTGGGACCTTTAGCACTCCAGCCAGAGCAGGTACAAGAGCATAGTCTATCTGCTATGACTGAAGATGGGATTTTTTTAAGTGAATTTAGATCTAGGAGCATGAGATGGCAGGCCCAGATGTCAATGCTCTGCTTTGCTGGGGCTCGCATTGCAGCCACCTCTTGGAGGCCTGCAAAACTGGCTTCTGTTTCTGCACAGAGTCGTGGTGTCAGTCTCCTGGACTCAGCATTGCTCACCACTGCTCCTGGGTGTTCTGTGTGTGGATGCATAGGGGCAGACACTCCCATGGTGAGGCACAGTGCCATTAGGTCCTTTCACCTAACTTCCTCCTACCCCCAGCTTGCCCTTTGTAGGGTATCTCCCCACATCCCAGCTCTTTGGTTCTGCTCCTCCTCCACGGCTGGGGCATGGGGCACCACACAATGGAACCTGCTTTCCCCACAGCACTTGGCCAGCCAAATTAATTTTCATTGCACTGGTCTCAAGATGCTGCCAAAAACATTAACCTTCTCTTCTCCCATTCACTTAAAAAAACTCCTTTCAACATTTGTATCCCCTGAAGGCTGCATGCACTAAATGCAGTCACCTCACACCTCTTCTGAATAATTGGAGCAGAACAAGCTCTCTTTCCCTGTGAAGTATCATCTCCAGCCTCTGGCCAAGTTTTGTTGCCCTTTTCTGGATTTTCTCCAGCTTTTCCGCAGCCTTCAAAGAAGCATGGGTCAGAGCCTGGCACATAAGCTGCCCAGGGCCAGGCTCCCCAGCACAGCTGGTGCTCTACCACTGTTCCCTGGCAGCCAAAGATGGCAATGTCCCTCTTGACCACAGCATCCCCTTCACCCTTCCTGATCTTGTGTCTCTCACTAGCACACCAGCAGAGGTACCTGGAAATTAGAACAAACATTTGGGATTTTTTTCCCTTCTGAAAATGCTTGCGGATCAAAAATGCACAGAGTAAGATTGTAACCAGAGAAAACAGAAAATTTCTATGCAAAGGAGATTTTAAACAAGGAGCAGTTCCCCCTCCCCCAATTTCTGCACCTTTCTCCTTTCGTATAAAGTTGTATGTGATCCTTTGATTAATAGGGGGTTGATATGACTGCAGCAATACATTTTATTCTTCACTGAGACTAATGTATTTTGTAACCCACACTCCATTACATTGTTTAGGCGAAAAACCCACAACGTGACTTTTGCACATCCACGCCTTCAAGACAGTTGAAAGAATTTGGGTGGGAGGGGAAATTCATCTTCCAGAAGCAATGTTCAAATGTTGCCTTTACTTTCCACTTCATAATGAAATTAAGCATTGAAGCATTAGCATTTCCTGCATCATGGAAATTGTCTGTCCAGACATAATTAAAATGCACTTCTTTGAATGGGATGTACTTGCTGTGTAGGTTAGCATTGCTTTTATTATGTACTCTATTACACATTTATTATGCATACATGTATCTAAACATATGTAATTCCGGGTAGTCTCCTGCTCGTCTGAAATTATTATCAGTGTTGATAACACCACTAATCAGCATTGAGTTATACTTGTCATATAGTCAGGTTGTAATCCGTTTAGCATGGTCTTTGTGCATTGTCCTGAACCCACTCCCACAATAAATTTGTGCCTGCTGGGCTGTATTTGGGGACATTGTCACAGCCCCTTCCTGCTGAGCAGTGGCCAAATGGTTTCCAGAAGCTTGAGGAGGAAAATATTATAGAGTTGAAAAACCTACCTGAATAACAAAAAAGGCATATGCTTTGGCTGCCTCTCCCAGCTGACAAAGCCTCCAAGTGCTGGCTGTGGCTTTTGCAATCACAATAAAATAATTCGGTGGTATTAATAAACTTTTTATGAGAGCAGAGGTTTCTCAAGTGTTAATGAACTTTTCTGGAGGAAAATCCTCTGTTTGAAGGTGGAGATGGAGCTTGTTCTGCCTTTTGTATTCTGTTCAGCATCCTTGGCTTTGCTAGCAGAATGGGATTTGTGACCCCGGTGATGTGGCAGTGAGGGCTGTGGCAGGACCATCCCCACCAGCTCACTGCAGGGAGGGCTCTAGCTCTGCCCTACAACTTCTGTGTGTTTGATGTTGCATAGAGAAATTATTTTCTTTTGCTTCATTTTTTGCAGAAATTAATTCGTTGAGCCCTTCAGGCAGGAAGAAGGGAAGAAAATGCCACTACCCCTCCATAATCCAGCAGCATGAGGCATGCCATACCTTTTGCACCCCTTGATACCTTCTGCCCCTGCTCTCCACCCAGCATCCCCCCAGTGCTGCAGTGAAAGGCAGGACCATGCTCACTGCTTTTGGCTGTGCTGCCGGGCGGAAGAGATTTAACTCAAAGATTGTTTGTGCTCCTCCTAGGTGGTGTTTAGGGTCTTAAGCTAAAGTGTTTAGGGTCTTAAGCTAAAGTGTAGAACTAAAGCTTGGCAGGGGGAATCAAAGAGCAGCATTTCAAAATTATGGGGTTCTTTCAATTGTATTTTTCACGTCAGAGTTTTGCTAACTTCCACATCTGTTCTGCTGTGAATACTAATTGGTTTTAACACACAGCACCAGTCATAGCAAAGCTCTGCATCTCTGCATGCAGCAACAGTTCTTTAATCTTAATGTTAATTCTTGCACAGGGAAAGATTTTCCCCTTCTGCCCAGCAAAGAGCGTGGAGGCAGAGATGAACTTTAGATTGCAAGCCCAAATAAACTGGACTTCTTTACATTCATTCCAGGACCAGGCAGGTACATGAATGTAGCTAATGGGCTTTCAGCAATCCCCGCTGATTTAGAAAGCCTGGAGAAAAGTCCCTGCATCCCAACACAGATGTTACTTCTACCCCTAAAATATACATTCCTTGAGTATTTTTACAATTTTTTTGAAGAGGCTTAGTTGGGAGGTCCTTTGTGTGATCTAGACACAGCAGAGAGATAATCCTTGCCTCAAAGGTATTGGGGTCATTCTAGATAATTCTGTAGTAAGTTGTTGCCCAAGTATAACATGTTCAGAGGGGTTGTAGCTGTCATGACAAAAAAAAAATGTTTAGGGTTTTTTGGAGAGCACTCATTATATCCTGAGGGCTGAAGGACCTGGACAATGAATTCCTAAATAGAAAGCCAGTATTTTCCTCCTCTTTCACTGCTCCTGCTGGTAAGGACTGCTGCATCCCTATCCCTATCCCTATCCCTATCCCTATCCCTGAGATGCTTCCAGCACCAGCTGGAGATGGGACCCTACCAATTTTTCCACCAAGATAAAAGACACTGATGGTGTCAGACACATTATGACAATGAAATGGTGTTTGCAGCGTTCTTTACAACAGATAGTAATTGCACAGGAAAGCTCTGTGATGGGAAAGAACCTCTCTTTTGAGCTAAACTTCTTGGTTTAAACCACATGGACACAAAGACTTCTCTACAGGCCTTCTCTTCTTGAAAGGGCATCTCAAAACTGCACTGCTTTTATGGGGAATAAATTTTTCTAATTTCTAATTGTAACTTCCCACATCCCCTTCTTTCCACTGTGCATCCCTGAGACATCTTTCTTCAGACAACTGATGACAGTAATACAACATCTCTTCCCTACACAAAAGAAATCCATGATGTGCTCCAGCCTTAGTGGTAACCTAATAGATATTTCTTTAGCCTGGAGAACCCAAAATTGTGCGTGATACTGCAGGTGCAGCCTCAGCAGTATCAAATAGTGAGGAATAGTGAGTTTCCTTGACATTTTGGCTAATGTAGCCCAATATGTAGTTGGCCTTTATCACCACAAGGGCACACTGCTGGCTTGTAGTGTTTTCTGGTGTCATTATGCATACAGATCAAAGTTAATCCAAGATGTGATGTTAAATGCAGGTTTCCCTTTCCTTAGCCGGAAAAATCTCAGTACCTGTTCTGCACATTAATGAAGCTGCACCAACAAAAGGTTGTGGGACAGCATTAAAATGAGATGGCTCATTGGAAATCATTTTTGTGTATAAAGAGAGCAGATGAGAAATCCAGCAGGGCAAACTTCCAGTTTCTTAGTGCAGTGTTGCATTCTCAGCTGCACTGTAAGGCATGTCCTATGAGGAGCAGCTGAGGACTCTGAGCTTGTCTTGTTTGGAGAAAAAGAAGCTGAGGGGCAACCTCATTGCTCCCTTCTGTAATGCTCAGTCAGCTGGAAAGGCTTAATGTTTTTTTCTTCTCCTCCCCAAGTCACAGTGACAAACAGAATTATCACTGCTAGGGGCAGCAGATGTAAAACCATCCAGATTCTTTTTCTATCTCTGCTTTTGAAACCACCTGCAGCAGGTGGAAATTCCATTTCCACAGGCCTATGAGGAGCCTTAATGCCCCATTTGCCCTGAGAGAATGTGTCCTTTCTTCCTGTCAGAAGGTATAATTTCCTCGCTTTCTCCCTTAACCATATGCCCATGAAGTACAATGACTAGGAAGCCTCTAGAAAAAGAAAGGGAAAAAAAAAAAAAAAAAAAAAAAGACAACTCTTTAAACTCTTTAGATAACAGTGGATCATTAAGGTAATTATAATGCCTCTATGCAGTCGTTTTGGAGATAGAACTCACAGGCTATGGCACTGACCTGTTGAGACTGCAGTGCTTACTGCAACACCAGGCAGCTGTTCAAGCAAGACACAGTGTTAGGCTCTTCTACAAGAAGCTACCTTTTTTAAGCATTTTCTTTCATTAGCAGCATTTTCTTTCATTAGCAGCATTTTCTCTAACACCAAGAGATTGACAGTACTAAATAGCTGATTTCTCCTAGACCTCTTTGTCAGCTTTTATGGGGGTCAGAAAATATTTCTGCCAATCTTCTCTCACCAAATGTTTCCTCAAGTCACATCTGTTCTTCAGTGTTGCTTCATGGGTGGTCAGTTAAAAAAAAAAAAAAAAAAAAAA